>JAYKKT010000070.1:19985000-20195000 GCA_036023115.1 Brasenia schreberi
ATTATATTTAACAAAATCTTTAAAGTAGTAGAATTGGATGAAAACCGAACCAAACGAAAACCAGCAGTTCGGTTTGTCTCATTTCTGACCGTAACACGAATTGGTTTTCTAGAAGTTGAGAACTGAACCTAGCTGTTTGGTTCGAGGTTGAGGTTAGAACCAAACTGAACCGTGAATGCCCCTAGATGACAGGAAGTGGTAAGTAGTGTCAATAAATAAATAGTAGCTATAATTTCTTATGTTGCGAGAATTTTCTGTTTTTACAATAATTCCACTAAGGTGCCACATCTCTACTTTTGTTCCTTTTCTATAATATGAAATTCTCTAGCATCCTAAACTTGATTTGTGGTCATTATAATAACTAATTATTATTACAATATGCAGTTGGTGAGCATTCCTTTTGTTGCATTTAGAAGGTCGTGATTAGTACCTATAAATAAATCACTTTAGGCATTGATTAGTATGTATTAACCCAAGCGCATGACCAAGTGTTTAGCCATATTTTTCCATGTCTCGCTCGTTTTCCTCGCTTTAAACCACTGATAACCATACTTAATCAAGTTCGAGAGAATCGACCCCCCCCCCCCCCCCCGCTATGAGGGCTAAAGTCTCCCAGTGCTGGTTTTGATGCTTGCAGGGTTCGAACTCGAGATCTTGCTTGAGGAGAACAAATGCTGAACCACTTGAACCAACCAAGTGTTGCTTCATGTCTCGCTATTATTTGAATCGGATTATATTCTTTGGGACTTGGGTCCGTAGTCATATTGTCCGTAAAATTATTTATTGGAGTACAGACCCACACCTACATCAGACCCCCAATTCAGATTCAGGAATGCAGCTTGGATTTTTTATTCAAATTCAAACCTACTATCCTTCAATGTAACTCGCTAATACAAAGCAAGCGGTTTGTAGATGGCAACAAATGGTAGTGAATCCTGAGTCAACCAACCCGAAATTATCCATTTAGATAAGTCACACTAGGTGCATTTTAGAGCATGAAGGCAGATCATTGGATTAAATATATAATTGAGTATAGATCTAAATAGAAAGACGATCAAGCTATAGTAATATCCAAATCCAAGTGGTTGTTTCACGTGTGGATCCAATCCCATCAAAAGTGGGATCAACTCCAGTTATCAAATCAGATCTTCAGTGTGTCGTTAATTCATGGTGGTGCTAGGTTTCTACCATGTTTGATTCGTGAGTGATACTGATGCTTAGATTTTTGTATAATGTAATTAAAGCAAATGAGGTGTTTGAGTGAGTCTCTAGGTTCACCTTTTGTGGCCCAACTCTCCCTTGATAGTGAAGTTTTTAACTCAAGTTGGACTTATAAAACCAAACTTTCATGCAAGTTACTGGTTTTGCATTTGATGCTTAATGAAACTTAGAATTGCGAGTACTAAAAATCAAGGTCAGGCTCTCCTTGAGCTTTGTGTTAGATACACTTAAGGGCTTTCCCAGCACCTTGGCCCAACTAAGATGGGTTGGGATTGGATTAAAACTAAATCCAATTAGTTGATATTGTTCACTAAGATCAGTTTGAGCTGCCAACCGGATCAGGGGTTTCCACGTGCCCGCTCTCGGGCTTCGGTTATCGGGTCAGGGAGCAAACAGGTTTGGGTAATTACACTTCCGGGTCAGGGTTTGTGATACTCATGGGCAAAACCCGAAGCTCGTCTAATTACCCATATCCCTCCTCGGTTGGTATCAATTACTTTTCATTTTTCTCAATAAAGAAAGCTGACTATTTCACATGGAAGCCTCTGGAAAGGCTTAAACCGATAATTAAATTCGGACTTTGCGGGCCTCGTAATATCGTTTTCGGGACATTTAATTCCGTGGGAGGACGACCGACCCCACCACCCGCTCTCCCTAGGGACAGGGTGGGCCCCACGTTCACCCCTCACTCCTTCCCACGGTATCACCGTGAAGGTTACTCGTGGGCCCCACAGTGGGCCTACGTGCCTAAGCTGGGACCTACCGGACATATATACCAAGTAAAGCATGAGAGAAGGGTTCGGCTCAACAGATCAAGCAAGCGCTCAAGGCCCCAACAAGCCGTGAAAAAAGGCCTCCTCTTTGTAACGTTAATAACGGCTGCGGTTTTACGTGACACCACCAAATTAAATTTTATATTTTTCAACTCAAAGGTACATTGACCAATGGTGACCTATATATATATATATATATATATATATATATATATATATATATATATATATATATATATGAAAACTGTGAGTTGTTTTTATATTTTATATTTGTGCGATCAATTGGATGATTATAATTATAAATTAAATCATCACTCAATATTGATTTGATTACCATCATTTGATTGATTACACGAATGATGTTGATGATCAATAAATCTCTAATCCAAAAAACTTTGTACCAACTCTTACTCTTTCTATATATATATATATATTATATACATGGGTTCCTTTTAATCATTTCTATTTTTTTAAATAACATGCGTACCCTAAAACCAAAGAAAATGCATGTGGAGTGCTTCTCCATCAATGCGAGGTATCGAGCTGTTGGTATTAGAGTTATAGGCTCGTACCCATATGAGATTGTAACCATTGGTTTCATGTTTTTGTATTTCATTCACAAGTTAAACTGAAGCTTCTTCATACAAGGTGGAATAATAACACCAGAGAGAAAGAAAGAGACACTTGAGTTTTCATTCAAAGCCACCAGCAGTTCCAAACTATCGGTTTCAAATTATACTGGAACCGAAAGGGCCCTCTTCGTTCTAGATATGATCTGGTAAACTTATCGTTGCTTTTTTGGTCCAGTTTGGTTCATGTTCTATCTAAAGAGCACATCTAGTAAAATTGGGAGTTTGGAATTTTACATGACAGATCTGCTCTCAGTTTTGGTTTTTCCTATTCCATCTGGTTCTAGAGGTGGTTCAGGTATGGTTTGACCTGCCAGTCGGGGAAAACTGGCCACCTCTAAGAGAACATGAGTTTCATATTTTATCCATTGTTTTTAGTTGTTTTTAATGTAATAGTGAGGCCGAAGTCTGATGCACATCTTGGGTATTGAACTCGTGACCTTATACATGCGAGCTCGACCGACTATGCTAGAAAAACTTACTTTGGTTGAGAAAACCTGTATGTGTTATGTGGGGGTGGTAAATGAAACAAGATGCTGATAGATTGTCTTGGTTTAGTTTTATACCATGCTTAGTTCATATTGTATTATAACTTACCCAGACCGGCTCGTTTTAATTTGATGGCAGACAACAAACTTTTCGAGTGATGCATCATAGCTCACGGTTCATCTAAGAAACCTTCTATTAGAACAGGAACTGACGGTTTTATATTCTTTTATTTTTCTAATTTCATCTTTTTGTTGGTTATGACTGGTTTAGGACTCAAACTGGAACCAAACAACAGTTAAAAAAAAACTAAAACCTCCACGGTCTTGATTCGGTTTCGGTTCTTGGTTTTAGGAAAACTATTCATCGGTTCTGGTTTACTATCGGCCATGTCTAAATGAATCCACATTAAGTCGGATGCAACATCATCAACAGCGATTTCTTTTCTCCTTGATTTGTTTGGGTGAATTGGGCGTTGGATTCAATTGGGTCACAGGCTTGCTTCCGGGCCTTTAAATCATCAGAATGCTGGTATGGCTCATACTGTTATCGTTTTAGGTGAAAATGAAGAAGATAGCGATGTCAACCCTTGGCAGGCAGGCCGCATTATTATTATCCTTTCAATTCTTTTTTTCTATGAAGTAATTCTTTTTTATAATTTTGACCAACATGATAGCATAGGCTTGTCGAACAACAATTAAACTTGTCATGTTTTATGGTTATGAGTATTGGGCAGTTAGTTATGAACACATACAAAAGATGTCTCTGCAATAAATAAAGATGTTGACATGAATGAGTGGTCATACAAGAAAAGACCGTATACATAATGAGGTTATTAGAAACAAATTAAGAGTGACACAAGAAGATAAAATGAGATAATATCGTTTAAGATGATTTGGACATATAGAAAGAAGATAAAAAAAAACATATAAAAAGGTATGAAAAACTAAACTTAAAAGTATTGAAAGAAGTAGAGAACGACCACAAAAGTGTTGAAAAGAAACAATAAAAAACGATCTAACTTATTTTAAGTTAACTGCTAACATGACAGAATATGACTACGTGGAAACAAAGAATCCATGACCTCGTCTAGAGAAAAAGCTTAATTGTTGTTGTTGTATGGTAGCATAGGTTTCTTCTTGAATTGATCCAAACCATCTGTTTGGTTCGGTTTATCGGGTTGGATCCGATAAGCTTTTATGTGAGGGTTTATTATCTAGTAATTTTTGTGGATTATGGTAAATCAAGTTGACATTGTTTTTTCTCTCGACAATGACAAATAAAAGCTTGAAAATAAGAAAGGAAAATGATTTCTCAAAAATTAAAAAACGATTAGATTATGTCGTTTTTGAGAAGGCCAAATCTGTCCATATTGTCCGGTCAAGTCGAACCATACTCCCAACCAATGCCATGTAAGAGAGAGATAGAGATTTTGTTCTTCTTTTAATCTTAATTTTTGTAACTATTATTACTCTCTCTCTCCTATATTTCCGTTCAGCTGCTTCAGCATTTGAAGCTCCTCGTTTCAGCACAGGTTCTGCGCTCAAACCCCCTTTCCCTCTGTATGTGTGTGTGTTAAAGTGAGCGCACGCATAGGATTTTTGTCGTTGCCTCCAGTAAATCTCCTTCATTACAAGCAGATCTCTTCTCATTTCTCTCCGTAGATTATTTTCTTACATGTGTTTTGGCTTTACTTGATTTCGTTTGAGATTTTGATTCTGTTTCCTTTGTCGTGGGAGAAGGGATCATCCATCTTTTTGTTGTTTCCACTTAGCGTGGGGTCTTGATGTGTTGTGATTTTCCTCTTTCGTTCTAGGTTTTACCCTCTTTTTAGATTTTTTAGTTGTTGGACTTCGCGGTGAGACTTTTTTGGTCAGTTGAAATTTTGGGTGGTTTTGAGACGTGAAACTGCGCTAGGTGACCGGTGATGCGTGATTGAGTTTTCCGGTTTATTGATCATGCTGCCTTTCTCTTCTTCATATGCATTGTGTGCTTTCGTGTGAGAACGGATGGAATCAGATCTATTTGGTTCTTCTGGTTTGATTTTCCTTATGTTTCTTCTCGTCGTGGTTTTATTTCCGCCCGGTTTCCCGCCATAGGCTTTTCTTTCTCATACTCGTCAAGAATACCTTCTTCTCACTCGCAAGGGAAGGAAAAATCAGTGAGAAGGGCGCGCCGTAGTTTCCCGTGCTGTTGCATTGGAGCTATTTTCTACTTGTGTGTGTTTTTGTGTTCGATCGATGGGTTTATGAGCGATTTAAGTATATAAGTCAAATTAGGTGGTTTGAACGGAGTGTCATTTGCCGGGAAATGATTTCTCGGCTCATTTGAAGGGTTCTTGCGGGTGTATTTTCTTCCTTTTTTTTCTTGCAAGTATTTTAGGCGTCTTATTTTTAGTGTCCTTTGTCTTGTCTTTTGGTTCTCATGCCTCTTCGGTGTTGCTTTTTGACCTGCTTGTCATGTGTAATAGGTTTACACTTTCCTTGATTTGGTGTTGAATGGTTTCACAATCTGCTTCCTCCCACACATGATGATTGGAGAAGGCAACACCCGTTGTGGTGGAAATTGTCGCCGTTTGAAATCCATTGATTGTTTTGGTGGCAGTTGTGAAGATGGTTTTTTCTTACCGTTTCTTCTCTTGGTTATCTTCTTTGCATCTTGGTGCCATCAATTCTCGTGCTCGTGTATTTCGACTTTTTTGCTCTTTTATTTTCCTTTGCCACATTTTTGTGTTCTTACATCAGTTTTCTTTGTCCGAGCAGTAACCGAGAAGGGTCCTTATGCCGAGGCGTCGAAAGACTGAAGCTCAGGATTCTTCCAGCGGCGAGGGATCGGACCCCCAATATCATCGCCACCCGCAAGAATTCCGTCCTGCAGGATCACAACCAGTGGAACGCCCAATCGTTCAGGAACCTGATCCGTATCAGGGTCTTAGTTGGGCTCCTCAAGGGTCGCAACACCGACCGCCGTATCATCAGCAAGGCTATGGAGGTCAGCAGCAAGGCTATGGGGGTCGCGGAGCGCCTCGAGGCCAAGTTCCTCAGTACTCTGGCGGTCCTCGTCAGTCTGGAAGCAGGGGCCGTCGAGGCGGAGGAGGAGGCGGCCAACGCGGTCCCCTCCTGTTGCCTGGCCAGTTTGGTTCTGTCGTCCCCTCACCGCCGGGAGTTCCCGATCTGCGCCAAGCTGCCCCCCAATATGGTACCAGCGCGCCAACGTCTCACTTCTCTCAGCCTGCAAGGTTGCAAGAACCTGGTTCCTCTTCTGGTGCATCCAGGGTGCCGGAAAGCCAGCCTGTGCAGGAACAGTTGCATCAGCTTGCAATCACACCACAAGAAGTTTCTCCATCGTCGAGCAAAGCGATGCGGTTCCCTCTTCGTCCCGGAATGGGACAGGTTGGAACCAAATGTGTTGTGAAAGCTAATCATTTCTTTGCGGAGCTTCCAGATAAGGATCTCCATCAATATGATGTGAGACTCGCTCACAAAATTTTCTAGTTATTTTCTTCATGCTGGACAAGAGTTGATTGTTGGAGTTGTACCAGGTTTCCATCACACCTGAAGTTACATCGAGGGGTGTGAACCGGGCTGTAATGGATCAACTCGTCAAGTTGTACAGAGATTCTCATCTGGCCAGGAGGCTTCCAGCATATGATGGTCGGAAGAGCTTGTACACGGCTGGTCCACTTCCATTTACACTAGAGGAGTTCGTGATTAACTTGATTGATGAAGATGACGGCATGGGTGGTCAACGGTACATCAGCTTCTCATGACCTGGTTCCCCTATTGCTTTAATTGTTATTCCATAATTGATCGAACTGTGTAATCTCCAATTACGGACATTGGTAACTGACCAAAAGCAACTTGTGGCGACCCTTTGTGTTTCCTATAGGAATTGGTTTCTTCTTCAACTGCTTCGTTTTTTCTTACTTCGTTTGGTGATTGTACCGCATTTTCTTCTGCCTAACGACTTGGTAGTCTGAAATGCTGTGTCGATTAAGTTTGCTTTGATTATGGCAGAAGAGAGAGGCAATTCAAGGTGGTTATAAAGTTAGCTGCACGTGCCGACCTGCATCATCTGGCCCTGTTTTTGGAAGGAAAGCAGGCTGATGCTCCTCAAGAAGCCCTTCAAGTTCTGGATATAGTCCTCCGCGAGTTGCCGACAAACCGGTAAATTTCCAGCACATCTTAAGTGACCTAAATTCTTAGGCAGCCTTTCTTGGTCTAAAGTGGAATCTGATTTAAATGCGGAAAGCAGATATTCGCCTGTTGGAAGGTCATTTTATTCGCCTGATCTAGGGAGAAGGCAACCACTTGGTGAAGGGCTGGAAAGTTGGAGAGGCTTTTATCAGAGCATCAGACCTACTCAAATGGGTCTTTCTCTTAATATTGGTAAGCATGGGTATCCTTTTACAGTCTATAATTTCTTATCATCATTTCCAACTTCCAAGTCTTCTGCTGGCCTCGTGTCCTGATATTGTGTTGCTTGTCATGCAGACATGTCCTCCACTGCGTTCATAGAGCCCTTGCCTGTGATTGACTTTGTAACTCAGCTGCTGAACAGGGATGTTGTGTCCAGGCCTTTATCTGATGCTGACCGAGTTAAAGTATGTATTTGTCCAAAATGTTCTCTTATGATAATTTATAGGTTGCTTCTTTGTCACACAGAACACTTCTAGTAGGGTTCTGCACTCATGTTGACTATGCAACTTGACATCTGCATTTCTCCCACATCACACTCAACACATTATTTTAGGCATTCTTTAACTAGTAATTCTAGGAGAAATGGGTCACTTGGCTCATAAACTATTTAATGAAATATGGAGAGCCCAAAAGATGTCATAGAAATGGAGAATGTGTACACTTATACCCATATATAAGAACAAGGGAGACATTGAAAATTGTGCGAATTATCGAGGTATGAAGTTAATGAGCCATTATGGAAAAAATTATCCAACGTAGGTTAAGACAAATATCAAGTACAACAGAGAACCATATATAAGAACAAGGGAGACATTGAGAATTGTGCGAATTATCGAGGTATGAAGTTAATGAGCCATACTATGAAATTATGGAAAAAATTATCCAATATAGGTTAAGACAAGTATCAAGTACAATAGAGAACAAATTTGATTCTATTTTGTTAGGTGGTCTTCATTTCTTGGAAAGATGTTTGCTGTGTATTTAGTTGTTAAAGTTCTGGCCAAATGAGAGCCACTGGAAATTTTCTCACCTGGCTGGTTGGGTGTCATGAACACATCAATTCTAAGGTCCAAGTTTGGCTTCTGGGTGAACATCCTTTCTCTCAATGCTGAAGCTGTAGGAGTTCTGGGGTTGAGGGGGCTGCAATGCGGTTTTTTTGTCACTGGGTGTGCAATAATTTCTCCCTGCTTGGTGTGCTTGCAGTATTGTGAGTGGGAAAAAATAGAGATACAACTATAAGCTTCTTGAAGTTCCAACCCACAAGATACCCAATCTAAAGTTGAGATGTGAATCGTGACATCTCATGTTTGTGTGTGGCTAGAAAATAGATGTGCTTGATTTGAACTATCAAGTGTTGGGGCTATATAACAGAGCATATATTGACACCTTATCCTCAACAAAAGTATACAAGTTTCTTGCCCTACTGCTGTCAAAGGAACTATTCAGAAATTGGGATTTTTTTTGTGCTTTTTGGGGATATAAATGAGGAAGGTAGGGAGATTTTAAATTTTGCTATGGCATTTGATCTCTTTATAGTCAATACAATCTTCAAAAAACGAGATGAACATTTAATTACTTATAAGAGTGGCTTATCACAAACACAAATTGATTACCTTATTTGTAGAAAAAAAGATAGAGCGTGTTGTAAAGATTGCAAGGAAATTCCAGGAGAAAGCTTAACCACCCAACATCGACTTTTAGTTATGGATTTACAAATAAAAAAATGGACAAAGAAGAAAAGAGTGTATCGAGCTATTTGGACTAAATGGTGCAACCTCAAAAGCGAGAAAGAAGATATATTAAAACAGAAAGTCCTTCAAGGAGATGTTTGGAATTATGTTGGTACACCCTGTGATATGTGGAACAATATGGCTATACATATTAGGAAAGTGGCGAAAGATGTGTTAGGTATATCTAAAGGAGGTGTACCGGCACAAAAAGAAGCTTGCTGGTGGAGTGAAGTAGTGCAAAATAAAATCAAGGCAAAGATGACATGCTACAAATTACATTATGCTAAGAAAACTAGGGAAACTTTAGAGGCTTATAAAAAAGCAAAGAAGGAAGCGGAAAAGGCCGTGAGTGAAGCAAAAGCTAAAATTTGAGAGGATTTATATAAAAAACTCAACTCAAAAGAGGGTGAAAGAGATATTTTTAGGATAGCTAGGGCTAGAGATAAGAAAACTAAAGATCTTAATTATGTTAGATGAATCAAAGACGAGGATGAAAAAATTCTAGTGGCAAATGATGATATAAGAAATAGATGAAAAAACTATTTTTATAAGCTTTTTAATGAAAATAAAGATGTTAGTTTTAGCTTAGGAGAGTTAGCCACATCAGAAAAGTATATAAACCACAATTTCTACCGACGTATTCAAAAGAATGAAGTCAAAGAGGCCCTTAAACATATGAAGGGTGGTAAATCGGTAGGACCAGATAATATTCCTATAGAAGTTTGGAAAATACTAGGAGAAATAAAGATCACTTGGCTCACAAGACTATTTAATGAAATATGGAAAAACCAAAAGATGCTCGAGGAATGGAGAGCAAGTACACTTATACCCATATATAAGAACAAGGGAGACATTCAAATTTGTGCGAATTATCGAGATATCAAGTTAATGAGCCATACTATGAAATTATGGGAAAGAATTATCGAACGTAGGTTAAGACAAGTATCAAGTACAATAGAGAACCAATTTGGATTCATGCCAGGCAGATCTACTATTGAAGCGATTCATCTTTTGAGACGTCTTATGAAACATTTTAGAGCAAAAAAGAAAGACCTTCACATGATATTTATTGATCTATAAAAAGCTTATGATTGGGTATCGAGGGAGGTTCTTTGGAGAACTTTTAAAAAAAGAGGTATCCCATTGACATACATTAACCTTATAAGAGACATGTATGATGGTGCAAAAACATGTGTGAGGACTCATGAAGGAACGACAGACTTCTTTGAAGTTAATATTGGGTTACATCAAGGATCAACTTTAAGCCCATACTTATTTATAATGGTGATGGATGAGTTAACAAAACATATTCAAGATGAAGTACCTTGGTATATGTTATTTGCAGATGACATTGTATTAGTGGAGGAGTCTAAGGAAAAAGTTAATAGAAAATTGGAACTATGGAGAGAAACATTAGAAAGCAAAGGCCTCCGACTTAGTAGAACAAAAACAGAATATATGGAATGTAAGTTTGATCATTTGGTTACTTCAGAAGACAGAAATTAAAATGGGCACATATTGCATTCCTCACAAGGAAAGTTTTAAATACCTAGGGTCAATTTTTCAGAGTGATGGAAGAATTGATGGAGATGTTATGCATAGAATTAATGCTGGTTGGTTAAAATGGAGAGGAGCATCAGGTATTCTTTGTGATAAGAAGATACCATTAAAATTAAAAGGTAAATATTATAGAGGAACAATTAGGCCTGCCATGTTTTATGGTTCTGAGTATTGGGCAGTTAATCATCAACATGTACAAAAGATGTCTGTGACAGAAATGAAGATGTTGAGATGGATGAGTGGTCATACAAGAAAAGAACGTATACATAATGAGGTTATTAGAAACAAATTAGGAGTGACACCAATAGAGGATAAAATGAGAGAATATCGTTTAAGATGGTTTGGACATATAGAAAGAAGATCAAAAGAAGAACCTGTAAGAAGGTATGAAAAACTAAATTTGGAAAGTATTAAAAGAGGTAGAGGACGACCACAAAAGTGTTGGAAAGAAACAATAAAGAATGATCTAGCTTATTGTGAGTTAACTGCTACCATAACACACGATAGGGATCTGTGGAAACAAAGAATCCATTTAGCCGACACCCCGTCTAGTATGGGAAAAGGCTTAGTTGTTGTTGTAGTTGTTGTTTGCTTTTACATTTAGCTTTCTTGGCTTCTGATTCATGTGTGATTATTTTTTCAGATCAAGAAAGCTTTGAGAGGAGTCAAAGTGGAGGTAACTCATCGTGGCAACATGAGGAGAAAATACCGCATTTCTGGGTTAACTTCACAACCAACAAGGGAATTGACGTAATGTGCTTAACCTTTTTCTATTTCCTCCACATTTTGATTCCTCTTATTGGCTAATTAATTAGTTACATCATGTAGTTGGCTTGTTCATATTGTTGACTTAGATAGACTTTTTTTATGTGTTTGTCATTGTTTTTTCATTATGTAGCTTATATCCAGCTTCCTCGTGTCTGAGGCTTTACTGTGCCTAATTGTACTTGGTTGCAGTTTCCCTGTTGATGATAGAGGTACTACAAAGTCTGTCGTGCAATATTTCCAAGAGACTTATGGTTTTACTATCCAACATACAAATTGGCCCTGTCTGCAAGTTGGAAATCAACAAAGACCAAATTACCTGCCAATGGAGGTTAAATTGCCTAACACACTTCTGTTATGCTTAGCTCCAGTGGTTCTAAGTTATTTTCTGTGTTGGGCTTGGGAGGCAGGTTTGCAAGATAGTGGAGGGCCAGAGATACTCAAAAAGGTTGAATGAACGACAGATTACTGCTTTGCTGAAGGTCACATGTCAAAGGCCACATGACCGGGAGCGTGATATTCTCCGGGTGCTGTGTTATCTCTAACATCCTGATGTAATTTTATCTGTTTTCTGCAAGATTACCATCATGGGTTCTGGGAGATGGGTGTGCCTGTAGAATGCAAAGTAGATATCGATTGTTTTGTATATAGTACACCTGTTCATTTTAATTGTTTTTCTCTTGTTTTAGCTTTTCTTTTGCAGATGCACATTGTTAATTTAGGGTCCATCTCATGGTTCTTGTTTGTTTCTTTATTGCAGACAGTTAGCCATAATGCTTATCATGAAGACCCATATGCAAAGGAGTTCGGTATCAAAATTGATGAGAAGCTTGCATTAGTTGAAGCCCGTATCCTACCTGCTCCAAGGGTAAGTTGTGAATATTTTCTGTTGAGGGTGTAATCTTGTTTCTGCCTACTTACTGCTGTTTGTATTTTCACCTGTTTAATTACTTATTGCTGGTGCAGCTTAAATATCATGATACTGGTAGGGAGAAAGATTGCTTGCCACGTGTGGGCCAATGGAATATGATGAATAAGGTGAGTCCACTTACTCAATAGACTCATGAGAGCTGTTGTAGTTCTTGCCTTCAATGTCATGCTTAATAGTTCTAAAGTTCTTTGTTGTGAACACTGCATTATGCAATAGGATGTATTCTCCTGTGTTCTTAATGTTAAAAACACATTGATCTTTGCTACTGTAGAGAATTAGAGATGCAAACTTGTGGTCTGACCCTCCCAAAATTGAAATGGATTCATATGGACAATAGATATTCTGGTGCATTGTATGTGTCCCGTTCATGGTTGTAAATTCCCTCCTTTGCTGACATGGTTTAGTTCTGCTTCTTCTATGTCTATATTTTCCTCAGACGAGTGTTCCTTGATTTGAAAGTTTAAAATTGAAATCCATGATAATAGGATGAAATTTGAATGTGATGAATCATGGATTCTGCAATAGGTTGATTTAGGGTCTGAATCTGCTACATTACTCTGATCATTGCTACTACTGTGTTGATTTCTTATTGAGTCTCACCTGTCTTCACATACTAAAAGTCTAAGACATCTCCCTAGCATGCCATTTACACCTTGCTTCTTTTCGTGGAAACAGTGAAAGTTTCTCCATTAAGTGACGTGAGGGCTGGAGAGATAATTGCGTGTTTATGTTAATAGTCTGTCACACCAACTGTCATAATGGTGTCTACTCTTAGCATCAGTTTCTGCAGTATCTCAGGTTTTTGCCTTTGTTTCAGACCGAACATATTCTTTTTGGAGTTATAAGGATTCATGGGACAATTAATGATTTGCATTCGTTCATGAAGAAAAGGGTGGGTCACATGTTTGTTATGTGTCCTGGAAGTCTACTTTTCATGTGGGGCAGCTTGACAATCTAGACAGTTGTTGAAGTCAGCTTGATATTGGACCTGTATTTGCTTGAGACTTGAGGGCAAGGTTTTTATAGATGTTTTTATTGTCAAAGCCAGATGGTTTTTAAAAATTTCATTCTTGTTTCTGTGTACATTGTCCTACGCATCATATCCTGTACAATCGTTTTGGCAGTGAGAAGATGCAAAAGGAATGGTTTTTCTTATGGAACATGTGTCAGCTAATATTTCTGAGGCACATTGTTTCACTTGTTCCATTTGATACATGTGTCAGTGTGTTTTTCTTTTCATGGGAGAGACAGAGTTGGGTTAGTTCAGAACAAAATTAGGATGAGGACAATGCCAGGCTACAGGAAATGTTTACGATTAATGTGAATGGTGTTGATGGTGTCCTTGAATTATGGAGCGGCTGCTCTCAGTTTTACCCACTGGTAGGAAATGAAGTACTTGAGCTTCCACTGATGTGCTAATGATGTCAAGCAAGTGGTTGAGTCGGCATAGCTTTGTCCTCTTGTCTGTTGGCCTCTATATGTCGTGTGTTAATTTGCTTCAAGGGGTTCAGAAAGTGATCTCCTTGTTGAGTAGTAATTTCTTAGCCGATTCTGATGTTGGCATTGGACGAGAATGAAATTATAGGTAGTACTCTTCTGGTTGCACTTTCTAGCAGGGGGTTTATCTATGTTATCAATAGCGGTTGGCCTTGATATAGCGATAGCAGTGATATAGCGGATTTAGTATTATACTTTTATTTATGATTAAAAAATATTATATATATAAAATAGATTCTTTAATTTCTAAGAAATATCAAGAAACGCATAACCACTTCTTTCATAAATATGAATCAAACTAAATAAACAAATTCTAAGAAGTCAAACAATAAATTTCATGTGGCATATGCATATTGAATTGTTAAACTTAGATTAAAAAACAAAAACATAAATGTAAGCAAATTATTCTATGTAGAAGAATTAAAAGAACTAATAGATATTATACTTATGTGCTCAAGTATGGTGATTATGGTCCATGACTCCAATCTAATTTGAGCAATGAAACGAATTATACTTACCTATAAAAAAAATAGAATAATGTTAGGGTGGACTAGTAGACCAATATATCAATTGACTAAAATATTTATAATATGTTTGACCACTAACAACTTAACAAATAACAAATCCAAAACATAGCATTCATCAAGATTGAAGTGTTATTATAATATTCACTTAATTGTTTAAGATAAACAAAAAAATTATTTTGTAAAAAATTAACAATTCCTCATCATTTGTTTCTTTAAAATTAAATTCTTCTTCTTGATCTTCCTTTTTAGACGAGACAATTATAATTCTTCTTTCACTATATGTTTCTTCAAAATTAAATTCTTCTTCTTGATGTTTTATAGGCATCTTATTCTTTCCCTTGCTTTGCTTTTTTTGTTGCTTTCATGTCCTTAATCTTGTATATTCAACTCCCTTCTTGATGCTTCAGATTTCATATCAATATTTCGTCATGTAAGTGAATCATTGCCACCAATGAACTCATTAGTAGTAGGATATTCATCATAATCTTCAACTCATGTGAACATAATAGGGTCGAAATTCATTTTATTAGCTTTTCTCTCTTCGTACCTTTTTCTTAGCTTTTCCTTGTATTGCACAAAAGCTAAGCCTTTAAGCTTTTGAGAAAGAAAGAGAAAGGGAGAGAGAGAAAGGAGGAGAGAGAAGTCAATCGCCTACCAAAAGAGAGAGAAAGGGAGAGAGGGAGGAGAGAGAAGTCAATCTCTCACCAAAAGAGAGAGAAAGGGAGAGAGAAAAGGTAGAAAGAGAGAATATCAGCGTTGAAAGAAGGCATAGGGTGGCGAAGCTGGTAGTGGTCGTTGGCGGAGAGAGTAGAGGCGAGAGAGGGCCACACACAGGGTGAACCGCTATAGCTGTGTTTGCGCCGCTAATAGCGGTCCAGGTGGGTTGCTTGCCAAGCCTTTGCACCATACCGTTTTGTGGTCCGCTAAAACGCTATAGCGTGCTATTAACTACATACTCTATTAAGTTTGAGTTGTGATCAAAAGTAACTTGCTTCTTAAGGAAAATGTTCAAACCATAACATGCAATGTATAATGGTGCGTGATGGTTGACATTTTGGTGCAGTCCACTTGAATGGCTGATCATAACATCATGATTATGGTGTCTTAGAATTGTGGCTTGTTCTTGGTGGTATGTACTGGATTCAAGGAGCATTGCATGAGTGTAATGTTATCAACAGATGACCATGATTTCAATATGAAAAGGAATGCCCAGTGGCTGGTGCTCCAACTGCCTGAGGGGAAGATGGCGTGCCAGTTGGCTCTTGGTCTGTTGACTAATGGGTAAAGATGTTTTTCGGGAAAAGGAACTTCGGCTTGTAGTGGAACAATAACATTTAGTGCGTTGAAGTAAACTTAAAGGTCATAACAGGTGATGCATCAAGTATGAAGCCTTATTAGGACACATGCGACTTGTATCAACTATCAGCTTGATACTCTTAACATCTTTTGGCATGCTCTGTTATTTCACACTCTGAATATGTTCGTGCAGTTTCCAGGTTTGCTAACGATATGTGCTGTTATATCTTGCAGATAGCAGATAATACACACAACTAGTGTTGACGACTATTGCCTGATAATAATGGCTCTCTTTATGGTAATGGTGCATTGATCTTATCTTTGTATCTTCTGTTCCCCCCCTCATACTGGTCAAACCAGTGAATTTATATACAATGTTCTCATTTCTTACAGGTGACCTCAAACGAATATGTGAGACAGATCTTGGGCTTGTTTCCCAGTGTTGTTTAACTAAGCATGTCTTTAAAACGAACAAGCAGCAGTATCTTGCAAATGTTGCTTTGAAAATTAATGTGAAGGTTGGGGAAGAAACACAGTGCTCGTTGATGCGCTTTCACGACGTATACCTTTAGTAGGCGACAGACCTACAATTATTTTTGGAGCTGATGTAACTCATCCACATCCTGGGAGGATTCAAGTCCATCAATAGCAGCTGTATGTTGTTGAGTTTGTATTTGTCCAATTGGTCAGAAATTAGTCTAGGCTATCGATTTTTTTCGTTGCAGAGTTTATTTGAAAATCACCCTATGCTTAAATTGTAGGTTGTGGCTTCTCAAGATTGGCCTGAAATTACGAAATATGCTGGTTTGGTTTGTGCTCAAGCACATCGACAGGAGCTCATTCAAGACCTCTTCAAACAATGGCAAGATCCAGTGAAAGGAACTGTAAATGGTGGAATGATCAAGTATTGTCCCTCTCTCCACGCTCCCCTCATGTGCATGCTTGAATGCACTTACATTTCAGGTCCTTGCTTTTTGTTGGTTTGAAAAATTAATTAATTTCAGGTTTCTACTTAATTTTTTTCCTTTACAGGGAGCTTCTCATTTCTTTCCGAAGGGCCACAGGGCTGAAGCCGCAGCGCATCATATTTTACAGGTAGTGCTTTATTTTATTTTCACACTTCTGTAATTGTGTTGACTTAAATGCTGTACATGATGGTTTTATATTATTTGCAGGGATGGTGTGAGTGAAGGGCAGTTTTATCAAGTTTTACTGTTTGAGCTTGATGCTATCCGCAAGGTGATGTTTTTCTTGTTGGTCAACATTATTAATAACCTATTGTGTTATTAACGTTTTAATCTTACCTGTTGGTCACCTATCAGGCGTGTGCATCCCTTGAACCTAATTATCAGCCTCCTGTACCGTTTATTTCTCTATCCTCCATGTCATATGGGAATGACCATTAATACTTTTCTGCCTGTTTCTCTTCACGTCTTTTGTAGTTATGTTCTATGGCAACCTGAATCGCCTTTCACAAAAATCTGGCATTAATGCCTTTTGATCGATTGCTTTGAAGGTGAGGCCGTGGAAGTCAAGTGATGTGTTTGTGTCATTGTATTGCAGGAACTGTGGTGGACTCGAAGATATGTCATCCCACTGAATTTGACTTCTATCTCTGTAGTCATGCTGGCATCCAGGTAAGCATTCAAGTTTATGGCAGTTTAGTATGTGGCATTGCAGTATCGATGACTTTTCTCGTTGATAATTTACAGGGAACTAGCCGTCCGGCTCACTACCATGTGCTGTGGGATGAAAACAATTTTACTGCTGATGGGCTTCAAACGCTCACCAACAACCTCTGTTACACGTACGCAATTACCTCCATGCTTTCTTGCTGCTTCATCTGCTCGTTGTTTCAGTTTCGGTCGGTCTTTTCATGCTGGTTATACTGTTTCTAGTTCTTTTAACATCTGTCCTCAGATTATGATAGTGTTGATAGTTACTGCCTTATAATTATTGTTCTGTTTGCAGATATGCACGGTGCACTCGCTCCGTTTCAATAGGTAAATATTTAACATTGAAATGCTAGTTCCCTGATTAAATATTTTGTTGTATTTGATTTGCAAAACTTGCAATTGATACATTATGACAGTGCCACCTGCATATTATGCACACCTTGCGGCCTTCCGGGCACGCTTCTACATGGAGCCGGAAACTTCCGACAGTGGTTCACTATCCAGTGGGATGCCGGGGAAGGGAGGTGTCACTGGCCCAGGTTCGCGCAGCAGCAGCACCCGTGTTCCTGCTGGATCCGCTGTAAGACCTCTGCCTGCTCTCAAGGAGAACGTTAAAAGGGTCATGTTTTACTGCTGATCGAAAACGTTTGCTGTTTCTGCGATATAGACAATGTTCACGACATCGCAAACACGTTTCTATGATTTAACCGACTGTTTTTGTTAAATTAATTTGAGGTGTATGCTTTCTGCGTTTCTCTTAAAGTGCGTTCAGGCTCACATCTAGTCCCGCATATCCGAAATTGGGACCTGATGGTGGACTTATTTTTCGCTGGAATCATGTCGATTGGCATCCCTAAGAGGGGACAAAGTAACATTTGTAATAACCATGAAATTAAATCAGTTATCCCTTCCTGTGAAAAAAACAAATCTAATAGCCATGCACATTTGTAAGACATCAGCTTTTGTTTGTCAGAGAGACTCAAGTCTTGGGAATAGGGTTTTCCACCACAAAGAAGTAATAAATTGTGAAATGCAATGCTGGACAATCCGGGCTGAATGCTAAGTCTTTGGTTGCTTCTTGTCTTGGTAACCCAACTCAGTCCCATCCAAACCAAATGGACGATCTCTTAAAGTGACCAACAATTAAACATGCAACCTAGACTCAGAAGCCAAATTTGGTAGACTGGAAACCAGATTGTCTCCTAACAAAGCCTATCTTACATAGTTATATGTACTTGGTTATACTGTGAATAATGAGGCTTAAGTATAAACTTTCTGACTTGAGTATTCAGGTGCAGTTTTTGTTTTTGGTTACAATGGGAGTCCAAAACCTAACACATGGACACGCACACATGCATGCATGCCCCGGGAGCAGGGCTGGCAACCAGCATTATCGGAGTCAGAGAGCTCTGCCAGTTGAGCTAAAGCTCTACGTGCATAGTTGGGTTGTGTTTTATGTGTAAACAATGTGATCAGATTTCATCGCAGTAAGAATGTTTTAATGCAACCCGACTTGAGTAGGCAGGTGCATTTCTTTTGGTTACAATAGGAGGCCAAAGTCTAGCACACACACATGCATGCCTTAGGAATAGAGAGAGCCATTGCCGGAGTGAGAGAGCCCTGCCTGTTGCGCTAAAGCTCTATTTGAGTACTCGTGTTGTATTATATATATAAATAAGTAATCAAATTTCATCGCAGTAAGAATGTTGAACCCGAGTTCAATTAGGTGAGGGTGTCTTCGTAAGCCTAAAGCTCTATGGCGTGCATGGGTGTGTGAGTGTTCCGATCGGGAGCCTAGTTTCTGCCTTTTGCCGTGGTGAGCATCAAATTCTTTCAGGGAGGAACTTGTTCAGCGTTTTCCTTCGTTCGTCGTTATGATTATTGGCTTTTAGTTTGTTTAAATGCAAAAAAAACTTCAATCTTTCGATAAATTTGAGGATTGATTGGGTGGAAATGATGAAACATTCCCCAGATGATCGACTATGATTCAGAATGTGCTAACACTTCTCCTTCGGGAGATTCAAGCCAGATCTCTGTTCTACCTGACTGCCCTCTTTTTCTTCTTTCTTTGTATCTCTTCTGCATCCATTTTCTGTTTCTCTTCTATTTTCATGCCGGAACGCCTCAAACATATGGTGTTCAAAATTCTCTCTAATATAAAAGAAAAGCGTCATTTGTACCCGTAAAGATTTTTGGAGGCTTTAAGTAAATAACTGTAGCGCATGGAGCAAGCTTTGAGGTATCTGCACGATTAATATTTGATCATCTGCTCCATATTATAAATATTTCTCGTTCAACACATTACTCATATTTTAATTTTTCCAGCATGACTTGGAGGGAACGGAGTAAGAGCGCCGGTCTGTATGGTGGTTCCTTCCAGACGTAGGGTTGCCTTCCAGACGTAGCCGAACATTTTTGACTCCGAAGCACAGTCTGAAATCCAGACCCGACTTTGTCTTGATCCACCAAAAGACCAAATCTAAGTCCGGACTTAACCGGTTCTTACACTGGTACGGTGCAATAATTCCTACATCTGAATCAAATCTACCCCATTTTAATTCATAGGAGAATAGCGGATCATCCTTCCCTGCAGGGTAAACGCCCACATTTGGGGGGAGAGAGAGAGAACCGAATAAGAGAAACAAACCAAGATATTTCGGTTTGGGTACCTACTCAATTCAGTTAAGGTTTGGTTTCCAGAATCAAAAGAAATTTGGTTTGTTTGCTTTTTGAACCGAATCGACCCGATGGACACCCTTATTCTTGTGAACTCTCTCTCTAGGTTCTCCTGTATGCACCCAACTTTAGTCATGTTACTTGCCCCTGATAATAGCCATGGCTGGTTCTGGTCGGTTTGAAGCTGTTGGTTTTGGTTTTCGTGGAGCTAAAAATAGGAACCAAACTGGAATGGATTGGTTTCAGTTCTAGCTTGGAACCACTGGTTCCAGTTTAGGTCCTGGTACTGAAAAAATATTAAATAAATTAAATTTTGATAAACGTAAAAACATTTCCAAACTTCCGGGCTGGCTGGAAACCGGCCATGTCTACATTAGTGGTTCATCTATATCGGGAACCTCCTTGTATCCCCTTCCCCTCGATAGTGCTTTGGCGACTCTCTTCCTCTTGAATGAATTAATTAGTCTGATGCATCCTTTTCCTGATCATGGTTTCAATCGTCAAATTCCTTTATCCCAAAAACTACATTAGGCAGAAATATATGGCTTTCACAATTTAAACCTTTTGTCATAAACAACCAGTCGAATTATCTTCAGTTCCTGGCGCTTCAGTCGGGCAATTAATTCTGCCAATACAGATTACACTCTGAGGTCTGACAACAAAATTATTAAGCCTATCAGCCATTGATGGATTGCTCAGGTGACAAGGGCCGGCCGCTGGCAACATGTTAATTACCCATTAAAAAATTTAAAGTATAACGAATCGCTAAAGCTAATGAAGACTGCAAGTGGCTAAGGTACACTCAGAAGCTCTGAAAGTACAACAGACTAGCTTAAAAGTGGGTTTAATTTCACACAGGCATACGCACACACATTTACATACATTATATTATTATATACTTACAATATAATATATATAGTTAAATAATATGAGACTGAATTATGACCATAAAATTATTGTTAGGAGTAGAGACTTTTAATATAATTTATATTTATTCACCAAAAATAAAATTAGAAGATAGTATAAAAAAGCTTTTTGAGAAGAGTTAGATATGGTAATTCAAAGAATTTTATAAAGGAAGATGATTTGTTTATAAAGAGACTTAAATTAACATATCAATAAAAATGCATTAGGATATCAAGATAATCATGCAAACTATGGTTTTGAAAATACAAATGATGAGGGTAGAGAGATTTTAAATTTTAGTATGGCTTTTGATCTCGTTATTGTCAACATAATTTTCAAAAGAGGAGATAAACATTTAGTTACTTATAAGAGTAATTTCTCACAAACATAAATTAATTATTTTATTTGTATAAAAAGAGATAGATCATGTTGTAAAGATTGTAAGATAATTCGAGGAGAATGCATAACTACTCAAGGATTTGGAGGTAAAAAAGTGGACAAAGAAGAATAGACTGCAAAAATTTATTCAAACTAAATGGTGGAACCTCAAATGTGAGAAAGAAGATATATTTAAATAAAAAGTTCTTCAAGAGATGCTTGAAATTATATAGGTACACCTTTTGATATGTAAAACAATATGCCTATAAATATTAGAAAAGTGACAAAAGATATGTTAAGCTAATCTAAGGGAGGCGTATCGGTACAAAAGAAGCTTGGTGGTGGGGTGAAGTGGTGCAATATAAAATCAAAGCAAAGAAGGCATGTCACAAATTGCATTATACTAAGAAGATTAGTGAAACTTTGGAGACTTATAAAAAAGTAGAGAAAGAAGCGAAAAAGGTTGTTAATAACACAAAAGCCAAAATTTGGGAGGATTTATATAAAAGCTTAACTCAAAAGAAGGCGAAAGAGATATTTTTAGAATAGTTAAGGCTAGAGATAAGAAAATTAAGGATCTTAGTTTTGTTAGATACATCAAAGAGGATGAGAAGACTCTAGTGGAGAATGATGATATCAAAAATAGATGAAAAAATTATTTCTATAAGTTTTTAGTAAAAATAAAGATGTTAATATTAGCTTAGAAGAGCTAATTAAATAATAAAAAATATAAACCATAATTTTTATTGGTGTATTTAAAAGAATGAAGTCAAAGATGCTCTTAAATATATGAAGGTTGGTAAATTTATAGGACCAAACAATATTCCTACATAAGTGTGAAAAATCCTAGGAGAGATGGGGCTCAATTAGCTTACGAGACTATTTAATTAAATATGGAGAACCCAAAAGATGCCCGAGAATGAAGAGTGACTATACTCATACCCATATATAAGAACAAGAAAAACATTTAGAATTATTTGAATTATCGAGGTATCAAGTTAATGAGTCATACTATAAAATTATGAAAAAGAATTATTGAACGTAGGTTAAGATAAATATTAAGTACAACAAAGAACCAATTTGGATTCATACATGGCTAATCTACTATTTAAGCAATTCACCTACTGAGACGTCTTATAGAACATTTTATAGCAAAAAAAAAGAACCTTCACGTAATATTTATTGATCTAAAAAAAGCTTCGATAGAGAGGTATCTCATTAACATACATAAATCTTATAAGAGATATGTATGATAGTGCAAAAACCTGTGTGAGAACTCACGAAGAAATGACAGACTCCTTTGAAGTTAATATTGGGTTACATTAAGAATCAATTTTAAGTTCATATTTATTTATATGGGTCTAAGTTTACAATATGTTATTTGTAGATGACATTGTGTTAGGAGATTAGTATAAGAAAAAAATTAATAGAAAATTGGAACTATGGAAAGAAATATTAAAAAGTAAAAGCTTCTTACTTAGTAGAACAAAGACATAATATATTGAATGTAAGTTTGATCATTTGGGTACTTAAGAGGATATAGAAATTAAGATTGCAGCACATTGCATGTCTCACAAGGAAAATTTCAAATACTTCGGATAAATTTTTTAGAGTGATAGAAAAATTAATTGAGATGTTATACATAAAATTAATACCGGTTGATTAAAATAGAGTGGAGCACCAGGTATTCTATGTGAAAAGAAGATATCATTAAAGTTGAAAGGTAAACATTGTAGAGTTGCAATTAGACCTACTATGTTTTATTGTTCTGAATGTTGGGCAATTAATCATCAACATGTACAAAAGATGTTGTAGTACAAATAAAGATATTGAGATGGATGAGTGATCACATAAGGAAAGATTGTATACGTAATGAGGTTATTAGAAACAAATTTGGAGTAGCATCAATAGAGGACAAAATGAGGGGAAAAGATGGTTTGAATATGTAGAAAGATGACCAAAGAATGCTCTCGTAAGAAGATATGAAAAACTATATTGTTAAAATATTAAAAGAGTAAAAAGACGACCACAAAAGTGTTGGAAAGAAACAAAAAAGAATGATCTAGTTTATAGTGAGTTAACTGCTAGTATGGGAAAAGACTTAGTTGTTGTTATTGAATATAATATATATAGTGCATGTGTATGTGTGTGTAAAAGTATTTTATGTACTTGAGAGCAATGCTCTCGAGTTCTATATAGCTCTTGCATTTTTTTTTTGAAAAACTATCGAAAACAATGTTGTTGGAATAAGAGGCACAAAATTTGTTATAATAGCTAAACTTTTGATGAATTCTTTATTTTCAAATGGCCCTATCATATGTCACATTAGGAGAGCTTGATTAGTCTTTATTGTTTCTTATTTTGTGGTCTTTAACTTCCTTTTTTAATATTTTTATAATATAGCTTTTTATACTTTTTGACATTTTTTATGTCTAAATCATTTAAAACAAATTTTCCTCATTTTATTCTTTTCCAAGTTGTTAAGCTTTTTGATTTATGCATTTGTATTTGTATTTTGAAATTTGTTTATTATCTCTTAAATTATTTTCAGTGCAAAATGATAGGTATTAAGCTTGTCGATAAAAAAATATTCTTAATTAATTTATTGCTTGAAAGTTGTCGCCGGGATCGGAATTTCCCTTGAACAAGACTATACTAATCCAAATTTACAATATCCTCTATAAGCCTGGTCCCATCATCTCACCCGAGCCAGAAAAATAAAACTTGTGATACCAACGGCGGCTTAGGACTTTCGTCTAAAGGCATGCAAGAAAAATAAAGATAAAAATAGAAAGTAGAGATAATATCACGTTGTCTACGTGATTGCAACGGCGATTGATCCTCGAAACACAGCCAGAATGAACACGACTAGACGTTGTGGGGGACCCTACCCTTAGCATTAAAGACTCTCGCGGCTTCCTATGCAGAAAAAAGAAATAAATAAATAGATAAGAATGAGAATTGAGAAGCTACCCATACGACTATGGATTTACATAATTCAAACAATAAATATTTCTCCCTCTACAGCAGCGATCTCCCCCGTTCACTCCCCATTCCAAAAATTCCTTTCCCTGCATTAACTTTTCTGCATACTGCAGACGGCATCTTGGCCGTGAAGATCGGCGTCCTCGAGGGTGCGGTTTCTGTAAGGATCTTGCCGTGATCATCATTCTCTCCGCAGGAACAAGCATCATTTCATTCCTCCCCTTCATTTATTGACCACTAGCATATGTATAAAAATTTTTATTCATTATTTTACCTTAATATTATGTTTTAGACGTTATATATGAATTTGATACATACGTATATTATTTAAAGTTTTTATTTCAGTTAGGTTGGTATATCTATACTTGTTTATATATATATGTATATGAGGAGAGAGATGCATGGTGATAGATTTCTTTCTCAAAAAACAAATCTCGTGATGGGAATCTTTTTCCATGCACAAATTCTTGAGAGGATAAGGTTCCGTGAATCTCATGACTTATCAGTCCTCTTGCAATGCCATTAGCAGGTTTTTGTTCGATCTAAAGGCAAGCAATGCTTCTCACTCTGGTGCGCTACGTAGTTCAGTATGATCGGATCATGTCTTCAGAAAAGATTCAACAGCCAAACGATATCTGATCCAGACTGAAGCACGAGACACACTTCGATTGAGTGATTCCCAACATCATTGACAAGATTACATGAGGATTTGGACCCGACTCGCTGCAAGATTTGTCCAGAAAATAAGGGCACTGATGTTAAATTTGGGTTGAATCCAGATCGATGCAATTTGGTAGCTTAGCACGTTTGGCCAAGAAAACGTCCGGACTCAGCCTAGGTTTAGTGCGGTCTGTTCAAAAAGGCTAGCTGGAAGTGGAATTACGGTGTTGTATCGTGTTACGTATGTCATCAAAAACGAGAGCTTCAAAACCATCATTTCTTTTACCGGCAAGAAAATCCAGAAACTATGAGAAGTTCTTGTCAGTGTTATCGAGAACTAAAGCGAAATAAAGACAACACCCTGTTCCTTTTCGGTGGTTTTAAAGATAGAATAAAGCATGCTTATATATATATATATATGTATATATATATATATATAGAGAGAGAGAGAAAGACGTTACGCTATGTCAAACTCAGAACAGTTTAGACGACACTCGTTACCTTCTTGAAGTGTGTTTTGAAACCTCAGCTATCCCGTTTGGTGATGGGCATCTTTCTTTTTCTGACCTGTTGGTGATGAATATCTTGTGTTTCACAAGATGGATCTTAACGGACGAGATGCCATGATTTGAGGGAACGGGCCGTCGTCATTAAAAATGGACGATTACCGTTCTAGGAAAACCTTTGAAATGTGAGATGACGTATCATTTAAGCACTATTTCACGAGGCTCTCTGAGGGTTGGCACCGCTAGGCTTTCTAGCAGACAAAAGGAATTCTAGCTGCAAACATGCTGTGTTGATCTGAAAGCGATCTGAGAAGTAACATCAAAACTGTAAAAAAGGGTTCATGAGGCCTTATCATTACAGACACAGAAGGGAGAAGCGTTCTCACCAGATAAGGAAAAGAACGGCGTTCAGTGGAAGAGAGTAAATGCAGGTATAATTATCGGAATGAGCGCTGAATCTCATCATTTCATCATTCCATTGCAGCCATATAAGCCGACCCTTCACTAACTGTTACATTTCATCATTCCATTGCATCACAGGTTCCTTGTTTGACTGTCGGTGCAAGTCTCTCGTTTTCAAATCTAGGAAAATGCCCAAAGCCACGTTCTTTGGTGTGGTTTACAGATTTTAGCATAAATCTTGGTGCTATGACGCTATCGTCTTCTAGTCTAGGAGCAATAAAGTTCTATTCTTTAATCCAACTGAATTTTGTATCATGGTCTTAGGATTTGAACTCATTAAAAGCTATTGAAAGAGCATTAATGCGGTTCATTAATCAAGCTACTCGAAATGATTCATTTTCTGCACCCATAGCGATAGCTTACATGGCTAAGTTCTGGACTCACTAGTTGCTGGTCATGAGTTCAATACCAGACCCGTGCATACTTGGCTCGGGCGCCCAAATTGTGACAAACAACAACAACTAAGCCTTTTCCCATATTAGAACGGGTCGGCTACATGGATTCTTTGTTTGCACAGATCCCTATCGTGTGCCATGTTAGCAGTTAACTCCCAATAAGCTAGATCATTCTTTATTGTTTCTTTCAAACACTTTTGTGGTCGTCCTCTACCTCTTCTAATACTTTCCAAATTTAGTTTTTCTAACCTTCTTACAGGTTCTTCTTTCTATATGTTCAAACCATCTTAAACGATGTTCTCTCATTTTATCCTCTATTGGTGCAACTCCTAATTTGTTTCTAATAACCTCATTATGTATACGGTCTTTTTTTGTATGACCACTCATCCATCTCAACATCTTCATTTCTGTCAAAGACATCTTTTGTAGATGTTGATGATTAACAACCCAACACTCAGAACCATAAAACATGGCAGGCCTAATTGTTGCTCTATAATATTTACCTTTTAACTTTAATGGTATCTTCTGATCACAAAGAATACCTGATGCTCCTCTCCATTTTAACCAACCAGCATTAATTCTATGTGTAACATCTCCATCAATCCTTCTATTACTCTGAAAAATTGACCCTAGATATTTAAAACTTTCCTTTTGGGGAATGCAATGTGTGCCAATTTTAATTTTTATATCCTCTGAAGTAACTAAATGATCAAATTTACATTCCCTATATTCTGTCTTTGTTCTACTAAGTCGGAGGCCTTTGCTTTTTAATGTTTCTCTCCATAGTTCCAATTTTCTATTAACTTTTTCCTTAGACTCCTCCACTAATACAATGTCATCTCCAAATAACATACACCAAGGTACTTCATCTTGAATATGTTTTGTTAACTCATCCATCACCATTATAAATAAGTATGGGCTTAAAGTTGATCCTTGATGTAACCCAATATTAACTTCAAAGAAGTCCGTCGTTCCTTCATGAGTCCTCACACATGTTTTTGCACCATTATATATGTCTCTTATAAGGTTAATGTATGTCAATGGGATACCTCTTTTTTCCAAAGTTCTCCAAAGAACCTCCCTCGGTACCCAATCATAAGTTTTTTCTAGACCAATAAATATCATGTGAAGGTCTTTCTTTTTTGCTCTAAAATGTTCCATAAGACGTCTCAAAAGATGAATCGCTTAAATAGTAGATCTGCCTGGCATGGATCTAAATTGGTTTTCTGTTGTACTTGATACTTGTCTTAACCTACATTTGATAATTCTTTCCCATAATTTCATAGTATGGCTCATTAACTTGATACCTCGATAATTCGCACAATTTTGAATGTCTCTCTTGTTCTTATATATGGGTATAAGTATACTTGCTCTTCATTCCTCGGGCATCTTTTGGTTTTTTCATATTTCATTAAATAGTCTTGTGAGCCAAGTGATTCCTATTTCTCCTAGTATTTTCCAAACTTCTATAGGAATATTATCTAGTCCTACCGATTTACCACCCTTCATATGTTTAAGGGCCTCTTTGACTTTATTCTTTTGAATACGTCGGTAGAAATTGTGGTTTATATACTTTTCTAATGTGGCTAACTCTCCTAAGCTAAGACTAACATCTTTATTTTCATTAAAAAGCTTATAAAAATAGTTTTTCCATCTATTTCTTATATCATCATTTGCCACTAGAAAATTTTCATCCTCGTCTTTGAAGCATCTAACATAATTAAGATCTTTAGTTTTCTTATCTCTAGCCCCAGCAATCCTAAAAATATCTCTTTCACCCTCTTTTGAGTTAAGTTTTTTATATAAGTCCACCCAAATCTTAGCTTTTACTTCACTAACGGTCTTTTTCGCTTCCTTCTTTGCTTTCTTATAAGCTTCTAAAGTTTCACTAGTTTTCTTGGCATAATGTAATTTGTAACATGCCCTCTTTGCCTTGATTTTATTTTGTACTACTTCACTCCACCACCAAGCTTCTTTTTGTGCCGGTACACCTCCCTTAGATACCTCTAGCACATCTTTCACCACTTTCCTAATATGTATAGCCATATTGTTCCACATATCACAGGGTGTGCCAACATAATTCCAAACATCTCCTTGAAGGACTTTCTATTTAAATATATCTTCTTTCTCGCTTTTGAGGTTCCACCATTTAGTCCGAATAGCTCGATGCACTCTTTTCTTCTTTTTCTATTTTTTTATTTGTAAATCCATAACTAAAAGTCGATGTTGGGTGGTTAAGCTTTCTCCTGGAATTACCTTACAATCTTTACAACACGCTCTATCTTTTTTTCTACAAATAAGGTAATCAATTTGTGTTTATGATAAGCCACTCTTATAAGTAATTAAATGTTCATCTCGTTTTTTGAAGATTGTATTGAGTATAAAGAGATCAAATGCCATAGCAAAATTTAAAATCTCCCTACCTTCCTTGTTTATATCCCCAAAACCAAAGTTTTTATGAATCCCTTGATATCCTAATGCCTTTTTACCGACATGTCCATTTAAATCTCTTCCTAAACAAATCATCTCCCTTTGTGGAATCTTTTGAAACACCTTATCTAACTCTTCCCAAAAAACTGTCTTTATACTATCTTCTAGTCCTACTTGGGGTGCGTAAGCACAAACTATATTCAAAACCTCTGCTCCTAACACTAATTTCAACATCATGATTCGGTCACCATATCGTTGTATGTCTACTACACTCTCCTTTAAATCTTTATTTATGATAATACCAACTTCGTTTTGAGCCTTTTCTTTACCTGAGTACCATAATTTAAAACCTGTATCCTCTATCTCTTTTGCTTTTTCTTCAATCCATTTTGTCTCTGGTAAACATAGAATATGAATCTTTCTCCGAATCATAGTATCTACCACCTCCATTAGCTTACCCGATAATGTTCCGATATTCCAAGAACCAATACGAATCTTATTATTTAGGACTAGCTTCCTTACCCCCCTCATCCGTCCATAATCAAAATGCGGAGACCCTCTCTGAATTTTTTTTACGACATTTGGGCGGCAATGTAGTGGGACTAACTTCTTTACCCACACTCGTCCATGATATGGGAACCCTCTCTGCAATTGATTCACTATATTCGAGCGAAAATGTTGTGCCCCTTGCTTACTTCTTACTGTATTCGGGCTCTACAGCATATCGCTAGGCAGGAACGACCCAAAGCAATGCTCATAATTTTTGTAATCCATGTTATAAAAATTTGACGAAGTTTTACGCTGGCTATCAGAAGCCTAACACAACCCTCCTCCTTTATCCAGGCTTGGGACTAGCAATGCAAGGGTGATCCCTTACATGGGTGGAGTTTAAATTGTGACAAAAAGAATAAAATGATTTTTTGTTTCAAACAATGGATACATGCTTGCAGTCCTGATTTTAGCTTGAAAATAAAGTCACAATGACGATTACTCGTTGATGGCGGCATACTGATGATGTACTGAATGAAATTCGGTGCTTTTATCATATACTTTCACCTTACAACTGTTGCTAAAAGCTTTGGTTCGACTTATCAAACTTTGCCCCACTTTGTAATTGGCGTGGCAGCCATCGAGATCGAGCTTGCGGACACACAAGTTTTCAAAGTCGAAAGGACACGGTTTCTAGAATATTAAGAACTTACCAAATAATTGAAAACCAAACGCCATTTGACTTTAACCTTCCTTGATGTCTAGAGAGAGAGAGAGAGAGCACAACTTAGTCAAAATCCTATTTCTTAAGGAGAAAATTTCTCATTCGAAGGACATAGGTTTGGAAGAATGGAATTCCAAAACTGGTGATTCACTAACAATTTTTATTAGGCCGTAGGGTGTTGGTTACGTCAATTAGAATAAAGAAAAGTAAGCCAGTTTTTGTAACAAGTAGGTCACTTTGTGGGTTTTCTCCTTAAAGAATAGAAAAAAATTTGCAAGCATTGAGAAACTCTCGAAAAAAACCGCTCATGTAAGGGATCACCATTGCATGGTCAGTCTCAAGTCCGAATAAAGGAGGGTTGTATTAGGCTTTCGACAACCAACATAAAACTTTGTGAGGTTTTATACCATGAATTATACAAATTATAAACATTGTGTTGGGGTGTCCTCTCTTAGCGACGCACTGCAGATCCTGAAAGAGTGAAAAGTAAGCAACGACTTATACATTTTCACCCGAATATAGTGAATCAATTGCAAAGAGGGTTCCCACATCACAAACATGTGTGGGTAAAGAAGTTAGTCCCGCTATATATTACCCAAATATAGTAAATAAATTGCATAGAGGGTCTCCACATTTTTAGTATAGACAAATGAGTGGGATAAAGAATCTAGTCATAGATAATAAGATTCGTGTTGGCTTTTTAAATATGAGAACATTATCCGGTAAGCTAATGGAGGTGGTAGATACTATGATTCGGAGAAAAATTCATATACTATGTTTACAAGAGACAAAGTGGGTTGGAGAAAAAATATAAGTTTTAAATTATGATACTTAAGAAAGAAAAAAAGGTTCAAAACGGAGTTAGTATTATCATAAATAAAGATTTAAAGGATAGTGAAGTAGATATACAACGATATGGTGATCAAATAATGACATTGAAATTAGTGCTAGGAGAAGAAGTTGTGAATATAGTTTTTGCTTATGCGCCCTAAGTAGGACTATAAAATAGCATAAAGATGACTTTTTGAAAGGAGTTAGATAAGGTGATTCAAATAATTCTACAAAGAGAGATGATTTGTTTAGGAGGACACTTAAATAGACATGTCAGTAAAGATGCATTAGGATATCAAAGTATTCATAGAAACTTTGGTTTTGAGGATATAAATGAGGAAGATAGGGAGATTTTGAATTTTAGTATGATATTTGATCTCTTTATAATCAATACAATCTTCAAAAACGAGAAGAACATTTAATTACTTATAAGAGTGGCTCATCACAAACAAAAATTGATTATTTTGTTTATAAGAAAAAATATAGATCGTGTTGTAAAGATTGAAAGGTAATTTCATGAGAAAGTTTAACTACCCAACATCGACTTTTAGTTATGGATTTAGAGTTAAAAAAAGTTGTCAAAGAAGAAAAGAGTGCATCGAGTTATTTAGACTAAATGGTGGAACCTCAAAAACAAGAAAGAAGGTATATTTAAACGGAAAGTCCTTCAAGGAGATCCTTGAAATTACATTGGTAGACCTTGTGATAAAACAATATGACTATACATATTAGAAAAATGACGAAAAATGTGTTAGGTGAATCTAAGAGAGGTATACTGGCATAAAAAGAAGCTTCGTGGCAGAGTGAAGTTGTGTAAAATAAAATTAAGGCAAATAGGGTATGTTACAAATTACATTGTACTTAGAAGAATAGTGAAACTTTAAAAGCTTATAAAAACATGCTTATACCGATTATACTTAGAAAACTACTTAAATGCTTACACTAATTGTTCTAACTGATGTACTAATTGTCTTAATTATAAGGCACAATTTGGTATCAGTTAATGCCTTGGTTAACAAGGGTTTTGAAATTAGGTTTATCTCTTACAAGGTAACCATACGGAAGCATGTAAGGATAACCTTCTCAAGATTGTTCAATAAGGAACAAGGTTTGTTCAAAATAAAAATAAATGAAAGAGAATGATCTTATGCTTATATCGATTATGCATTTAATATTGATGTAAATATATGACATAAATGCTTATAATATATAAGTCTGAAATAGTTGAGGAAGTTACCTGACTTTAACTTATTGCCAGGATTTCACGAAAACACTTTTAGTAAATGTGAAGCCTGTATAGAAGGAAAAACGAGAAGAAAAATATTTCTTACGAAAATAAAAAGAGCAACAACTCTGTTAGAATTCATTCACACTGATTTATATGGACCTTTTAGGGTAAGATCTTATTATGAGAAGGTATATTTCATAACTTTTATCGATGATTAACCGAGATATACACACACAGATATATATATCATAACACATAAATCTGAGGCACTTAAAACATTTAAATAATATAAGTAGAAAGTTGAAAACCAATTGGGGTATATAATTAAAGTCCTAAGGTTAGATAGAGGTAGTGAGTACACCTGAGTAAAATTTTTAGAATATTACAAAGACTTTGTTATTACAAAGCAAAACATAATGCCAAGACAGTTCAATAAAATGGTGTAGTAGAAAGATATAATATGACCTTACTAAATATATTAAGGTTTATGTTAATAGACACATCTATGCCAAAGGTATTTTGGAAAGAAGAAATAAGCACAATTGTGTATATTTTAAAGAGTATTGTGTAAAGTTGTATTATCTACACCATATGAAATGTGATTTGAAAGAAAACTAAACCTAGGTCATCTCAAGAGGTGGTGATCTATCACTCATATAAAGATCATTTAGCAGTATAGACATAAGTTAGACACTAGTTCCTTGAAAATGAAGATATCAGTTTTATCACGAGACCATGGACTCATAGAGAGTAGGGTGTTGAATTCTTATAAAATACTAAAAATAATATCCTTGAAAATGAAGATAAGTATGTTATAGTAGATCTATATCGATCATCATTTAAACCTACAAATGATCTACCTAATGAAACCAAAACTTTAAGTGGAAATAAAAGACCTAAAGTCACACCGTCCTACTTAAATGATTACCATACTAACCTTGTAGAAGAAGTTTACAATTCGATAGATTTAAATGAGTTGACTGATAACTTAACGTATCAACAAACTATTTTTATCTGAATCATCAGACTGTGAAAAAGCCATTGATGAAGAAATTAAATTCATTGAGAAAAACAAAGTTTGGAAATGGTTGATTTTACTAAAGAAAAAAAAACTTAGGTTGTAAATGAGTTCGAAAAAAAATATAAGGTCAATGAAACAATAAAAAAGTTCAAAGATAGATTGATTGCAAAGGTTTTTCGCAAAAGGAAGAGATAGATTATGTTGAGACATATTCCCATATTGCGAAATTTGCATATATAATAATAACCTTGGTGATATAAACATATTATGATTTGGATTTATATCAGTTAGATATAAAAATTGTTTTTCTAAATAGAGATTTATATAAAATCATATATGCATTAGCCCGAAGGGTACAGAGTTGAAGGCGAAGAAGATAAAATATATTGGTTGAAAAAATCCATAAATGGCCTTAAACAACGACCTCATCAATGGTATTTGACTTTTCAAAATGTTATTATTGAACATAGGTTTGTGGCTATTGAAAATGACCACTATGTATATGTTTGGAATAGTAGGAGTCACTTTGTTATCTTATCATTATATGTAGATGACATATTATTGATTGGGAATGACAATAAGATAATTGTCAAAACTAAGTCATGGTTAAATTCAAGGTTTGAAATGAAGGATATGGGAGAACATCTAATATCCTAGGTATAAAGATTTATCGAGACAGAGAATGTAAACTCCCATGCCTAAGTGAGGAGAGATATATTGATTATATTCTTAAAAAATTTAAAATGAGTGAATAAAAGTTTATATCTACACTCGTTGCGAAAGAGGTTAAATTGAATAAGGCTGATTGTTCTGGTGAAGGAGATGATAAGTATAATGGTCCTTATGCAAAAGATGTGGGAAGCTTGATGTATGCTATGCTATGTATAAGACTTGATATCAACTTCGTTGTTGGTCTTATGAGTAGCCTTGATGACAACATTGGATATTTGTGAAAAGGATTTTAAAATATCTTAAAGGAACAAAAGACTTGAAATGATGTTTTTAAGCACATGAACTAAAAGTGGTAGGATGTTCAGATGCTCACTTTGCTAGGAGTAAAGATGATAACAAATTAACCTCGAGTCAAATATTTTTATTTAGAGGTAGAGTTGCTTCTTGGGCTTGTAAGAAACAAGGTTGTATAGCATTGAATACACAAGAGGCTGAGTATGTGGCTTGTTATATGACTACAACTAGTGTCATTTGAATAAGTCGCTTCATACGTGATTTGAAGTTCGATATAGTCAACGAGCCGGTTGTCATTTACTCTGATCAAGAGTGAAGCTGATAACTCTAAAAGAAAGTTTGATCGTTAAATACCACTATGTTTATGATATGATTATGATAAAGGAAATATCCATCTCATATATGTCAACCAAAGACATATTGACGAACCTCTTAACTAAATGCATAAGAGGATTTTTTCTCAAAGCATGTTGCAAACATGAGTTTGAGATATGTTTGATTATTGTATAGGTAAGAAATCATACAATGAGTAATGATTGCAATAACAATCATATATAACATAACTTGAAAAACTCTACAAAAGTGAGAGCAGTAACGTTACATAAATTAAATTAGAAGTGATAATATTATAGAGATTAAAAACACATAACAGTTTGTAATGGAAAGCCCAAACATAAAAACTAGGAAGATTAAGCCGTCTATAAATACTGTATAAACAATACATAATATGGTATTAAAAAAACCATCTTTACAGTAAGTCGTACGAGTGAAACTATATATGAGTACATCACCGCTCTTTTTACTCCGAACCATATCCACCTTCCTTTCCCTCTAAGCCATATCCACATTCGGCTGCGACTCAAGCTGCCTCCGGGAACAAGCCGGAGCACGACCGATTGCTGTCCGAGATATATATTATATTGTGTTCCACAAGATGCTGGTAACCATAAGGATTAAGAGAGTAATTTGTTAGGATTTTGCTTCTACATGCAATCTACCATGAACGCAACTTTGTCTTTTAGGGAGGTTCTGCCGCTGCAGCTCACAAGAAGCAGCGTGAATATTGCGTCCTTGACCCAGCAATTTTGTTTCCATATATTATTGCTCCCTTAAATTATTAATTGCCACTATGATTATGATGATTACTGTAGCAGAACGCATATCAGAGAGCGAGAGACAGAGAAAAGTTGGCACCGTCTTCGACTATGACTGACTGATGGACAAGCATGACAAAAAGTTGGGGGTTTAAGAAGGAAGCTTCGGGGTTTTTAGTCACTCCCGCATGTTGACTTTTATTACCGGAAACGAGGAAGCCGGTATCCTTATCTGGCTTGATTTTCCCTTCTCCTATTATTCTTGTTTGATTTTGTTTCGTTTAGAGAGAGAATTTGTTTGGCTTTGCTTTCTCATTGGATTTTTGAGGCTCTGAGTGGCAACAAGCGAAGGTAAAAGATGGGTACATGCGGAAGGAATGGAGCGGTCAGGCAGTATAGCAGATCAACGGTTCCTAGATTGAGATGGACGCCGGAGCTTCATCATTGCTTTGTGCATGCCATTGAAAGATTGGGAGGACAGGATAGTAAGAAATATCATCTATTATTTTCTTCTTATTCGCTTCTTTTGAGGAAGGATCTCATGGACTATGAGTTGGTTAGGTATGTAGTTCAGTATTTACTCATGATATCTTATTTGGTTGACATACAGAAGCCACACCGAAGCTTGTCCTTCGGCTAATGGATGTGAGAGGGCTCACTATTTCTCATGTTAAGAGCCATTTGCAGGTTATCTTTTATAATTTGTCTATTAGGCTCAATTGGCATGTCCTTGTTTTGCTGACGGAGGTCACTGATGATATTTGTTATGCTTGTTGCTTCAACAGATGTATAGGAGCATGAAGACCGATCTGAGCACACATGGTATTTCTTTGCTGCATTAGAATCTCTCTCTCTTTCCCCCTTTCTCTCTCTCTGATGCAGACACACTCATAATATTTCCTCAAAGTTTCAACTAATGTTATTTTTCATGGTTGATCTCTTTCTCCTCTCTCATTCAGACACACTGATCGTTTTTCTTTTTTGTTTCATGTGCGCAGTGCTTTCAATCATGAACACCCAATCCTGCAATCCAAGTACGACATGCCATAATATTGGGTATGATAATCGTAATCAAGCAGATGCTTGCGGCTTAGTTGGGGGCGATGAGATAATTTCTTTTCGAGCAACCAAAGATTCAAAACCCACCAAGGACTTCGATCGATATCAGCCTTTCATGTATCATGAAGCCTTGCACTCAGACAGGTCTCATGCATTTCTCACTCTTACACATTAAATAACTGAAACAATTCTTAATTTCACCTTCCGTCCTCACTTCTTAGCCTCTCTTGCATATATTCTTTTCTCAGTTGTTTATAGTATTTTCTTGGGTATAGGTTTCCACCCTGCAAAAGTGTGCACGCAGCGACAGTAGCAGGGAATTGTCCGGACATCTACGTTGAATTCCCGGTTCGTTCACCACTATGCAGCAGTAAAAAAAGAACAATCGGCACAGCCTCTTGCTCGTACGTTTCTGACGGTGGCCTTGACGGTTTGAGGCATCAACAGGGAATAAACAGTTTTTCGTGGCAGAGAGATTCTACAGGAATCAGACTCTTGCCCTCACAAAATCTCCACAACTTTATTGCACTAAGATTTGCAGACCACCCTTCTCATCTTCAGGTCCCTCTCTCCTCTCTCTCTCACGCACAACACGCAATTTTGTTTGTTCCAGAGGTCTTGCGTTTATGGTGGTGTTGGTATTTCTAAAACACATCGAGTTTATAATATTCTAAACTCATAGCACTGTGTATTTCGTCATCACCATCATCATCTTCTAGATAACTGAGTTTATATTTCTTTTTTCGTCAAAGATGAATTTCTTCTTTGAGAATGCTGCTGTCTGTTTTCTTCTTCTGATGCAATCCCTAGATCATCCAAGACAGTCATTTCGTAATGGTTTCCTGGAACTCTTTAATAAAGGGACATTACTTTACCTTGAAAGGAAGCACATATACAACGTTTAGGCCATATTGTTATTTCATATACTTTGGTAACTTTCGGTCCCATGATAAACCCAGTCAACAATAACTCAAAGGTTAATTTATAATGCAAGGTTAACCTTGATATTACTATCTTGTTTGAACGCTAAACCACTATTATTTAGGGAAGCTTAGTCATATTTTCCACTAAATCACTTTTAATAACCTTACAAAATACTGAAGGAGCCCATGCTGTATATATATTAGTGTCACAGAAGACGTTTATTCGGTCAGAGAAAGCATTGATATTTGGGAGAATAAAGAATTTGCATTTCGATTTGATATTGAAGATCATTAATGAGTCAACTTGAACAGGGAATGCGGTAGCATGAAGTCCATTTGTCCGTAGCGAATTCTACACTGACATTGATGCATCGCTTTTCAAGATGATAATGTTCTAGGTTCTTAAATGCTGACAGTGACACGCATGGACACGCATGGGCGTTTCATTTTATTAAATATCAAAATGACAAAAAGTTACTGGTTTTTGTATTTTCCTAAAATTGGACCTGGGGCAAATTTTCTCATTTGTACACCATGCCGTTTTCATGTTTTCCAATATTATTGCAGTTTGATGCATACCGAATCTTACATCCAGACATAATTATTTGATACTGATTACATGGTGATATACTATTGCAACTACAAACATCCGATTTTGTACACACATACATGTGTGTGTGAGTGTGTGCAACCACAATTGATGAGCTTTGTGAATATTATATTCTGAGATTTACATCCATACTCTAGTTTTCTTCGATTTTGTCTTTTTAATACATGTACCGGGAGAATCCGCCTCTAGGGGGTGTTTGATTGCGAGGTAGATGCTGGGGCTCCATTCCAGCTCCTGCAGCCCACCCCACCCATGGGGGGACTTGTAACGAGGTAAAAAGTGGGTCATACTGCAAGCCAAGACCCCGTGTTTGTTGAGTTCCATCGTCCCAAGCCTCTTAATCAAACTATTCCCGTAAGGTCTATACTGGGTTTTGCCTTGCGCACCGAGGCCTATATTGGACACACTGCTTTAGTCACTATCCTGGCCGGTGCCTGTGGGAATTGAATCTCGTATGATGATCTGAGCTCCCTCCTGTGTCCTCTGGGCTTTCCCATGGTTTTCTCTATATTATGTGTATTTTTCAGTCGTTCGCTTGCTCGTGATTATGGTGTCTTTCTCCAACGAGTTGTCTACTAACGTAATTTGATATTACCACCTTATCTGCATAAGAATGGAGCAATTCAACTGCATATGGCATCAAAGAAACTGAAGTTTGAAGATTACATGGAATCTGCCCGTATTCCCTCATTTTCAGAGTCTTGCAGAAACGAAGGGACGGAAGATGACGATGATTGTGCGCTATGTTTATCAATACCCACTGCTGAGAAGAGATGCTGCTTATCGAAGGGCAGCTCTTCCTCTAATAGTGAATCAAGTCGATTATTTTCTCATGTATCAAGCATGAAAATCTGTCAAAGTCCTGCATCTTCCATGGGGAACGGCCACATAAACTTGGATCTTAGCATTTCTGTTGGTGACTGTTACGTCGAGTAAAGCATTCGCAAACCTTTTATATGAAATTTACTCATGTATAGGTTGGTTGTATTGGTTGAACCTCTTTTGGGAACGGCCACATAAACTGAAGTTTCAGGATCAGGTTGAGTTCTGGGTTTAAAAAGTGACCTGTAGAAAAAAAGGTTGCACCAGGGTCAACCTGCTTTTACCTGCTTTCTGAGTTGATCAAACATGCCCGGCTTCAAGTCAGCAAGTTAGATCTGGTCAGGAAACCCACCTTCATGTGTCATAGTAAATCATATAATTAATTAATAAGTATTTATTCTTGGCTTTCATAGCAAGTTAGATCAAACATGCCAGGCTTACTCAAATCTTTTAACATCTTTGGTTCATACACGATTCAAATCGAATGCACATATATTCTTTCCTTCATTGGGTATGAGAGACATAAGCTTCCTGCTCTCTAAAGGATAAGCCACAATCTTTTGAATGATCTCAAGCAATTGGTGTAAAGTTTAGCTGCCTTACTAGGAAAATTTTCCAAGTGGTTGAATGCATTACTATTCCAAGTTTGAAATATTTGGTCTTCCACATCAAAAGTCCTTATCAAAGAGAGCCATGAATTCAAATTGCCAGGAAATTAAAGCAAGTAAAATGCCCCTCAAAGCAATTGACTGTAGCATGCGTTTCGATTCGATGCAATGCAAAGATCCTGACTAGGTCTGTGTGTCTTCACAGAGAGGCCCGGCGTTTCCGAGGCACAGGTTGTCCATGGCTGCTGTTATCTTATGCCAAGCCAAGCACAACCAGGCGCGGGCCTGCTTTCATTACAGTTGTGAGTCCAAGAACAAGTTAATTGGCGTAAGTGATAAACGTAGGCACAGTCCATATTAGTGCTTAAGCAAGCAATCAGGCCTAAGGCCGTCAATTAAGGTAGATGAAAGAAATGAACGAAAGTTCGTGACTTGCCTGCCAACTAAAAATGATATTCGTGCGTGACAAGTTGAATACTAAGCCTCCACAACAAAACCCAGAAACTGCGACTCTCTGTCGTGGTACAAGATTATACATAAAAAAAGTACATTATATATATGTATATATACATATATGTGTGCGTGTGCCACAATAATGACTGAATTTAAGAACTAATTTCTTCAAATTAGTATTCTTTTCATTTCGTGGTGGAAGGAATAAACCTAACTCCTCGTATGCTTCAGGCCTGGTTATTTTGAACCCAACCAAATCAAATTGCAAATTAGAAAGCAAAATAACCAAACCAAACCACTCTTTTGATCGATTTGAATCGATTCTTTTGAACACCCATAGTTCTTCCACCAGCAACGTTACAACTCATGAAAAAAGGATCAACAATGTTTTACACTAAGTTTCAGCTACCAGAGGTTAAAAAATATTAATAGTGAGGACAAGCATAGACTAATTAAGACTGACGGTGGTGTGAGCACACAAGGGGAGGAGCCATACACGTTTCAGAAGCTGCAGTGGCCCTGACTCCGGAATTGCAGTGGCCCTGACTCCGGAATTGTGGAAGCCACGAGGCCAAGCACATAGTGTGAGATGAAGCTTCAGCTTTCAACCAACCGCAGACGGCGACAATCTTGTTTGCATATCAGGACCCACCTGCTTCTCCCTTTTCCCCTTTTGTTCTCCTCCGAATGAAAGAGGCTCAATCAGACGATAAGCATATCGTCTTCTATCCAACGTGGCTTATTCTCATTGATTTTTTGAATCGACTGCATCCTCTCCCTCTCTCTCTATCTCTTCTATCCACACACGCGAACACACACACAAGCACACAAACAAATGCATGTGAAAAAGAATTTGGTCATTAAAAAAGAGCAAATTCCTGGAACACACATCAGAAGTTCCGCCACTCAATTTTTCTATGTTCCATTCATGAATTTAGAGTTTTGGTCCCCCTTTTGAATGTGAAAACTAGCATTCTCTTTGAGTGATTGGTGGGGGCTTTGCGAGAAACACATCTGACTCGGTGGTGGCTGAAATCTCTTATTAGTTGAAGTTCTGCCTTTTCGTCACTGACCCTCATTCTCTTTGCGGTGAATAAAAGTTTTTAGCTCCTCTTAGCAAAAGCCAGAGAGTTTGGGGGTCTTATTTTGCTCTTTGGGGATTAAGGCCTTCTCTAGAGTGAGAAGAAGTTAGAAGCTTTCTATCCTTGTGCTATAATTACTAGGTGTGGTTGCTGAAAAGGAGTTCAAATCGAAGCTTTGATACAGTAAATACCAGCATGCCTTCTGCTACGATTTGGGCTGCTACATTAAGGTCTGCTGAGGGAAGAAAACGGGAAGTTTTCAAGTTCATTCATGGGTCATTGAGCTCTAGTTTCATTGGGAAGTTTCAAAAAAGGCAGCATGAGTTGAAATTTTTCTCCGAGTTACCTTCTTTGAAGTCCAGAAATGATGGAAGTTTTCGAGTGTCGATGAGTTTGGTTGCGAACCCATCAGGGGAAATGGTCGTTTCATCGGAGAAGAAGGTCTACGATGTGGTTCTGAGGCAGGCTACCTTGGTGAAAAAGCTGGAAAGGCGTGATGGATCGATCGATTCGAAACAAGAAAGAATCGTTAATGGAGATGTGAAATTGTTGGATCAAGCTTATGAACGTTGTGGAGAAATCTGTGCAGAGTATGCAAAAACCTTTTATTTAGGTTGGTTTACTCTTTTCTCTTCGACCGTTTTGGGAAATCGAACAACTTTAACTTGCATAGTCATGATTTGCTTCTTTTCTCGGTTACCAATTTAGCCTTCTCCAAATTTCAGGAACACAGCTCATGACACCAGAGAGAAGAAGGGCTATTTGGGCAATCTATGGTAACCTTCTTGGTTCAATTGCCTCATTAAAACCCTAGAATTCAATTACAATGTTTTTCTTATGGATTGGTCTTCAGAGGAAATAATCGGCATGGAAAACTAATCACAGAAACGGAATCCTTGTGGTCTCTTTAACAAGAAACTCTACAGTAAGAATGTAAAACTTTGTAATTGCAGTTACTTAGCATTATAAATGAGTGGAGCACGTAGTATATCACAGGATAAGATTCTGCATTGATCACTATAAATACTTACGTATTCCTCTTCTAGTTTTATATTGAGGATTCTGTTGCTAGTGCATGTCGTTGATCTCGAGGTCAATTCTTCTTGAGGCATGATAGGTTTAGGAGGAATGTTTTTTGCCATACAGCGTCAGGTTGATTTTACGATGATCATATTGCTTGTCAACTTGTACGACTCTCCATTTTTGCACAAGTTTTCAAAATTTTCAACAAGGAAAGTTGATTACCTTAATTTTGAAAAGTTGATTCATGAGAATCGAGTGTCAAGGCTGTCGAGTCATCTGACCAAGTGACGAAGAGACTATAATTATTCAGTCATACATCTTTTTATCAGCCTTCAATGTATACATATCACAGTGTCTCCTAGAAGCCATTTTCTGAGGTTGTCACAAACTGCAGGTTCTTTCTGTCTGTGTGATTTGAAACTCGAGGGCCATGTTTGTGGAAGCAGGAAAAATTAGTGGACAGTGATTTCCATTTCACATATAAGATTTTTTAAATTAAGCACTTCTTAGGTTGTGGAAATATTATGCTAAATTTGATATCTAAACCTCACTAGGGGAATCTCATGGAGGGACTTGAAGTTGCCTCAAATTTACCAATGTTAACCTTGGCAAATTCTGAAATTTGAGCCTTGAATGATATCAGACTTCTCTTTCTTTTCAAGAATGATGAAATCATCATTTTTGAACAGCCTTAGGCATAACCTAAAACATTCAAGAAGGATATGTTAGACAATCTGAGTAGCTAAATCTAAATTCATTGAAGTATATGACCAGACTCTTACCTATGGCAACTGTCTGCAGTATGGTGCAGGAGGACAGATGAGCTTGTAGATGGGCCAAATGCTGCACATGTAACACCGACAGCCTTAGACAGGTGGGCGGGAAGGCTGGATGACCTTTTCGGAGGGCACCCATATGATATGTTTGATGCGGCATTGGCTGATACAGTCTCTAAATTTCCTATTGACATTCAGGTAAGTGCTGCTACTTCAGAGGTCCTGTTGAGAAGATGATTTTGACTACTTTGGCTTCTGAAGCCTGTGACTAGTTTTCCTCTGAATGTAGAGCGATCGTCATTTATTTGATGATGCACTAACCAAATTGCATATTCCTCACCATATTGTGGTTCAAAGACATACATTGCACATTTCAGTCATTCGCTCATTTATGTCCTTTAATCGATTTTCTGAAAGGCAGATTATAGTCTAAAATTCTATATTGGACAATCTAGTATTTTTAGTGGTATCAAGCTTTCCCCATCACAGATTAGACAATGTACCCGCTTTATGTGACTCGGTTCTTTTTCTGTTGTAGCCATTCAAAGACATGATTGAAGGTATGAGGATGGATCTCAGAAAGCCAAGATACATGAATTTTGATGAGCTCTATTTATATTGTTACTATGTCGCTGGAACTGTTGGTCTGATGAGCGTTCCTGTAATGGGTATTGCTCCTGACTCGCAAATGCAGACACATGATGTGTACAATGCTGCTTTAGCACTTGGGATTGCAAATCAGCTAATCAATATACTTAGAGATGTTGGTGAAGAGTAAGTATACACTTTCATGAATTATTCTTTTCTTGTGCAATTTAATTTACAACTTGACAAACTCTTTACATTGTTCATTCAAGAGTTAGCTTCTACCTTGAGTTGAAATAAGTCTAGCTATTTTACTGTTCTTCTATTTTTCTCTTGTTTTTAGCATTCTGCTGTCAATCATGCATAAAATCACTCATTTTGTTTTTAATGTTTTAGTGCAAGACGCGGAAGGATTTATCTTCCTCAAGATGAACTAGCACAAGCAGGACTATCAGATGATGATATATTTGCAGGGAGAGTGACAGATAAGTGGAGGAGTTTCATGAAGCGCCAAATACAGAGAGCCACGATGTTCTTTGCTGAAGCTGAGAGAGGAGTTTTAGAGCTTGATTGCGCGAGCAGATGGCCTGTAAGATAATTAGTGTTGGACCTGTAGGCCAATATGAAGGAATAATAAGCACTAATTGTTAACTCATTGCATAAACAACAATAACAACAACTAAGCCTTTTCCCATACTAGATGGGGTCGACTACATGAATTCTTTGTTTCCACATAGCCCTATCGTAATTTGTAGAATCCATGGTAAGTCCGACAAAATTTTACGCTGGCTGTCGGAAGCCTAACGCAACCCTCCTCCTTTCTCCAGGCTTGGGACCAGCGATGCAAGGGTGATCCCTTACATGGGCGGAGTTTAACTCATTGCATAAATATACTAAATAAATCTATAGAAACCACAATATTGATGGTTCATTGAAAATCAATCACTTTCATATAAGCAGAAACCTTTTCTGCTTCTAGTTGAATTATTGGATATGATAGCACAGTATGATTCTATGAACCAAAAACTATATTTTGAGAAATTTTAGAGATGTTTTCCATCTTTTTGCTTCTACATTAGAGATTAATCTAATGCTTTTTCTAATACATAGTTCGGATATATAGATAGATAGATAGATACTAGCTATGTTAGATTGTTGACGCAAAAGCACTGTATCATCTGTTCACAATAATTAAGCAGTATGACCAAACTGTAACTGCCGAATGGGATTTCAAGAATGAAACCAAATGATCAAAATCTTCAGGCGTACGTGTACTTGTTGAGCCAAATCCCTTCTGAAAACAATGGGACAGCATATTCATTCGTTCTCTTGCATGCTTCACTGATCATTTCCTTTTGTTTGCGTTTCATTGCAGGTTTATGCTTCTTTGCTGTTGTATAGGCAGATTCTTGATGCAATTGAAGCTAATGACTATGACAACCTCACGAAGAGAGCATACGTGAAGAAATCCAGAAAATTTTTATCTCTACCCATCGCCTATGCTAAGGCCATGGCTGGCAATTCAAGACGTCCAAGTCCAGTTAAAGGCTTATAACAACCAAAATAAGCTGTATATTAATTTATAGCTATTGTTTGTCGATGGAAGTGTTGTGAAGATAATGTAGAAGGCATAATGACTGTAATCCCCGCAATCCTTTAGTTGAGGAATTAGAAGATCAAGTTTGGATTGTATGCCTAACACCCATGTTGGGTTATATAGATTGGCTCCATTAACTGGATTCACGACGACTCAAACTGAAGCTTGGTACCTGTTTTCTCCACAGTATCCTCGTTGGTAATCGATGGCCTCTGGGATGAAACTTATATGTAGGAAAAGGAATTGTCATTCTCAAAGAATCAAGAGCACATCTTTCAGGTGATTGATTTAAGATATCTTTGGAGAAAGATTTAGAGACATTCTATTCTCAAGAGGTTTGAGATTCCATTGATTGGCGAATACATTGAAGTTCATTAATTTTGTGCTCAAGAAATGCATAATTCAGCTTCCTGGTCAACTGACTATTTAGGAAATCAAATTCTTGGAAGATAACCTGGGCTCAACCTCTTTTGGAAATTCTCATGGAATCCATTTCGTAGCCTCGGAAATGCTATTCCAAGTGATGCGAATTTTAAGAATCCAATTCACCAGATGCTGCAAAGTTGATCCCTCATCAGACGGCTGCACGAATCCATGTCCCAAGTTTCTGAGCCAAGCAAACGTGCAAGAGCTCATCTCGGCTAGAATTATAAAATAGGCAATACATTGTAATTAATTTATTCATTCAGAAAGCATCAAACGGTCATACAGCATCATTCATCTAACAACAAATCATAACCGTTGGGATGAACTCACATAAAATCCCAACGGTGCAGATGCATTCATTTGGACATCTGAGACTCGACATAATATTGCACGCGAACACATTTTGTTGTTCACTCTGGTTTGGGCACAAGTTGGAGCACTTTCCTCCATGCTGGTCTACTTGAGATGTCCTCCCACCAGGCATTGACATGCTTCCTTTCTCTCACTAGATGGCTCATTCCTAGTGTGGTGACCAAGTGCTGAGTGCCCGGGAGATGGCTGAGATCTGCAAGGCTGAAGAACTCACCGGCGAGATATTTGTTCTTGGAAAGGTGATGCTCATAAATATCAAGCACATGACTGAGCTTAGTCTCGTTCAACTTGACGACCTTCGGGTCGGTGGGGATGTCCATGGCTGGAAAAACAAGCAGTTGAAGCACAATGGCGAAGAGTGGCTCATTGTAGTTGTGGGCTTCTACTTCAAGCCATTGGTCCACAAGTGCTTTCTCCTCTAGTGTGCTGCCCAATAGGTTGGTTCCTTGATTAGCATGTTTGGTTGCATAGTATCTTATAATTGCCCTGGATTCTGTAAAAAATGATAAGTATCAGTTGTTAGTTTTTTCTTGGTAATTTCAGCTGTTTAATTTACTTACCAATAACGTAGAGAAATTTTCCCTTTGAGAAATTGGACACGATATAACGAGGCTAAAGCTCTTTCTTGCGAAAACCTTCAGTGTGCAAGAGGTAGCACCCATGGGAATCGAACCTCTGATTCTCCATCTAGCAGCCTGAAACTCTGAGTGCTTATTTTCAGCAAGAGAATAGGGGCACCAGAAAAACATCTCCCCTCTTAGCTCTCGGAGAAGAGAAATGTGGTAATTATTAGATCATCGCAGTCAACTTCATGTACTAACGCCCCATTTTGTGCCTCTTTTTGCTTCAATGTTTTTATTCTAATATATGAGCCTTGATCAATTGTTTGTGAAATCAGACCGGTCAATGAACGGGGGAGGCACCGGTTTGAGGTTCAATGGGTTGAACTAGAATTGATATGTACACATCTTTTTTTAACTGTTCACACACTCCTTTTGCAATGCTGTGCACTGTTAAAAGAGTGGACCAAACCGGACTCATGGCCTGTTTCGGGTTCAACCGGTTTGACCCGTCGGTCTGATCCGGTTCGAGGGTCTGGTTCCACAAACCTTTTGCAATGCTGTGCACTGTTAAAAGAGTGCAACAGTTACGATAGCCCGGTGATATGTTAGGACATACTTTAAAGCAAAGAAATAGTGTTAAAAGGGTGAAGACTTTACCGAAGAGCCTGAAGTTATCCCCTTCTTCCACCACAGGAACCTGTCCAAAAGGCTGCAAAAGGACGATAGCATCTTTTAGCATAATAAGTAGGTCTGATAAACGAGCAGAGCTTCTTAATTATCTTTGCGCATATTCTCCAATTGCACATTTTCTTCTTCCACCAGTATATCTTAAATCACCCTCTATCGTATATAAATATTATTATTTTTACAATATTTTATAGAAATCAGATATGCAACACTTAAGATGGTTCAAGCATTAAAAAGGAGACATGGACCAAAGGACTTGAAAGAAAATAGAAATCTTATTTATTAATTTATTCCGGATTGAATACTATTACGATGCAAGGGCTCAAATAAGGCCACTAAGAGCCCCTATAATCCACCCCACTTGGTGAGGAAAAGGGCTCAATTCGGGCCTTGAATCGAACAGAGTCTTTCAACAAGAAGCTTAGTTGGTCAACTGGATAGAGAAAGGAGTAGGCTCCGATCATGGTGGATTCTGAATTTTTTTTGGGTGAGATGCACTTATATTTCGTGAGAAGTACAGGGTGAGATGCACTTATATTTCGTGAGAAGTACACTTGTCTTTCATTGGCATTTGTATTTTCTTATATACAAGACGAGACCAAAGAATTTTTCAGATTTCCAGTGAGTGTTTCGTCTCACTATAAAGTAGGTCCGCAATTGAACTCTAGGTTCAAGTTTTCCATTTTGTAATGCATATAAACAAAATTTTATAAATAATTCGAAAAGAACAAATATCACCGGAATATCTTTTCTAAAGAAATTAGAAAAAAGAAAAATTGGCAAAAAAAGAAAGAAAGAAAAAACCTGAAGACAAAGAAAATCTGGTTTCTTGTGCTCCCCAGAATCAAGGTCCACATTGACCAGCTCGAACTGGACCTCTTTCTCTATAAGGCAAACCATGACCCTCTGGGGGCACGCTGCTCTGGCTGCTCCGTACACCTTCACCACCATCTCGTCTACTCTCAAGAAGAAAATTCCGGCCAAAAAGCTTTATATCTCTCACCGGCGATGGGATGGTAGCTGGAATGAGAAAACCGCTTTATAGACATCCTGGTGATTGAGTTGGGCGGGGGTTGCCGCGTGACTTTTCAAACCGGTAGCTGCGCTAGGCAAGCGGGACCCATCTTAAGCCGTACGCCGAACCAGATTCAATACGCACCGTCCATCCACATTCATCTTTCAGATAAGCGGCAGACTCATCTTTATGTGGGGCCCACTTTACGAATCTGCACAACACAGAAATTGTAGAGCCTACATCCAATATGAGCCGTCCATTTACATTCGTCTCTCTTTATGGAGATCTTAGCAGGCCCTTTCAGAGACGCCAAGCGATACCATCAACATCTAATGCAGCGTCGTAGTGTATATGAACGTGATCTCACCTCTTATCCACCAAAAGCGTTGATTTTGAAATGAAAATCCGATTCGACGAATACCTGCTTTGCTAACCGTCTTGTTCGGTGGAGCAAGTCTGGTTGGTGTTGCAGGCTCTTCGAAGATAGGAACTAGCAAGTTCTCGATTTCTTCCTTAATTCATAATTCACTCGGTACGAGTTTTTGGAAGAAAATTACGGATGCATTTAATGCACGGGTTTCACTAACCTTTAGAATTAAGTATAAAGGTACAGTGAAGTTTTATTTTAAACGCACCAATATGAGTGAGTTTTTGTAATTCTTAATTGTGTAGCTAAAAATTAATGTTGATTTTGTCAAACACATCAAGAAAAGAATAAGGTGGTAGGTAACTGAGGCCAAACCCCTTTTATATTAACAATAAGCTTTTATTTATAGTCACTTTTTGGTCATACATGCTAATCTTTATATATTTTGAGGTGAATTTATTTAATTCTCTCGTATTTTAAGGTTGATTTACGACTAAATACATACTCCTTTTATGAAGAGACATGGGCTGTGTGACAAGACGTAGCCACGTAGCTTGTCTAATGTGTTTAATATGTCCACACATTAAATAAGCTACATGGATCAATATAGACCATACGATAGTCAGTTTTGTTAAATTGCCTTTATTTTGAAAATCATATTACACATTCACTCGTGGCCAAAGAAAACGGTCAAGTCGCTTGAGTATTTTAACAAATTAGTGAATGTTACTAGTTTTCATAACGTTAGTTAAAAATGTTTGGTAAAAGCTCTTTCTAAGTATATATAGAGGGAGTCTTAAATACGTGTCTTCGGTATATAATCTTTCACAAACACTACTACTATACTTTGCATTTAAGTATCATGTGTATTGAAAAGCAATTCAAATTTCTATTGTTGATATAAAAAATCGAATGGTGAAGATATTTATACAAGATTATCTACCAAAACATTTAGACCTTTATATATATATATGCATGTGTGTATTAAAGAAAACTTACTGATCACTTAAGCAAAGTGAAAATTATTAGTTTTTATAACATTAGTTAAAAACGTTTGGTAAGAGCCTTCTCTCTATACGTGTGTATGCATTATTATTGTAATTGATACGTCTCTACCACAAAGGAACACTTGAGTCAGGCGGTTCTTGGTGCATTTGTGATTTCTGTTTTAGTTCAACTTAGAGAAACTACTTGTGAAGGGGTTGGAGATGCTCGGCATAAAACTCGTCAGGACCCGTCTTCTCTTACACTTTTATATCCTACAATTAATTATTATAAATCGTAGACGTCGAGATAGATGTGCGGTCACATATATAAAAATAAAATAAGAGAAACACGCTTAAGGTAGTCTGAGAGATCGTCTGTTTTACTTCAACAAACGGAGGTTGAGGACGAATCTCGATGGCGGGACCCGAAGATCGGATGCAACGGGCGTCTCATTTCGTACTCCGTTGGTTTCTTACAGCTTTTCTTTGTCTGGTTCTCGTCTTTCTTCCCTGCCACTTGCTATTCTCCACCGTCAGCCCCGTTTGGTTCGTTTCCCGGCCGTTCCCCGGAGGCTTGCTGCAGAAACTGCGCCTCTCTGCTCAGTATAACGGCGTCCCTCTTGAGAGCTTCGATCCGGTGAGTATTAATTCTCTTTTGATGGAATTTTCTTGAGTTTATTCTCCTGATTTTGTGTTTTTTCTTGATGCTTTGTGGGAATTGGCCGTAAACGTTGGATTTCCTTTGCTCAAAAGTTCAGTTTTTTCTGATTTTCTTGCTTTATCTTCTTGATTTTGTGCTTTTCTATAAAAGGTATGAAGATCACTCTTAAACGTCTGATGTTTCTATGCTGAAGAGATCTGGCTGTGTTGATTTTGATTGAACTTTATTCTTGTTTGCCTTCTCTGTATTTTCTCAATCGAATTTATGCATGTTCTGCTTGTTTTGCTGGCTTTCTTCTCTATTTTTTTTTTATTTAAAATATTTTATGGATATCAATTTGTAATGGCACGGTTGCTCTTTGTGGTTCTTTTCTTTATTTATCGTCTTCAAACTTTACATGCTTTCACGTTTGTCCGGATAGAGTTATCATTGTAGAATTCTCTGAATATCATGAAATTACATTTCAAGCATAAAACGTTCCAACGAAAATTAATGGCTTACCTCTTTCAGTGAATTGTATACGAGTAGTTGACTAGCTTAGATTCAGGATTGCCCTTCTTTATGTTACTCTAAAGAATTCTTCAGATCACTCATTTTTTGTTTGTTCACTTCCATGTGGATTCCCCAGGACGAACTAAAAGATCTCAAATTTAATACGTTTCCACTTTGAGTGGATATTGCTGATACTTTGTCTTTCATGGTTTCATGTCCTTTGGCTTTCCCTTTCTCTTATAAACATGTGTGAGTGAATATGTGTTCATGCTGTGTGTGCACATGTCTGTGGGTGATAGGGTAGCCATCCTTCTGTTTCAGTTTCTGGTAGAGAGAATGATACGCCAACAGTGTCAAGGAGTCCTTGCTATATTAGTTATTCTTTTCCTGGACTGAACTTGTAGTTTGCACAATGCTATAAATATCGTACGATAGTAGTTGGATGATACGATATCCGTATCATATATTAGAATAATATGTAATCATTTTACTATATTTATTTATAGTAAGCAACTAACAGTAGAGTGTACAGTTGCTGCAACTAGGCTCATTAGGCTTATTGTACCTAGGCATTACTCCGGCAGTGTATTAGCTGTATATTAGGCTAACAGTAGAGTACACAGTTGTTGAAACCAGGCTCATTAGGCTTATTGTACATAGCAGCACTGTTTATATTATACAACAAGGTCCATGTCATCCTAAAAAAAGTAGTAATTTTGAAAATATAGCTTAATACATTACTATACACCTTTTTTAACAAGAGTTTAAAAGTAATGAATTTAAAATATTTTTTTTTGCCTAAATAAAACTATTATTGTATCGTACCATATCAGTACTATTATCATGTCTCGATCCCTCTTTGGATACGGGGACTCGATACATTTTTACAATATTGGTTTGCATTAAGATGCAAGAAAAATATATCGGTGTGAATGATTTGTTCAACAAATAAGTGGAGTAATTCAGCCCTTATTCTTCATAAAGTTATTTTAAGAAGTACCATGATAAGTGGAATTATGATGAGTTTGACAATAAATGATTATTTTGTTGAGGATAATGAGCAAATGAGAATGAGAATCAAGAGGGTTTTGGAGAAGGCTGCTATGAAGGATAGAATAGTTATATTGACTACCTTGAATGAAGCATGGGCAGCTCCAGGTTCGGTGTTTGATCTTTTCCTCGAGAGTTTCCATATTGGAGAGAACACTGACGGACTTCTGAATCATTTGGTGGTCATTTCATTGGACCAGAAAGCATATGCCAAGTGCTTGTCTACCCATATCCATTGTCTTACCGTGGTTACTGAAGGAATTGACTTTTCTGGTGGAGAAAAGTTCTTTATGACTCCAGATTATTTGGAGATGATGTGGATGAGGATTGATTTCCTACGTTCAGTTCTTGAAATGGGCTATAGATTTGTTTTCACCGTATGATCTTTCTTGTCTGCTTTATTGCATCTCATTTTTGTGACTTTCCTTTTGTTTTATTCATTGCTGCTTTGATTCTGTTTGCCTTTTTTGGAGCTTTGGAGTTGTTTGCAACTATAAAGGAGAGGAAAAATGAATAGCAGTCCCAACATAGGAAACTCCAATGATTGATTCAATGCTGATGATTCTTCTACCTTATGTTTCATGTTTGCTGCAATACGTAAGCATGATTAATGTACTAGAGGATATATGATCTCCTAGAGCACGGTACCCTCTTGTGAAGGTTCATGTATTTTAAATAGTGTAAAATTGCACGATTATGGCATTTGTAGACAGGGTTTCTCCTATACCATATTAATTTATGCAATTGTGTCCACGCTAGATATTCACTTTAAGTCCTGGTTTCAGGATCATGAACTTTGTTATTGGCTTCTTACACGTGTCCGTTCCAAGAAGTATTCACACTTATCATTGCACATTGTTTCAACCATGGATCGGTTGTTTTGAGATGTTGAAGAGATTGTGTCCAGGGGATTTTCAAGATATTAGGACCTTTGATTTGGTGCTGAGGTCAATGGGATTATCTCCTTGAGGACCAAGCAGTAATTGGGAGGGAAAATGGAAGGCCATTCGTAACAAGACCAGTTGAGTGGCCAATGAAAATTTAGTTTTCCTTACGAGGATTGTCATATTATATTATACTTAGCTGAAGCCTTTTAGAAACGTAATGATTGCCTTTTCTTATAGTACGTGTTGACTGGTTGTGGACGCCAATCTCTGATACAGGAAGACATTCATGTTGAATGTGAGAGCTCTTAATGAGTTGAGTACATGGTTGAATGAACATGATACGCATGGTGAGGATGGTCATGGTGATTCGTAACACGAAAGAGAAATTTCTTTTGCTTGAAGATACTGTCCAATATATTTGGCTTGTTTATTTGTTGTTTGCTTTGTTGGTGCAGATTTTATGGTAGAATGAATCGGCTCCAAAGTAATGACATTCTCTCTCCCTGAAACGGTTCCAACAGATATGCATAAAACTGATTGCACAGGAAGAACAAGAGAGAGAGAGAGAGAGAGTTGACACATCGTTGGAGTTGTGTGGAGGAGGTCGAAGTCGATGAGCAGGAGGTCCTTGTGATTGTTGACGAGATCGATGACGACGTCCTTCTCCTAAAGCAAACAAGCTCCACCCCTCTCTGGAAACACCCCTGCAACTCCGCCATCAAGATCTTGGTTGATGAATCGCCCAAAACCAAAGGTTCCGGTTTTCTTCTCTTCCTAACGACGCACAAAGTCCTCCCGCGAGATACTCCCTACGAATTTAAACTTAGAAATGAATTCCACAGTGATGCGTCAGGCTTGACACGGGACACGTGATGTTCAATGGAAACCTCAAGCCGACGGTCACGTAAGTAAAAGCAAAGGAATGATGCGATACTTTTGCAGTACGCTTCACAGTGACGTTAAAAGACGATTCGGGACACGTGTGTACCGAAGCGTCATGCGACTAACTTTGAATCGGTTACCAAAAACTTATGTGGTGCGCATGACGTTGACACGTACATACGACACGAGACACGTAACGGTGAACAGCACCAAGCCGATGGTCAGGCAAGTAAATCATGAATGGTGACAGAGCTGAGCGCAACGAGAGAGAGAGAGAGAGAGAGAGAGAGAGAGAGAGAGAGAGAACTTGAGATCGGCGGTAATGAAGTCTACCAAAGAGGGATCCGACGCTTGAATCCCACCTCCCTCTTCAAGATCTTTTCCTTCCTTGACTAATTTGATCTCCCCTCCGTGCTTGGCCTTCTGCAGGTGACTGCTCAAATTTTTTTGCCAACCCTATTCTCCTCTAACGATGATTCAGGGTTTCATTTTATGCTCGATTGCTTTCACTATTAGGTTTTTTGATGTCTCTTTCGATCTGCCAATCACTGGGTCAGAACCAACATCTACAGTATTTCTTTTCCTTTTTCCTTAAAGAACAATGCCAAGTTAGTATCAATACCAGTACAACAAGCTAGAGAGGGAGAGGGAGAGGGAGAACCTGTGCTCGAACGACCTTGAGCGACTTCCTAGCTCGAAGAGACTCTAATTGCAGAAAGAGAACCAAACGCTTAGGCATGTATCGCTCTCTTCTCTACCTGTGTGTGTGCGTGCATCAGCATTATTTTCTTCAGAAAATGGAAGCATGGTGGATGCTGAATCGTTGTGAATGTTGTATTTTTGGATCGGACCAAACTGACCCGATGACAATTTAGAGAAACAGATCCTATGTTCTGCTGTAAAGACCATAGATAGTATCACGTTGACATGTACAAGCCCAATAAAGCAATGCAATGACAATCATTTGCAATAGAAAGTCTTAGGACCAAGAAAATCTGTGTGATTTTAAGACTGGGAGTCATATAATGATATCATATGCATTTAGAACTACCTCATATATATATATATATATATATATATATATATATATATATATATATATATATATATATATATATATATATATATATATATATAAAAGAGAGAGAGAAAGAGAGGAAATATTAAAAATCAATGTATGTATCTATATTTGGTCCTACCATGATTATGGGACAACGGGGCCTAATGTTATCATGTCTAATCCAAGTCGTATAATTCTAAAAAACAGACCTTGAAACTTGAAGTAAAATACTTGGCCCAAAATTAGCAAGGTATGATTACATGTGGTCGGTTTGAATCTGACCCGGCGGATTGAACCAGACCCAAACCACCCTCGGAACCAGAATTAGGAAAACTGAAACCGGAACCAAAATGGAACCATGGATCCTTGACGTTTGGTTTTCAATATTACCTACGGGGAACACCGGGGGAACTATAACAGGCAGCCCAAACCAGGGCTCAATGCTGTTAATATTCTTTTCACCTTTGTTTCATGAAATTTTCAAATGAAATGAAAACTAGAACCAGCCCGAAAAAAAATTGGAGCCAGAACCCAATGGCCAGTTCGGTTAGGATTCCAAGAAGAACGAGTGAGCAGGTACAAAACCACAGTATCGATTTAGTTGAAACCAGCGAAGTCTAGGTATAGTAGAAGGGTGTATATACGCACCCCACATTGGTCCATCATTACAGTTAACACAAACGCAACCCAACCTTTGAACTAGATATGACGCTTATGTACTTCCATTCCCAGAATGCATCAAAATTGATATTGTCACATTGGTTGGGTAGAGCTGGTTAAAAGCCCCTATGGCGTCACTCGAACACAAATAGGACATAGGTCTAAGTGCATAATTTCATTTTAGTGTTGTATAAACATTTCTATCATTCGAGTTTTGAGATTAATGATTGAAGTGCTAAATAGAAAAATATTTAATATATTAAATACTAATTTTTTTACATTTTTACCGTTTGAGTTTTGAGATAAATAATTGAAGTGATAAACAAAAAGCATTTAGTGCATTAAATGTAACATACAAGAGAACAACGGTATTTATTTTTTCTTTTTTAAGTCAAATCTCCATGGTAAAGATGTTTACATAGGATTATACAATGAAAGACATGCATTTATAACTATCTCTCATATATATATATATATATATACCTAAAGGAAGAAAGGTAATGCACATGGCATTTTCTATCGATCAAACCGAAACAAATTTAAGACAGACGCCATGTTTTTATTTTCTAGTTAGAATATTAAGAACCATATGTTTCTAAATTTAAGGGTTTTCATCTTAAAACTTATGTTTAATTATTGAAAGTGACAATTTTTCTTTTTCTCTTAGTTCATTTAGCTGATTATTCGGTGGTTAGAGGTCTAGAAATGCAGAAAATTTGAATTTCTCGCGAGAATTCACCTGTTGCTTTCTTTTGCCCTTAAAACTTTTGCGACACTGCAAGCAACAAGTTGGGGCACATCCGAAAATGATTAAAAGGTTGTGTGCTTGATGCTTTGGGTGAGATTGATATGTATCCAAAAATTTATCAACCTCATCCTGTATGTAACTTGAACAGGCTTTCATGATTGGGTTCAGCCTTTTGCCTTTTTTTTGTTTGGTTACAAGAGGAGGCCGAAAGCCTGACTCACACACCCACACATGCACCCCCCATGAGTCGAACTCCCCACTGGCAGCAACCGCGCTAGCGCTACAGCACCCTGCCGTTGAGCTAACACTCTGGTTGCAGCCTTTTGCTTTTAAAGCTTGAATATTTTTACCTAGGACGTTAGCTCACTTGGTAGGGCTGTCAGACACCGACAATGCTGGTGGGGTTCGATTCTTGGAGGTTGCATGAGTGTGTTAGTTTTCAGCCTCCCATTGTATATAAAAAAAACTTGAATATTTAGATTCGGGGCATCTTTAGTATATCACTCAATTGACTCGGATGGGTGTTTCTTTGTTTTAAGAAAAATTAGTCTAGCACAATATCAGTTAAATAAGTTAAGTGGGAGATTGTTGAACTAATATCCTAATTTTCAATATAAAGATGACTTATCTAACTTAAACTTTTCAATTATCAAGATAATATTTTTGTTTCTCGCGAAACTCTTTCAGGTATCGAGTAATTCTCTCAATCCTTTAATTTTTTTTATAATTCTTAAGATAGTGGTACTTCATAAACACCATATCTTATTTATTAAATGTCTAGTATAAATGGATATCACTCCCTAACGTTTCAATACACAATCACAAGACAATTCTTCAAGTTCTTATATACAAGAAACTCTCTCGAACAAAAGTGTTTGGTGTAAGAATTGAAAAACAAAAATAGATCAACGATATTACGGATCAAGGTATGCCATACGGTTCATCACTCAAGAAATCAACAACCTTCAAAATGGAAAGATTCATGTAAGCCAACTCGGCCCAATTACGGCTGGTGGGTACTGGCCTCGCCGAACCGACCTGCATCAAAAATAGCCTATGATTTATTCCCAATCAATAGATTCGTGCCTGACTTGATTCGAGATGCAACACTATGTTGTTCCGAAAGGAAAACAAGGAAACGAAACAAAGCAGAAGAAAAGAGCGGAAAGATAAAAACAGAATTTCTTAGTAAAATACAGTCCAAAATTAATGCACGCACGCACCCACATATATGTGCGCTAAGGTCTTATTTCATGACAAGACTCTTAATCATGACAGTCCAATCAAGGACGACAAGTGATTATAATTGATAAAAAAGAAAAAAGTGATTTTACGCTTGCTTTATACTTTCATAGTACAAGGCAGCTTTTGTTTTTTATTTGTCACAATCATTGATCATGGATGATCAATTGGGTGTATATTGAGGTTGTGTTCTGTGCTTAATCTACGGTTTCACATGGTACAGATGCTATCACTTCAATCATCAGTTAGGTTATCACCTTTTACAACTTTTCACTATTCTTAACCATGACCATCATTTTTTACCTAAACCATTATCATGGTCACTAAAATCACCTAAAAAATCATAAAATCAATATATATATATATATATATATATATATATATATAAATAAATAGGTTTTAAAAGTATTTCTTTATAACCACTGCGTTTGTTTGGACTAATAGAAGAATAATAGAAAGTGATAAAAGGTGGCCATCAAGATGATAGAATCATGCGAAATTGTGAATTTAGGGTCGTACTAAATTAAGCATTAACCCCCCCCCCCCCCCCTCTCTCTCTCTCTATATATATATATATATGCGTGAGGGGAGACATAGAAGATTCATATTATAACTTTTATTTCTAATTTTGAAACCTTTGACCATTCGATACATGCCTACGCGCCCCGATTGTTGCTGTAACTAGAGTTGTTCCATAGATGAATATTGTAATATACTTACATGTATAAAGAACATACGAGCTTAGTTAAGCAAACAGTACTACTGTCCAACTTAAAAACCTCATAAAACAGATGGTTGTGTTCAGCGTAGAAGATGAACTAAAAATGAATGAGCTTACCACGAAGCCAAACAAGGCGATATATGTCGTTACAGTCGTACGTATAAGCAACTCAGTTCATTTCCCAAAACTAAATAATGTTGTTACAGTCGCATATATGTTGGTTAAGAATCATCCCTTTTCTTCCAATCAATAGACAAAGCATTGGTAATTATGCTTATTTATAAAACTGCAAATCAGTTTAGCAGAACGAACGTACTCTAATAACAGTTTACATGCATATGTTAGGAATGAATGATCTTAAACGGTGAACGCTGTTTAACCAAATGATGACTGTACTTATATATGCATATGGCTGTAAATTTATAATTATTTACTTGTATACATTTATACTTCTACACATATATGCACTAGGAAAATAGAAAAGAATTGCATGGGATATGGGCAATTACCAAAATAGCCATGACGAAGCTGACTTGTATGCTCTAGTTCGGACTCTGGTAAAGCTGGAGAACAATTGCAGAGGAAAAAGGCAAGAAATGATAAAAGAGGCCCCTCACCTTTCTCCTAAAAGGGAAAAGAGGTTGAAAGGAGAGAATGTTCACCTTGGCAGCGGTAAAAGAGACCAGGAAAGAGACGAAAGTGCATCTGCTTTACGTAGAAAGTCTCTCTCTCTCTCTCACGCAGTATCATGCAAAAACAGCTAAAATGTTAACAATACGTGACAATTCACAAACTACAATCTTTTCTTTGAATTGGAGAAGCAAACATATTCGACGATCGGTTTGTTTCAGAGGAGTTATGCAGTCACAGGTAAGCATGACATGCGAGCATGCGCTGTCCCCTCCCCCCCCTCTCCTCTCTGTGTCACCTGCAGACGTACACGCATACACAATTTTTTTTTCCTGCGATCTCATGCATGCATTCTAGCAGGCAGGCAAAACAGAAATGGCGAATTATTTTGCCTCTTGATTGCCAAAATAGATGAGATAGAGACAGTAGTAAAGCTACACGAGGAAAATAAGAAGAAAATATGATAAAAACAACAAAACAAAAGCAATTATTTGGTTCATGGTTGGAAACGTCAGCTATAACACAGTGCTTATTAAGCAAAGCATTAACAAAATCTGTCTGCATTTTTTTGACCACGAAAACATCTTCTCACCTGATTTATGGCGGTCATGGAACTTCTTTTCCCACATTCGACACTCGCTTTCCTGATAGCTGGTCAACATCCGTTCTTCATTCTGCCTCCCCTTTCTTGTGGGAATCTAAAAACTTGATTTTATCATTTACTGCATTCGTCCACTGTATGACCTAGCTTTAGACTTCATTTCTGAGTCCAACGTTACCAAATTCACATTCTGTTGTTGTTGTTGCTGCTGAGGAAGATGATCTCTATGTGAAAGAACGCCATCCATGAACCCTGTACTCATTCCTCCGACACCAAGAAAATCTCTAGTTAGTCCTTCGGAGCCCACTATATTTGATGACGACCACCCTGCGCCGGTCTGCAGTAGTTTCTTCTCTAAAGGGTCCAGATTGGAAACTTTAGCACCCTGTAGTTCCAACCTCATTCTATGGCTTCCATATGCACCAAACTCATCCATACCGCTATGATCATTTCTAAACATTGGGCCGCTGTCGTTTACGAATGAACCCATTATATCCTGGATGTTGGTATCATGCCCACTGCTGAAACTGGGTTTCATTTGGTCAAGATTCCTGAGATCCTTCGTAGGAAACGCAGGAAAAATCTGAGATCTATTATTAGAGGGGCTTTGAGTTGCAGTAGCCAATGATGAAGACAGTGGCGACGCCGGCTGCTGGTCTTGCCATGGTAGGCTTACTCCAATGGGGGAAGAGGCATCATGAGCCGTGTTGTTAGCAGTAGAATTACTGAATGTCCTTAAGAAGTTCTCATGGTTACTGCTGGTTGTTGCACCCAATTGAGCTGCTTTTTGAAGCAAAGCAGTGGCAGACATCTGGGGGAGTATTGAGTCATTTTGTACCTGGGAGTTGTAGAGAGATGGAACACTAGAAGTCATCTGTTCGCTCATAATGCCGGTATTGAATTGATCTTGAACCAATAATGATGATGATTGGAGATTATTGTTGTTTCTTCCATCATCCTTTAGGTAGAAACTCAGATTGAAAATGTTCCTTGGTACCTTCGAAGCTGAACCATTAGTACCAGTATTATTTGAGAAGTCAGGCAGCTGCATCATTCCAGGATAAGCAGAAGATGTCTTGTTTTGGAACAATTGGGTATCTTCATGGAAATCATGATTCGAGCCACCAGTAGAGGAGAAGAAGACCGGCGAGGGCGACGGCAGCCGGAAAGAAAGACTCGAGGAAGGGACTAGTGAATCGAATTGTGTGGCCGAAGCTCCACTAAGTCTGAGGATGTTAGCCGAATTGTGGTTCGGGTCAGCCAGGGAAGAACCTATATGAGATAGACCTAGACCCATGCTATTGTTATACAGCTGCCCTCCCACTGAGCTCAACCCACTTGGAAGCCTTGCACTCTCTTGAGCCAGTGCATCACAGAATGCTCTATGCGTGATGAAGCTGTCACGCCTGCACAAGAATAAGAAGAAATGTCAAAAAGAGGTAAAAAATAAAAAACATAATTCTGATGACTCTCAGTACCCTAGGAACACTGTCATTTTTCGAAGTAATTCCAAGTTGTCAAAATAACCTTGTATGCTTGAATCTCCTCTCTCTCTCTCTCTCACACACACACACACATATTCTCACACTCACACGTGATCACAAGAAGTCGAACGAAACATGGTACTTGGTTCAAAACCACAGCATCAAACAAAACTCTAAAAATTGAGTACGCATTATCTAAAACACCAGGAAGGTTAGTAGTTTATACCTAAATCAAATTCCACTAATTCCAAGGAATAGGTCGTATAAGCTACCAACGCGAAAAAATCCACATTGATAACTGGAACCCGCGTGGAGAATGATAACTGGGGAAATTGAGAAAGTGTAGGAAAGCTGTAAGGTGCTTGATTCAATACACTCGATATTTATTTGCAAACCATTTTTGGTTATTTGAGGCCTTACTCAGATCAATAGTGGGCAAAAATTGCATGATATTGAGGATGAACATACATTCAAGCTCAACCTGTCAAAAAAAGACATGGATTCAAGCTCAAAATGCTTATGGGGTTGAATTGAACTGTCATCTCTCTGTGTGTGTTCACATCCAAGACTTTCACTAGACGTGTGCCTGAAAAGGCCAAACCTGCCCACTTGCAGACAACCCACAAAGGAACAAACCTGTGAATCTACAACGCAACACGTGAATGGTAAAGGAGAGAGGCAAGGACGTTGTTTCCAAGGATGAATAAGAGGAGGAATCTTTAAGATTTTTATCAAGAAAAGGCTGAAAGGAAAAGGAAAACTGCGAACGATTCTGAGAAATTTCAGATTGAGAGCAGTTATCACGGAGGGAGCTCGGCCCAATTGGTCATTCTTCTCATCAGTTATACGTCAAAAACTTTAAAAAACTAAGGACCGGAATTTTCCCACCAACAAGAAGACCAAACAAAGGAAAAAACCTAAAGAACAAAAACGATAGCAGCATTACTCAGTACAAGATTTAAATTCCGATCATCACCATCGCTAATGTTCTCATGCACTCGCTGCATTCCGTTGGGAATTTTCGCTATTAATTTTTTTTGGTTGTTGGTGTTCTTTAGTAATTCATTTTGAGAAATGAAAAGTTTGTATTATTAGATCTCACCTTGAGAATAGGGTTCCACAATCACATCTATACTCTCTGGTGCCGCATGTCTTTGAATGGGCTTTCCAATCAGACTGAACAGCGTATCTCTTTGAGCACTTCTCACACTTCCATTTCTTCTCGCCATGCTTTCTACAGAAGTGTTTCTTGATGCCTGTGAGATCGCCTAGAGCTCGTGACGGGTCATGGTGGACGCATGTGGGCTCAGGGCAAAGATAGACCCTCTTCCTAACCTCCTTGGTTGATTTCTGCTTTAGCCTCCATGGAAGGTTATGGCCCCTTCGATGTAGTTGCAGATTTTGCTCTCTTTGAAACCCTTTGCCGCATACTTCACATAAGAACCTGTTTGTGGCCATTAACGTCTTGGGTGATAGTGCAATCACCTCTGCATCTGGATCTGAACATCATGCATACAACCACAGAAAGAAAAACAGATTAGAAGAATTATTGTTCCCTAAGGATCAGCATGTTATTGAAAACTATATTAAAATTAACCCAAGGGATTGATAAAAGCAAAGTAGTGATGAGTTTTTATACAGTTCGAGTGACTGATGATAAAAATGGATACTTGCTTGGTGTTCCAGGGAGACTTCTCTTCTTCTTTTGGGGTGCGCTTGTTGTTGCAGCAGTGGATGTAGACTGTTGCTTGACTTGGTCCTGTGAAGAACCCATGTAACTCCCATTGTCTTCATCTATAATCCCGAATGAAATCTTCTGCGGAGGACCAGTAGCCATCTTCCTTTAACTATGTTTTGTGCCACTATCTGCCTTTCTCTCTCTTTCTCTCTCTCTCTCTCTAGAGAATTATAAACAGTCGAAGGAATTTCTCGGTATCCTGTCTGGATAAACTTTGAATTTTTCTGACTGTGTTTCTGAGAAAATTCGAAGGTGGTGATGAATAGATCACACCGCTTTCATCTGAATTCCTTAATACAAAGAAAGGTTTCAACGGAAGTGAGGAGAAAATCCGAAAATTACATGCAGGAGTTTGGCTCTTGCATGAAGAAGAAGAAGACCGCATGTAGCTTTCTGATCTTTGCTTTTGCTTCTTCTCCTGATAGTTTGTTACCTCTTGATAGTTTTGCGCTTCTTGTTGCCGACTTTTGCTGGAATTGAATGATTGTTAGATTCGTTTCAAACCCTTATCAGCATACCATACCCTTCGTCCTCCTTTTCGCACTTTTTTTTTCTCGTCAAGAGTACAATTTTCCTGATTTTACTCTACCCTTCCCACCACAATAAAATACAGTGAATATTAATTGAAGGGTGTCACTGTTCTTGACCCTCCAACGCAGCTCTCTCTGTCGTTTTGCTCACCTTAGTTGGGGCCACAACCCCCTCTCTCTCTCCGTGTGTGATGCAGACACAGACACATGCGAAGAGTATTCATTCGGTAACAAGTTCACAACATATAATGTAAGATGGAAGCGCACTAAACCATGACATCAAAACAATGGTAGTTGGTAACAATGGTGCGCATCCTAATGGCTTCCCATGTCATGTATTCTCATCTAATATACGCTTATCCCATCAAGAAACAAGCCATCCCTTCTGCACAGATGCATGAGCATCGTGCATCATGCATGTATGATCCATCATGGAAATTATTCATGTTTTTCCTAGTCAAAATTACTTGGAAAGAGAAATATGCGTTACTTGGTAAAATTACCTTGAGACGGATAGATACGCTTGAGAGTTTCTTCCACACGCACACACACACTGAAGGGGCGGAAATGTGGTTGTCGTGTTGTCCGTGGGTGTTCTGAAGGGGAGAGCAGAGGGGAGGGAATGTTTATGCAGACAACGATTGCATGGAGACCCGTCGTCCTGGGTTCGACTTGGGCTGGGCCCAGCAATCACGGGTCTTCCCTATTAAAAAAAGAATTTCACATGATAGAATTTACCAAATTTCCAAATCCCCTTGCCAAGAAAATGATTACTTTCACAGTTCTTCATAAAAAAAACTTTCACTGTAAGGGTGTAAAAAGGGTGACAATATTGGTATTTGACTTTTGATCTTGACCAAGTTTCATCCAAGGTACAGATCCGAGTGTCAGCCTTCCGCTGAAAGCCTCTCATTTTCTTTTTCTTATCTTTTCTTTATGAAAAATATGTGATTTTCATAATCCATTTTATTGGTAATCTAAACATCCTAAGATGGACGATGCATAGCAAGCTGGTCTTAGGCTGAATCCCTTATCAGATATGCTCATTACCGTAAGTCAAACTTGGGACCTTTAACTTGAAGGTTTGTTTTGAGTTCAACCATGTGCGCATTCTGTTGTCTTGCCAAGAGAATGATTGTTTGATAGTCAAATTACTATTTTTGAAGTAAATTTAAACAAATTTTAATCATTTATTTTTTTGTGACATACAGTTAAAATTTAAATTTAAAAACAAAAATGTTCATATGAATAAAATACACTAAAAATGGTATAGATGTACTTTTGATTTTCAAATTTAAGCTTCAATCATTCATCACAAAACATAGATGGTTACAATTTATTTAAATTTGGTAGCACCTAGTTGTGATATACCTTATATCAGGTTCTCTCTCTCTCTCTCTCTATATATATATATATATATATATATATGTGTGTGTGTGTGTGTGTTTTACTTATTTGTAGTACCTAGAATTTTCTTTAGAATTATTATTGTTGTTTATTAATACATAAACAGTTATATGTAGCTAAGCCTGCCTTCATAAAAAGGGACTGCCATATTATTAATTTCAATGGCATCCAATTACGAACTTCCTCCAAAGAAAATGAATTGACGTTACATTCTTAATAACTGCGTTCTCGAGAAAAGCATGTTTGGCACAGAACGGTTACATTGGCTGCTGTCGTCATGCACCTTTCTTTTGGTAATGACTCGAGAGGACCTCACCGGAAATTGCGGCTTAGTCGAACCGCCGGCAGCGTCAAACCCATAGGGCAAGGGTCACTGTGGAAGAAATAAACACAATTAGGGCAGGGGTCACTGTGGAACAATATATATATATATATGTGTGTGTGTGTGTGTGTGAAAACACGCCAAGACTCGAGAAAATTTCTGATCACAATTCATTCAGATCCTTAATGCAAATGCTTTAACGGTCATGGTCTGTCCTTGCTCCAATAACCAGAAAAATAAGAAACCCTTGTGTTCCTTAATATTAAAATAATCATTGCATGCCAATGTGTTTGTGAACATATGGATTCTTAGCTTGAGATCAGCTTAGGTTACGCCGGGTTGCTTTGAAGCTATGTCGAACGTAAACGACGGGCTTTTGTTGAAGCTCTGGTTCATATATTCAGATGAGCTGAACCCAGTTTCTAACATTTCTTTTTATACGTAGATGGAGAAAAACATTGCTCAATAAATTCCCTAAGGTCATCAAGTTGGCCAGGAATAATGTTGATATGTTGGAAGTGCTAGAATTCAATTTTAGGTCTTCATGATTCATTTCTTCATAAGATCAAGGCAGCAGCCTATGGAATAAGGAAGCTTGAGGAAGATGCTCAGAGTGGATCTTAGGGCTGGGAAGTGGAACCAGAACTGTAATCACGGATCGCTTGGTTCAATTCCAGTTCCACCATCTATGGAACTGGAACTAGTTCAGAACTAGAACCGATAGTTCCAGATTACCAGTTCCATATGTTTTTTATATTTTCTTTTTGTAAAATTTCGATTCTTTTTAATGATTTTGGCCAGTTCCAGACAGTTAAAAACTCAACCTGGAACTGGAACCAGCAGTTCTGAACCAGGACCAGAACTAGCCCCGTCCTGATTTGGTTCCCATTTCTGGTTGCAAGAAAACCGGGACCGACGGTTCGGAATAATCGCAGAGAAGAAGTAAGCTCAAAGCACTTGTGAAGCAGCACCAAGAGTGTAATCTCAATGGCAGGGCACTCTAGCGCCATCACTGTTGGTGGGGAGTTCGACTCCTAGAGGGTGCATGTGTGAGTGTGGGTGTTGGGCTTCGGGCTCCTCTTGTAACCCCTGGTGAAGCAAAGGTAGCTACATTGAAATTTAAGAATAAAGCAAGCATGCATACTGAAATTCTTAGGACAGTGCCTCCCTCATGAAAATGAGTTTTGGACCTTGGATATAATTGGTGCTCTTACCAGGAAAAGATGGCATAATTTCATTCATATCACTCACCAAGTACAAAACTAGGCTTTCTTCGAGTAAAGAATATATCATGCACATCTATTAATTAACTTTGGTCAATATGCTCATTAATTAAAGCTCTTTTTCCCTTTTAGACTAGGACAAACACTGTAAATAAACCCAATGCCTTGTGCCCGGATTGCCCTAATTATAAACACAAATATGAATGGTTCCCTTCTAACATCACCATCACTGCGTTAGCTTCATACTTCCTAAATGTGTGCCTATAATTAGGCAATTAGGTCTCTCTATGTTGGGTCATTGAAAGAAGATGGCACCCACCTACAGTCATGGCAAGGTGGCATCTGGATGTAGAAAACACCATCCTCAACAATGCATGCTCATTGGAATCCAACTTGCACTTTCTATGTGTATTAGTTAAGAAAGTTGTGCGTGTGTGTGTGTGCACGCCATTCCAAAAGTTCATGTATAAGTACATTCTTAAAATTAGCACTCGATAAATCAAATAAGGCTGTCAACAAATGCACCCGTTTCTCAAAGGCCTTACTAGATTCCAACTCATTTGCACTAGCTTCTTCAATAAATTGGCTTGCATACTGTCGATGCCAAAAATCGAGTCACTTTTGACGACAACACACATACTTAATCTTAGGCTACATGCATACCCGATCCGCTACCGTCCTGTAACAATAGCAGGTAGTCAAGGCTTACACCCACAGAGCACTTACAGTGCACTCTCGCAAGGAGAGGTCTGTGCAAGAGTAGTCTGCAACAAGGAGGCACTGCATTAAGGCTTAAAGTCTCTAGCAATTTGGATTCAATTCAAATTCGTGGCGTCTTCCACCTCGTGTTCTTGACACACAAACGAATCCTTTTTTTTTTTGTGTGTGTGTGTGAGAGAGAGAGAGAGCATATCTTATAGGTGATAGCACAGAAATAAAAGGGACAAGAAGACAAGGAAGCATATCCCTCCACAATCCCTCTCTCTCTCTCTCTCTACCCTAAGTGGTGGCTGGGTTGCCCATACACATGGATGGGATAGCAAAATGTTGGTGTGGATGAAGCAAGGTATCTTTTGTCAACAAGGTCTCAAAATTGAAGAAGGAAGGAATATGTACACACCTGACCTGTTTCCCTTTATCCTACTCCGGACTCGAGCCCATTACCAAACAAAGGGCACAGTCCGGGTGGGTCAGTTCGGGCCCATACCGAGCCCTAAAATCAGAACCACTGACCGTCTGCGTAAGCTGTCTGCTTCCTGCTACATCACGTACATTGAACCCCGAAATCCGCGCCTACGTCCGGACCAGCCGAAACCGCGTAGGTCCTACTCCAAAACTGGGTTTGCTTGCATTCATTCAAGGTCATCGGCCCCAACTTGCAATCTTAATTGTATCAAATTTTCTTAGAGAGATCACATTAATATTTGACTTAGTTTGACGATTGTTTCTCCGCACTATATTTAATAATCAACCTTATGCCCCATAGCCTAATCATTGAATTTATTCTATTCTATGTTTTAATTAAAAATCATTTCAAAATGTTTTATCTGTATTTTATTAAGTCTATTTTAAGTTGTTTGTAAATGAAGATGATTGCAAGCTGTTCTTATATAAGTAGCGACTTATTACACGTATCAGCCAAGGGTGAGTGCGGTTGTTAAGTCAATTGAACCAATCGTAGTTCAGGCTCACTCAGAGTTAAACGTAAAGAATCATAGTTTCATGCCAGCAATAGGTTCAACTTTTGATACACAGCAGAGATTAGAATTATGAGAAAAAAATGAGTTCCAATTCCTCTCGAACCACACCACACCACGGCCAAACACACCCATGCCGCCTACATCTGAACGACTCATATTCCTCTCTCTCTCTCTCTCTCTCTCTCTCTCTCTCTCTCTCTCTCTATATATATATATATATATATATATCCAGTATGTCTTCCGTGTCCAACATAACATACAATTTACTTAATAAAAAATTGACTCGTTTTACTTTAGTACGACTTACTTTTAACATGAGATCAAAGACAAATTATCAACTCCAACCTTGCGTTTGGGTGATAATAACATTGCTAAGTTACTTCGACTATGTGTTCGATACTAAGTGGGGTCATTAGCACACATTGTTAGTCACCATTGAGCTCGATCTTGTGCCACCTTCTAGCCGTTATATATGCTCGCTTATTGAAGTTTTTCTTCACCAAAAGGAAGAAACGACTGTTTATTTCATGTAAATCCATACACTAGGTTCCAAGAGTTGCTTGACCACAGTGACTGCAAGCATCCGCCATGATTTTAACACATGCAGACTCAAAACTAATAAATTACAGATGACATAAATTCAGCCACCTTATATTTGTTATGAAAAAGAAGTAGTGATTGTCCTTTTCCATGTATTCGGGTGCCTGGATTTATTCTCTTGGAAGGAACTCTCTGTGAGAAGAAATCCAAACGCTTCTTTGTGTTTTTGCTACGAAAGTGATCGCATTGTTGTAGCCTTGCAATATACAAGGGTTGCATCAGAGAACCCACTTCCAAACAGAGTCCAAATGGTTAGAAGTTGCTCTCTTTTGGAAGGATCAGAATGTCTCCAGGAGTCGAGATTTCAAAGGAGATAAAAGGAAGCCCTTGACCTTGTTATGTTTTTATTTGATATTTATTGAGTATTGGCTTCGTAGAGGACAAATTTCACCCTTTGAGAGTGCGAGTTCGCTCTCCTTTGTAGCTATTTGGAACTTGGAGTCCTATTTTCTGACCTTTAATGGAAGCTTTCGTCCCAAAAGAGAGGTCAGCGAGGAAGATTTCTGTTCACTTTGTTTGAATTGAGAGGAAGGGAACAAGTTGGTCCGTGGACTCGGTACTTCAAATGATTAAACTGTATATGGCAGCTTTTGTGCTGTTCATGTCATCTTGCATGCATGTGAACGTGTTCCTTGCATGATACGGAAAGCAATATGTGGGCCTTTTGAATCATTTTACATCCATGCCATGACCTCACCTCTTTTCTCTATTTACGTTATCCTCCACATTTTTCACTCTTCTCCCTTCTGTCACTTCTCTCTGCCTCTACCTCTTCCGTCTCCGCCACCACCGACGCTCCAATCTTCCATCTCTCTATCGATACAACCACCACCACTATTAAGTAAGCTTAGCAATGATAAATTGGCCCAACCCATGCATCCCTGATTTGACCCGATCAGGTTTGGATTGGGGTATGAGAATAAGATGCTTCTACCTGTAATTTTTTTCCCTCTCTCTCATATATATATAAACAGGAGAAAAAGTATGTGTGTTATAATTGATAATTATATATTCATGCTAAAACTATTTTTTATTTGTATAGACCCAACCACCATTGCTTACAAATTCTTTTACTTCACTTTCATTAAACCTTAATCTCGACATCAATCTTTTCAACTCAATACTCAACAACTTTCTTTTAAAAATACATTCTTTAGCAATACCCGTAAAGAGACCTGAGAAGGAAATATTTGCAAAAAGCCATACCCTTTCCAACTACGCTTTTATGCTTGGTTTCCTTCATGGCTTTCGATTAGGGTTTGCGATTTGGGACGGGCAGAAACGGGATCCTGACCAGAAAAGTCCAAGAAGGGAACAAGTTTGGCATAACTGCCGGGTCAACCTGTAGCAATTGTACCCTACTAAAATCGGGTCCGGGTCCAGGTAAAAAATCTTACCCAATATTATATATTTATGCACATACTTCGGCCTCGCTAGCCCAACTATTCAAATCCGTTTTTCTTACCCAACTCTTTTTTCCCTTATTTTCTTAGGTTTTCCTTTATTGTCTCCAAGGTTTAGAAGCTTATTTTCTAAGATATTTTCTTCATGTTTTTTAATTTTCGTTTTTTGGTTATTTTATGTATTTTTATGTCATAGTCTTGTCGTGTTAGGCTGACCTGAATCCAATTAAGTTGAGTTAGGGTTCAGCAAAATGACCCAAGAAAAAATCGTGTTGGTAACTCTGTGGCCTGAACCTAAAGTGACTTGACACGAACCCAGCTCACTGGTGCAATTTGTTAGTCTTAACTTTGTAAAGAAAGAGAACACCTTTTTTTCTTAGCAAAACTAAATCTTCTCATCTACGCATATCTTAAAAACGAGGGTTGTCTAGGGCTTCGCTTATTAGCTTGTCCTGTAAACTCACTCTATTTTTCTCTTACTCTTCATACGGTAAGCGAGAACTATGGTTTAAAAAACCCCACTTTCTCTTTTGGTTACTTCACTGTACCTCATTTACATTGACATGTAAGAGAAAAATGTCATTAAAATGAACTTTTTTATGTTTTTATTTTCGTAATAGAAATATAAGAAAGAGTTTCTTTTATAGTTGATATGTGTCTACGTCCTCTCTCTCTCTCATGATAACTCGACTTTGATTTTTGATGCATGTATTTTTCATGTTTGATTATGCATCAAACATGAAACTCGTTGTTGATATAGAATTGTGGTTCTATAGGTCTAATTTGAGTTATACATTAGGGGAGAGATGAGTCACAAAAAATGGACCCAGATTGAAAAGTCCAGCATCTCTTTCTCTCTCATGTTATTACTTCGCCTCCACAAAAATTGAAGTATGGGTATCCCTCGTGAATCTAACACTTAACCATCATTCATATGGATCTTCGGAACCATGATTATATGCTCATGTGGATCTATGCAGGTAATTCGAGTACAAAGATCCTAGTACCATGAATCAAACATACCTTAAAAGACTGCTGACATTGATCTAGCAATCCCCACTACATGAGTTCATGTGCGGGATTTTACATCCCCGGATATAAGTGTTCTTTGAAATCTTAGCAGTCAGCACCAAAACGTATCTCCTTTTTAAAAGATCATTTCCAACCACAATCAAATGATGTGTGAATTAATCTGACAAGAATGTTACTCTTATTTTCTTTTTTTGCTGCTCACCTCATCAGCCTGTGGCTTCCCTTTGGAAGTTTTTCTTCCATTTCTTAAAGGAAAAGACACGGAATTCTCTCCCCCCTCCCCCCTCTATATTATATATATATGTGTGTGTGTGTGTGCGCGTGTGGTGCATTTCAAGTAAACGACCAACCTCAAAAGCTAGCTCTGATATTCTTGCAGAAAAGAAGGGTTTTGTACTATCCTCACCACACATTATGCTCTTCTTCAACTTGGCCTATGCTTTTGTTGCATCTTCAGCTGCATGTGAATCCTTTCTATCTCTGCCAACTATGTTCTTTCATGTTGGGGGGCATTTTCTTAAGCTAAAAAATCAGGGTGAGTGAGTCCCTTTTCCATTTGAAAACGCCCTCTTTCCCACTTTGTGCTGAGTAAAAAGGGAAGGGCTGCGGAGAAAGTGATCTTCGGTGGTTTCGTTCTGTAAAAATCCATCACGTTCTTGGCCCGTGAGCCTCATCAAAATCTGAATGTTTGCTATACTGGAGGACTACACTAGCACCTCTTTGTATGAAAACCAAGCATTGTGATCGATCATGTATGATTAATATAATTTCTCAGAAGCTTCGCCAAGAGTGGCCCCTACACAAGCTTCTGTATGCATTTATAAACTTCGCGGCCGTCTAGGGCTGCAAAGGATCACAACCACCTACTCAGAAAACATCAATTTCTAGATAAAGGTTGCGGAGATGGCAAACATTTTCACAATAAAAGCTGGGTTTTGAATGGGAAGAGCTTTAAAGCTGAGGTCCCGATACACTACTTTCTCATACTTTGTTTGTTTCATCTCAAGTGAAGAAATGTTTCCCTTCTTGAGAAAATGACTTGTTTCATATGAAATGCATGTGAACGAGACACACATTCAACTGAATCTTGCTTCTCATTTACACACAAATCACAATCTTTTCTTGTTTAAAAACTAATGTGAATTTTGTGAAAGTCCTTTTGATTCGTGGTGAATTGCTTCTGGCCTGAGCTCAGATCCACGCAGGTCCGGCCCGACCCGACCCAAGCTGACGAGCTAAATATCTTATCGGATATTGAGATATTTCTAAAGGCAAAAAGTTGTGGATTTTAATACATTTCACCACTAGCATCTTAAAGTTAACATTAGGTCTTCACATCCTTTTTCAGACCCATGCTTTGTCTTCCTTCTTAGTTACCATTTCTTTGTTATCGTTTTGGTACATCCATGTACTCCTTACCTTATCTATACACCATTTATCAATTAAGCTCTTTAATCTGTCATTAATATGTTCTCTCTCCCTTTCAAACATTTTAAGCTTGAGTGATTATAACATGCTAAGCAATCATGGAACTATAATAATACTATTGAGAGTAATTGATTATCAGGTTGAGCTTGCAAAACGGCTACGATATGATGGAGACTCGTATTTGATTACGAGGCTTGGGCCTATCATAGTTCTAATTTTGTAAGTGTCGTGAACAAACACCCATTTAAGACCTTCTAGCCCCGTATTAACAGGCTCTTAGGCTCGTACAAATCAAACCTCTGACTTCTTATTTGGCTGATAAAGGCTCTTTCAGCTACGTTAAACCCCTTAGGACACTCCGGCCGGTTAACCGGAGATTTGCAGCTAGACGAACACTATCTAATGCAATCCGTTCAAATTGTTTTGTATTCATCACCTTTTAAAATGAATTATATAACGTGAGGCATGCTCATACACGCATTATTAATGCATCGTATTAGGACTTTATTTTAAGAAGGTTAGGCCAATCCTAGTTAAAAGAGCCAACCAAATCCTCGTAGTTTAGACCGACGAATCAAAATAATTATACCTTTCATAATTCGAATAAAATATTGGGGTTAGGTATTTGTCGTGCACGCAAGTAAATAAATAAATAAATATATTCCGTAAACAAACTACATTCCCCATGCCAAGGCAGAAAAAGTGATGTCTTATCCCGCGTCGTTGAGGGGAGTCTGCCAGCACGGTGGGACCCTTCTTCACAGCGATCCCCATCGTGGGGCCCACACTGTATGAGAGAGAGAAGGGGGTCAGGGACCCACCCACTGTGAAGGTGGGACCCACAGGAAGGGGAAGTCTCTGCGTAGAGTGGGACCCGCGACACGTTAGCTCAGTAGCGAATCTTGAGAAGCCGTGAGGGGACAGATGACAAGATGACAGCCGCGTCCGTTTCGGCGAACACATGGGCGGGAATATTCCTCCTCTGTTCGAAAATATCATATTTTATCATATTTCCCTAAGGGTCCTTTATGACCTTGAACAATTTCTAATATGACGCGAGTGTTTGCCGATCAACGAACGAATCTACTTTTGCCCATTGTTGGTTTGACTATTTCAAGCGTGCCCGTATTCCCAGTTTGCTGTTGATGGATCCGGGTCGGGTCCAAGCATTGCTCAATCGGTTAATTCCATCCCGCTTGATGAAGATTCAAGGGATGTATTTCTTCCAACGTGGAATTCGGTATTCAGCAAATGGAGAATGTGATACCAAATCATAAACCAAATGTGCAATTTGATCTTATTTTGGTTCGCCTAATCAATGTAATGGATTTGGATTGGATTCAGATCTATTACTTACCGTTGGTATATTAGCTTGCATGAAAACGAACATATGAAGTATCATGTACTCCCTCTGCTACTTACATAAGTTCTAATTGTTATGGTTTGATTTGTGGGCGAAAATTTGGAGATCTCATGTAGCTGGATTCAGATCCAAATCTCTTACGGAGTTGTAAGGCCGGGATTCTACTTAGCAGCTTCCTTTTGGGTAGCTGCTGTTCTCATGATTGTTACTAAGGGACCGGGCGAAGATCTGTTATGACCTAGCTGGGCCCGGATTAGATCTATTTCTAGATCCAAATCCGTCAGGAACACAAAAACCCAATGAAAATAGGATTCAAAAAGTACTACCCAGTGCTCGCCCTGGAGCGACCCGCGTGCATAGAATGGATTTCGGCAACGATACACGACACAAAAACCCAATGAAAATAGAAATAAAAAAGTACACCTTTGGTGTCCTCGACATGGAAAATTCAGCCGTGTTGGTGTTGACCTGTTTCAACACGAAATCGCAGAGCCCTAATTAAAAGGTTAACACCCAGGTCATGTAAATGCAAAATTCAATATACTTTCGTGCACAAGAAATGTTACTCGGAGATTCAGGATTGCTGTTTCTTTCCTTAGTTTCTGATCATAAGTACAAAAATTCATCAGGAAAAGGGGATTTTCAGAAGACATGCATGATTAAATGAATGTTGGAGAGACCAATAATTGAAGTCCTATTTTGGTTTTGATAATTCATATAACAAATAATGCAAAGATGTGATAAATTTCAACATAATAATTGTTTGGTGACTTTCAGAAAAAACTCGTAAAATTGCTTATGTATATCTTTTGGTACAATGGGGAGCCCAAAGCCAGATGCCCATCGCAGGTTTCGAACTAATGATCTTCAACTTGTTAGTTGACCCCCTAGTTAGGTGAGCTATGATCTTTGTACAGTTGCTTGTATATTTTGAAAGAATAAACCTCGGAAATAGCATGGAGACTCATACTACTGCTACAACTAAGCCTTTTCCCATGCTAGATAGGGTCGGCTACATGAATTCAATTTTTTTTTTAGAATTTATGACAGTTCCGATAAAGTTTTACGTTGTCAAAAGCCTAACACAACCCTCCTCCTTTATCTGAGCTTGGGACCGGCCATGCCAAGGTGATTCCCTACATGAGCAGAGTTGGCATGCATACTCATCCAACGGTAAAATTAATGGCTTACTTCCATTATTCAAGTTGCTGTAAAATGAATGAAAGTTTATCATTCTACCATATAAAACTTCTTGGCGGCAATCCACTCAAGTTCACGTGAAAGATTTTCTAGTTGTGTGAAATTTAGGCTAGGTAGTCATTCGGTACCGGCAGAGCCAGAACCTGATCGGTCCAACTTCCAAGTTGTGGAACAAGAACCACCAGTTTGGAACCAGTAGTCCTGGCATACCCGGGACCGGCCAGGTCTATTTCTCATAATAGGTGCGATACACAAAGCACATTTGCACACCATGCTCCCACTTTTGGCCACGACATCATACGGTGGCTCATCTAACTGGAGCCTGTATTGGATCCGTCAGAGTTGATGGCAAACAAATAGAAACATTTGTTATAAGGTTAGACCCTCAAGATAGACCACTATATGGATTCAGGAATGGTTTAGGGAAAACTTTGCCAAACTTGGATCCGATTGAGTTCCTATTAAGATTTATAAATTTATAAAATTGTAAAAATATATATACAAGAGTGTTGTTTTTCGCAATTAGGTCAGATCTACTTTGTATTTTTTATAGGATCTTAGATATGATCTTTTTGCTCGAGTCCCAGATCCGGGTGGGAGAATAGTTATCACTGGTGGCAGATCCACATTGTGGTGGGGTAGGGAGACTGCCCTACTCAAAATTCTGAAAATCTCCATCTCCCTATTGAGATTTTAAAAAAAAATCAAAAGTTTTCAAAAAAAATCAAAAGCATATTAGTGCAAGAAGCACTACACTCGTGTTAAAGAACTCAATAAAGTTTATGTTGTTTAGACCTTTGATTAAGGGAGTAAGTGTATGTCGAACCACTTGAACCAAACATGTTTTGATACCCAACACATTCTTTTGTTGGGACTTATTAGGACAACCAACTAACTATATATTATACAAAAAAATTCCAATTTAGGGACAGAAACTTTTGTTGTTAGTTCCTTGTTCTCACATGAAAGAGTACACATTAGAAACAAAAGAACTTAACTTTGAAATAAAATTTTTTGATGGATATATATAGAGAGGGAGAGCATAGTCGTTGTGTACATCAATTCATACTTAAACATTCTCAAGAATATTAACTGTATGATCAACCAGATTTAGTTGAAATTTAAATTTCAAAAGCACACACATACCTTAGTACTATACTGATTGTTTTTTACGGAATGGCCTCGATCCTTAATCTTCACTTTAAGAAGATTAGAGCAGGGATTGATGTAGACATGAACTAATCTCTCTTCCACACTCTCTCTCTATAAATATTTACTGGTTCTCTTTTTGTCCGCAAGATGATGATTCCCCGCTATCAACTAGTCTAGGTCAACGTTCAACGTAAAGCTGATGAACGAAACCCAAGAATTAAGGCACGTCATGAACGGTGTATGGGCTCCACAAAGGTCAACCTTGGCTCCTCGGAAACTTTGAATGATGTGTAAGAGACAGAGACCGCAAATTAGATGAAATTTCTTGGTGTTTTGCATGGATGGCAGTCGCAGAGGAAAGTAAGCAAGGGATTAGGCAGACGAAAAGGATGACTAAAATATTCAATAGAACAAGAATCGAAGGTTGATAGGAACCTGTTGCAGGTTTTACTCTTTCAGTTCTTCCTCTCTTCCAGCGCCTTTTTTTTCGTGAGTGCTGCGTTGGCTGAAGTATGCATGAAGACAGAAAGAAGCTCTTCAGTGAGACGTGGGGCTCTGTCTGCGTGAAGATAAGACCAAAAAATTGTAGACCTGCGTAGAAGATGGGATCACCAAGAAATTCTTGGCCTGTTGTATTTTTCTAGTGATTCCTTTCATTTGTTTCTGTACATAAAACTTCCATAAGTTGATAAATTCAGTAAAAGGCGGACTAGTTTGGCAGCAAACCCTAGATTTTCAATGAGAAGTGTGGGTTTTGTTGAATATGGATGGATTCAAAAAGAATAAATATGTTTTTCTTTTGGAGAAAAGGAGGTGAATTGTCACGATCACCTTCGAACAAGTGTTGAAGAGGAGGAAGAACTCTGATATATGTCTCCTTTTGCATTGACTTAATTGATTACTGAAAGAAAAGGAGAGTTGGAAAAGAGAGAAAAAGAATCAAATATTTGTTTCTTACTTGGAGAAGATAAGGACCGGTCAGATAAAGTCTAAATTGCAGCGACTGTGATGCGTGGTCAGTAGCTATCTGGTAAAGAAGGATTATGCACTTTTGTTCTTGGTGCCATTCACCACACCTTCAAAGTTAGGGATGTCGGACCCAAGCTTGAATGAGCTTTAACTTGTCCGAGACCACTCATTTTTGAGAAAAAGAATGGCAGCATGGTTCGACCTCAAGCTGATCGAGCATTTTCAAGGTTGATAGACCATGAGTCGTCTAGAAAAGATGGACCTCAGTCTTGACTCAAAAACTTAATAAACTAGGCTTTAGCTTGAGCTGAAGATCTATGTTTGGTTTAAGTTAGACGAATTGAACCTACAAAATTGCCAATTACGAGTTGGCCGCTTTAACCATGGATGCTTCATGGAGACTCATCATCAATGGCGTCTGTCTTCGTATAAGTGTATTTCAATTGAAATATAATTTTTCATTTAAGAGAAACCCATGAAACAACATCCATTCAAATCCTAGACCAAGAGTTCTATCTATTTCTTATATTCATGAACCAAATTGGATCCACTGGTGTCCTTCACTCACACTTTTTTCGGCCATGTAAAACGCCTTCAAACTTGGAGTGTCTTGCTTTCAAGTGATTCACAGAGTTTAACAAGCAATCGATATTCCACGATTAAAGATGTAGTACTGCTTGTAGTAGCCATCCTTATATATTGTATTAAAGATCAAAATGTGGTTGAAAGAAAAGTTCTCTATTTGAATTGGGGATCACTCGGTTCATTTACAGTTTCACCTTGTATGAAACCGGAACCAGCGACTCCTTTTAAGTTTTTCTTTAATTTTTAAAATTTAAAAATAATTTCTCTGGTTTAGGAACCGAAACCGGAACTAGCCCGATCGCTTCGATTATGGCTCGAGACTAACGGAAACAGGCCATGTCTAATCTAAGATCCTAATGACCTCCACTAATCTAATTCAAGCTGGGCCGGCCCACTATGAGAATAAAACTCTCCCAATCATTCCAAAGATTTGAACTTTAGACCTTGCTTAAAGGGAGCAAATGCCGAACCAGTGGAATTAGGTTTCGTGGTTTCAACTTATTTTATTAATAATTAATACTATTATCATCTTCATCATTAGTGCGATGCTTGATCATCCTCATCCCCATAATTTTTCGGTCATATTTTGATAATCATTTAGTCAACGATAAAAACAATTTACCCTTAATGTTTTGATATTCTAATATTAATGGCATTCTTTTTCTGCTGTACATTTTCCGTTTTTCTTTTTCTTTTACCTTTTAAATGATTTCTAGTATACAATATTTCTCACAATTTTCCAAAGCTGATGGGACCAGAAACCTCTAGATGGAGCAGCTTCAATGCATGCAATTATAACGTTGGTTCACAGAATGCCAAACTGGACCGCGCCCACACCTATTGTAGAGATTGTACTGCATTCTGGTCCTCTTGGGCTGACACTGTTGGACCTAGCAGCTATTGAAGGTGAGTCTGCATGATTCAGTTCCACCCTGTGTATTGACTGTTTGCATCTCTATTGATTCTCTCTTGGAAAGAGACTGGTAGAGTTCATATATAAAATTAAACCCTAGTTGTTAATAACTGTAATTAACGATCATGACACAGTACCCTTAGATCTGACAGCTTTTAACTCAGTTTGCCCACCACAACAAAACTTTTTATTCCAAATTTCTTGTTCCAAAAAAATTAAATATTTATATTCCAATTTTCAGATTTATAACTTGAGAGAAAATGTATAATAAATCATGAACTCGATGTTTAAGAAAATCCACCTCATGTGATGATCGATCGGCAATCTTTTTTTCCCTTTTTAATGTATATCTTTTGAAGAGCAATGTCCTAGAAGAAGATAGGCTAGCTCAATGTAATGTCCTAGAACAGGTTTACCCACACTATTTGGAACCGCCGGTTCTAGTTATCCCTGAACTTGGAACCAAAACAGAACTGGCGCGGGGCATGTTCCCGTTATAATTTTGGAATTATTGGTTCTTGGGCAGTTTCAGTTTGAGTCTTAAACTGTTCCGAATTGGCAGATTTTTTTTTAAAAAACAATATTTGAAAGACAAAATATATATTTTTTCAAATCGATGGTTTGGCACTCTTGGCTACATTCTGGTGCAGGTTTTGATTGAGGGGTCCCCAGTCTAGGATCCAATTTCACTGGTTTTGGTTCCTGTTCTGGTCAATTCATGACCGGGTTCGGTTCCAATTGAAAAGGCCAGACCAGTTCCAAACCGGCCATTTCGCAACTAATGAGCTGATCCGTTGATGGAGCAAGGATTGTGTGTGATCAGTGCTTTGTGGAGCAGCACGGCATCATGCTAATCGATGCCCCCTATTTTATAATTTGAAAACAGTGATAATTTAGACAATGCATGGACAAGAAGGATAACTGTTATCGCTAGATGGGTTTGGAAAGGCAAGCAACTAGTGGAAGAATGTTTGGAATATTATATTGTTTTTAAATTAAAATAGTTCATTAGCTAGATGAATTTTCATAAATTTCTTTCTTTAATGAAAAATTTTCCCACCGAATTATGGTCTTAATGTAACAAGTGGGATAACCAAAGTCCATGAGATGCAATATTAACGAAATAGTGTTGACTATGAGTTCGGAGTTCGATTTGGTGCTTACCTTCAAAGTTTCATATATATATAAAGAGAGAGAGAGAGAGAGAGAGAGAGAGAGAGAGAGAGAGAGAGAGAGAGAGAATGAGAGTTGTTAGACATTACTTAATGATCGTTATCATTCGTGCAATTAATTGAGTGGTGGTAATCAAGACACTCATCCCATGGTGTATTTAATACACTCATGTACATTAAATGACATCAATTATTGTGTCGATATTGTCGATCAGTTGATATGCACCATTTATATGATCACATGGACATCACAAATCATCTAGTAAAATCTCGTATGAGATGGTGTCTAGCAACCCTCATTTTCACATATATATATATATATATATATATATATATATATAGGGGGAGAGAAAGAGAGAGACCGGATCATATCCATTGTTGATGTTTCTCACCTATTGCTTTTGGGTAACATAAATATATTAATATTTTCTGACTTTTTTCAAAATCCTTTTAAATTTTTTTAAAAAGTTATCTAATTTTTATATTATATATAGAGAAGATAGAAAAACTAGGAGATACTAGACATTCTCTCATACCCGACTCTATTAGACGATTCCATTTGAGACGAGTGTTTTGATCATCATTGTCACATGAACCATCAACGAAGAGGTGTTTATGATCAAAGTAATGTTTAGCATGGGAGGCTCTCTAACATCTCCCTTTTTCTAAGTAAAGGTTTACAGTTATAATGTGATGCAGACGCCACCTATTGGGTGCATGTACGTTGGTACGAGCCTTTGTCTGTCACTATATGACCTTGTTGCAGTTGACATGGACTTTTCTTTGTCTCTTTGATTTTCTACCCCATTTCTTTCTTTCTGCTCCTGATTCGTTTTTCCTCTAACGTAAGGAACAAGGAATGAGTTCTCATGAAAGGCCTTTTAGTTTGACTCACATACAAAGATTTTCCGGCTATTAGTTCCAACGAAAAATTCAATCGAAGCCGAGCCTTTTTCAGAACTGTCAAGCCTTGGTTGTTATGCATTGTTTCTTCCACGAAAGGATACGAACTTCATTAAAGAATAAGTGGGGTACGAGAAGGAGAATATAATTATACACTTTCAAAAACCTTTAAATTTTTTAAATTATACTATGTCATCTAAAAATAATGAGTATAACATAGGTTTGCATGATCTAATTTTTTTATATATATATATATATATATATATATATATATATATATATATTATGTGTATGAAGCAAGTACAAGTGTAATTTCGAGAAAAAGTACCCTTCCTAGTTGAATTAATTCGAGTGGCAAGAATGCTGTTCCCATCGGTACCACCTGCTTGGATTGATTGACCTTACACCTTAATCAAATTAATTAGCTCGTCCGGCAGCACCGAATTATTATTAAAGAAACCCAAAAATTTTGAAGCTTGGTTTTCTAAAGGAGAAAAGGTAACCTTAGTGCGTATGAAAATGACAAATTGGAAAAAAACAAGTGCAAAAAATGTTTAGCCGGAAGATTGTGGGACCCACACCACTAAATCGTTGCAAAATGTTTCATCTGTGCAAGCTAGGGAACATCTCGGTATTTCATAGTGGCTTACTTTGATTTGTGCTAGAGCGAGCACACTAGTAAGAAACCTTGTCAACTTAGTAGGTGACAAGGCTTTATTGCGCAGCAATGCGCACAGTGCTTGAAAGTACATTACCGTTTCGATCGCTACAGCTAATTATTCTCTCATATATATATATATATATATATATATATATATATATATATATATATATATATATATATATATATAGAGAGAGAGAGAGAGAGAGAGAGAGAGAGAGATTGAATCCTAGTTATCATTGTCATTATCTACTCATTCTTGATCATTGCTTTTTGAGAGTTAAAATAAAATAACTTTTTTTTTTAAACTCTTAAATTTTTAAAATTATACTCATGCCAACAAAGAAAACTACATACGGGCATGAGTGAATCTATTATATATATAGTAATTATTTATTGTCTACCACTTTTGTTGTTAACTCATGTTCAACTATTATTTTTTGGAGCATGAATATAACATTGTTCTTCGTACTTGTCTAAAAACCTTTAAAATATTTTAAATTATACTCAAATTAATGTAAGATAATGACCGAACATTAGTGAGCAACATCTCACAGGCAAGTATATACATGAGAAAACCAAATCCTACCCATTTGTGACAATGTCCACTTGTGCCAACGTATTATTTTTGGAGCACATGAGTGTAAACTAAAAAGTTACACAAATATTTAAAGAAATATAAAGACCGAACTTTATACCTGTGAAGAATGATTTTCATGCATACGGCAGCTTCTCTAATGTATGTATTAATATATAAAGTTTTCCATAGAGTTAACCAGGGCAAGAGAGTGCGATCGGGAGTTCCGGAACGTGTGAGTCCCACGACGTTTGAAACCGAGGAACAGCCCGTCGACGTTGCCTAGAACGTGAGCCCACGACAACCGTGTTCGCTCCGACTCGATATCCTCGCCTCCCAATTATTTGGGGCATTTTCGTAATCTCCTTCCAAAACCAAAAATCAAAGTCACACTACCCCTACGCGTTTACTGAACCCACGAGACTCAAACCAGTAAACTTATGTTGACAAAATTACCCTTGACGTTGGCCACGTGACTGTCTTTCCGAGCAAAATAATTCTTTTACTTTCGGTTTCATTCTTACCTTTGGGAAACGGTCAAAATCGAACGAAAGGACGTTTGACATTAAATATTTATTTAACAAGAAAAGACCCCTGTTGTTACTTAAAATGACAAAATTAAAGAACCTTTCGTATTAATTATTTCTGGATTAACTTTTTTTATACTCTATTAATTAGTACGTACTAAAGAGAAACTCTAAAATCCTTTCGTTGTTTTATCTATAGCTAATTTTGTTTTAGAAGAATTATAATATAGAACAATTACATCTTTTTGGTGGAGGACAATTCTATGGTTCAATAGTGATAGTTTTTTTTTTTGTTACGTGAGGAAGCCAAAGCTGAATACACAGTTAGAGATGCATTTTCTAGCAGTCAAACTCTCCACCACCACCACCACCATTCAATAGTGATAGTTGTTAAAACATAGTTCAGCTTCTTTAATGCAAGCTCGGGTGGTGGAGACGCCAATAACATTTGGGCGGACATTAACATATTCTCGAGGTCGTCTTCGTGTCAGGTTTTTTATGAAAAAAGAAAAAAACTTCTTTTCAAGGAAAGGAAAACTTTAGTTGTTGGGACTAAACCGGAATTATGGGAGAAATTTATGTATCGTGCAAGGGATTGTCGAAATTCTCCGAAGAGAATTAAGAGGGTAAATTAGTCATTTCGAAAGATATTCCATTCACGTGTGGGCCGAAATGCATGTGAGTCTCCAACATTGAGCCAGCAACGTCCCGCCATTCAAGATGAATCATTCATTCATTCATCTCATTCCTCATTTATAATTTCCCATTTTCAGACGCATTGCCGTAGTCTGAAAGCAATAGCTGAAGAACATCATGCTGGTCCAAGTACGAGCAACTTATATCATTTGTTTGATACATCAATAAATTCATATGCGTTCAATAAGTACAGTATGGCTCCATTTCCTTGAAATAATTCAAACGATTTCATCAAGAAATTCATGCATTCGTGTTGCAGTTATCATATGGGGCATCAATTTGGAGAGAGAGAGAGAGTCCAATGCAGTTCGTGTTTGGCTCAATACAGACTAATCGATCGTCAAGGCACACTTGTCAAAATCTTTGATGAGTGTAATTTAGTCTTGTACTAACTCTTTCTTCAACACGGTAGTGCTTTTTCTTACTTCAACAACAACAATTAAACCTTTTTTCATACTAGATGGGGTCGGTTATATGAATTCTTTGTTTCTACATAACTCTATCATAATTTATAGCTCTATCATAATTTGTGGAATTCATGGTAAATAAGTCCGACAAAGTTTTACACAGACTGTCAAAAGATTAATGTAACTCTCCTCCTTTATTCGGGCTTGAGACAGCTATACAAGGTGATTCCTTACATGACCAGAGTTGTTTTCTCTTACTTCAATGTTTCATTAATCACAACTTACTAAAATGTGTTGTATCAACCGTGTTAGAATACATTCAATCAAATTTTAAGGAACTCATGTTCATTGCCTGAGTTTTATCCGCTTTATCTGATTTTTCTTCATTGCCTGAGTTTTATCCTTTTTATCTGATTTTTCTCTTTGAGAAAAATCAGATAAAGGATGAAAATTCTCCGGCACACCAACATTATGTCTAGCTCTGCTAGTGGGTTGTCATTAGAATTATGTAGTGACTTTCAATCACAAAACACACACAAAGAGAGAGAGACCTATATATCTAAGTTAGTTTTAACGTGCTATGCTTGTAATGGCGATACAAGATAGAAGAGGAGCGCAGAAGTTATTGAAAACGATTGCTCATGCTATACAAGTATGGTTGTTTGCATAAATTGAAGGAAGAAGTTTTAGATTGTTCATTATTTCTTTTCCCCAAATTCTGCTATCTTGCCATTCCAATCTTCTGATTCTCATTGGGTATATGATTCTTTCTCTCACACACACATACACGCGCAACATATACACACGCACATCTTTAATGGGGCAAGGGATTGCAAGATATTGTAAACCTAAAATTAAGTATGGTTCTGCAACAGAATATGGAAATTAAAATAGATTTAGTGAACATTTTCTTGAAAATATATATGATAAGAACACCTTGGATAAAGATTAATTACCTTATTAATTAGTTATACAATGAGCTTGCGCGTGCGTGATGAAACATGCATGTTGATACTAGATGATGAACAAGAACGTGGACCATATGTCATCGGATGGATCTCGTCCAGTTAATTAAAGCGCATGCATGGTGCATTCTAGTAGGCACAATTGCGCAGCCGACGTCAGTGAGCAAATCCACGACGTCACTGTTCAATTCTTGGCAAGGCAACATCAGTTTCAGCAGCCATGGTGGCTTTTCATAGCCACTAAAAGTTGAATACATATTGGTCTTTTTTTCATTAATAGTTAAATGCAATTATTATGGTTCTTATTATATATATGTGATTGGATTAACAATGTTTTCATATTTTTTTAAATCTTTTATATTACACGCATATAACCCAAAAATAATAAGTATAAACAAACAAGATCCAGTTTTATGTATATATATTCCAAAAACTAATCATGCAAACAAACTGGCAATGCTGAAGTGACAAATTTTCGTTTTGGTATGGAAATGGGATTTTATAAACCAAAAAGTAAGTTGAAATCTTTAATTTTTAAACTTCATAAAATCCAAAGTAATCACCGGAAGAACATTACATAGATCATTACAAAACTGTTTAGTGTAGAGATCACGTCAGTATATTTATTTTCAAGAAAAGAAACTTTCCACACGGTAAATACTTGTTGACATTTATTTGATTACTAACTATATATATATATATATATATATATATATATATATATATATATATATATATATATATATATATATATATATATATATATATATATATATATATATATATATATATATATAGAGATAGAGAGAGAGAGAGAGAGAGAGAGAGAGATACTATTCACTCATATTCAACCGTTAATTTTCTAAGACATAATAATATGCGTCTTACATACTTTTTAAAACACTTAAAAACTCTTTATATTACAGTCGTACCATCATAAATACGTGAGCATGAATGAGGATATCAATGACGAGTACGGGATGTGTGTGTGAGAGAGAGGGGGCTGGCGTGGACCCCAACCCATGAGCTAGATGACGACAGGGAAGGCAGCGTGAATAGAGCCTGAAAAGCGACATCTTTATTTAAAATCTAATTTGTATTTTTATTTCGTTCGAAATGGTGAATTCAAGCTGAAGGGAACTGTAAAAGTTTCAGCCGCCTGAGTTTGGTGCGGAGGAAAGAAGGCCGCTCTAATAAAAGCTAGAAGTAGCCGCCTATAATCAGCATATCATACATCTCCATTCTCATCTTCCTTTCCATGCAAAAGTAGAGAAGAGCTCAGAGTCACGTCTTTCTCTCTCTCTCTCTCTCTTCCCCCAAATAATTTGTGGTCACGAGTTGTGGAGAGAAGATATCAGAAGATGTCTGCTGATCCATCTCCAAAGTACAGATCCAGATGCGGAGGTGATAGCACTATCTCCCAAGACCTAATGGCAACAAACAGGTTTATATGTGAGGTGTGCAACAAAGGGTTCCAAAGGGAGCAAAACTTACAGCTCCACAGAAGAGGACATAACCTGCCTTGGAAGCTAAAGCAGAAGACTACAAAAGAGCCAAAGAGAAAGGTTTATCTGTGTCCCGAGCCCACATGCGTCCACCATGACCCTTCAAGGGCTCTGGGAGACCTCACTGGGATTAAGAAGCACTATTCTCGCAAGCACGGCGAGAAGAAGTGGAAGTGTGACAAGTGCTCAAAGAAGTATGCTGTTCAATCTGATTGGAAAGCTCCTAAGATTTTTAGTACACGGAACTCTCGAGATTTGTTCAAATTTGGTTTGCGTTCTTTTATCCATCTTTGTCATTGGTAGAGACAGATCTTAACCCTAGAAAGAAAGGAAAAAAGAGCAGCTTTTATACTGTAAGGCATGTGTATAACTTTGATACTATTTACAAGTTCAAATCCTCCCCTTGGCTTTTCTCTTAAAGAAAATAGTAAGAGATACAAAATAGAAGAAAAATGTGTTGGCACGTGAATTTTTCTGAACAAAATGCAGATTTATGGAAATTCTTTTTCTCTTCGTCATCCTCGTAGATAGTGCCATTGCTGGTCTTTTCTTGTTCACGTGTTGCCTAGGTACACTGGCAACATCATTTGTTCCTTTGTGAGTTGGACTGTCTTGGACAGGCCGGGGAGTTGCAGAAAGCACTCTGATGAAACCTTTTCGTGCTCGAGTTTGAATTTAGTCTCACTATCCTTTGTTTTTATTCAGTTTGTGTAGTTTTCCTTAATTCTTCTTATTCTTTCCTTAGATTATAGAAAATGAGATTCAATTGCGATTTGTCTGCAGTATGTCTATAAGAAAGCTGAACTGAAAATTAGGTTTTATAGTCCAAGTTGTGTATTATTAACTGATTCTGAAGTTCGATAAGATTAGTTTTAGGTGCACTGTAACAGATTTTCAATGATTCTTTTGTTCTTATTACAATTCTCGTTTTGTTTTTTGTTGTTTTGCAGGCGTGATAGCTTCGTCACTCATAAAGCCTTCTGCGTTGCTTTAGCTCAAGAGAGGGAGAGACTTCCTAGTGGGCTGCAACTGTACAATCATCATAATCAATCTTCTGATATGCTTAGGCTTCAAGGAGTGATTCAATCATCAAATTCCTCCCACAGATCACTGCAGTCATTTTTGCCCTCTGGCCTCAACCAAAATTTCCATGAAGGATCTCAAACCATCAATGAATTCCATGAAGGGTCTCAAACCATCAATGAGTACCTTGGCTTTTCTCAGATTCCCAGCCAGTTTTCAGGTAGCAGCAGCAACAATCCCTCATCCAATCTGTTCAACTTGGGATTCCTTTCAAACAAAAATCAGAGCAATATTTCCCATTTTCCTGCTTCAGGGTTATCACTTCAAGACCAATGCAATATCACTGTATTGAATGATCACATAAGTGAAAGTGTATCATCTCTTTACACTTCACACGTGCAAAATAGCACAGTTATTCCTAAATTGTCTGCCACGGCTTTGCTTCACAAAGCTGAGCAAATGGGTGCAACTGCAACAGGAAACAACAATGACACACTGTTTGGAGGATTTGGCAGTTCAACTACGAATAATATCGGTCTCAATTGGCAAGACCAGAGATCTTCATCATCTTCTTCATCATTTCCAACCAGTAATTCATCAAGCTTTCATATGACCAATCTTGATCAAACGAAAGCCAACTTCAATAGCTGCCAAGAGAGCCAACTCCAAGATATCATGAGTTCGATAGAAAATGGGAACATGCGGAATGCTTTTGGAGGTATTTTCAGAGCTGGAGGGACTGAAAATGGTAGTGATCTTGGTGATTTTAGTGCTACAAACTGCTGGAGGGAATGCAACATGGAAATTTTAGAGAACAGACATCATTCTTCTGTTTCTGCATTGAGTTTGGGAGGGACAGATGGGCTTACCAGAGATTTCTTAGGCGTCGGAGAAAGGTTTATAGGAGGGTACGGTCAGATAGACCACGAGCATGAACAAAATGTGAAACTCTCACCCATGGATTTGGAAATAAGGTCGTACTGGTGAAAGATATCTTCATTGAAGAATTGAAGGATCCTTGTGAGCCTAAAGAGGCGAAGGGATACAATGAATTACGTTAATTAGGTGAGAATTTGTTCGTTTAGCCTACTTCATGATTTTAGTAGTTAGGTATATAACAAGCTTCAGTCAATAAAATGTTTTTCATAGTTTCTAGAGTTTGTATTTGGCTGTACTAATAAGACTAACAACGACGAAAACGCCGTTTCATGAACGAGAAACACCAGGCGCCTTCTTTTTCTCTTTTGCTTCCTTGAGTATTTGATAAAAGAACAAAAACTGTGTACTTTCTTTTTGAAGTATAATCTTCTTGTTCTGTTTTCTCAACGAAAACGTCTTTTGGGAACGTCCAGTCGAACACATATAAAAGTTCCTGCAGGTTTATCCATTAGTGTCTTCGGATGTGTGGAGAAGCATACACACACTGCCACAAACAAACGTGCGCACACACACACACAGGATTCTGCTCTTTTTTCTGCATATATTGGATTTGATTGTTTAGATTGTGTTTTAGAATAAATGTGTTCTTTCTCCATGTTTTATCATGTTTTCCAACTAAAACATGGAAAGTCATGCATGGAAGAGTAAATGTTGATTTGACATGCATGGTCAAATAAGGCTGCTTCTCATTCCTATTCCCTTTTTTCCTTCATCATCTTCAACATGAGTTATTGTACCAGTCCAAATTATATCAACTTGTTCCTTATTGTAGAAACTTAAACTGCCCATTTTTTAATTTAATATACGGACTCCCTGTTCATAATATAAATTTCACTGGCTTTGTCTTTTGGCGTTATTTCCGAGTTCAGAAAACAAGATTTTGTTTCCATAATTTGATTTAGGGGCGTGCCTGCGTGATTAATTTTTAGTTCCATTTTCCTCTTTTTCTTTATTGGTTCTTTCAGTCTCAAGTAACTACTTGTGATATATCCGCTCACCTACTACATAGTTTCGCATGAGCGCCCCCCACCACCCACCACCACCACCAAACAAAGGAAGTATTAAAATTCTCTCTCTGATCTCTCTGTGTGAGTGCATCCAACGAGCCTAGTGCCTTCTTGAGCGTGTTTTATGGATTGTTGTAATCCTATCTTATCTACTCTTCGAGTGTTCCTCCTCTTTTAGAAGGCTCTGAAATGTGGTGATGACAGAATTGATCAATGAGAAGGCCGAAAGTAAAAGCATATATATATATATATATATATATATATATATATATATATATATATATATATATATATATATATATATATATATACATACATACATATATATATATGTATGTATATATGTATATATGTATATATGTATGTATATATATACAACAACAACTAAGCCTTTTCCCATACTAGACAGGGTCGGCTAATATTTATGTATATATATATGTATATATATGTATGTATATATATATATATGTATATATGTATGTATATATATGTATATATGTATGTAAATATATATGTATATATATATGTATGTAAATATATATGTATATATATGTATATATATGTATGTGTATATATGTATGTATGTATATATATATATGTATGTATGTATGTATGTATATATGTATATATATGCATATATATATGTATATGTATATGTATATATATGCATATATATATATGTATATATATATTTGTGTTAGAGGGTAAAACATTGCTTTGAACCTTATATATACATATATGTATATATATGTATGTATATGTATATATATATTTGTGTTAGAGGGTAAAGCAAGAATGTCCTTTTATTTCGTAGGTTTCTCTTTCTAATTACTGCTCGAATCCGATAAAATGGTAGATCATACCACATAATGGCAATGACTTGGCCATTTTATTGCAGTCAAGGATTCATGTGCATCCTGAACGTGAAAAGTTAAGTTTGTGAAGGGCGGAATTCTGAACTCAAACACGAAGAAAAATATGACATAAGAGAGTAAACAGAATGCGAGAGTATGACATGATTCGTCATGAAGCCCTAAATTCATTGCTTCAGGAGGCAACGCTGTTTAATTACTAATGAAAATGATGGAAAATATAAGCTGACGTGAAAGCAAGTCACCAAGTTTCTCGCGCACACACACATATATATATAATCCATGTGCGCAACTCAAATCTCCTTAAAGATTTGAACTGTTCAATCAATGGTTGAGATCTTTAAAGTGAAAAGCAAAATATTGCGAGGTGTGTATTTAATGCATATGCAAAAAGTTCAATGATGTTTTTTTACTTTTTAAATTTAAATTTTAACCGTTAAGTATGTTTGAGGAAAATCTCATGAGAAATTCAACCTTCTCCTACAAGATCTCTCTCACACTAAGGTAGTGTGGCAGATCTTCCTTCCACCTCAAAAGTTGTTGCAAATTAAATATTAAAACCAGCACCAAGTCTTCTCCTACATAGTGTCAACTGCATGGATCCTTAGTTATTCCTGTGCTGGATATTTTGTCATATTATTAGCATTTTCCTCAAAAATAACAAGATCATGCTTGTCGTCCTTTCACATTTTTCTCTCTTTAAGCTTTTATACATCTAATTCCTCGCCCCTAGCTTGATTATTATACAAACTACCTTACAAGCATCTGTCTTATTTTATAGTTTATTCTGCCACATTAACTTTATCTCTTATAGTTTCATCACCGAGTCGGTCTTTCCAGATATAGTCAGACATCGGCCTCAATATCTTTATTCCTTTCCAATGTGCACGGATGACTGCTCAATATTCGACATTGTAAAGTATTCTTGATCTGACTCTTACTTTATGATATTTTTCTAATTTATAAAAAAGAATTATGTAACTAAAAGATATTCATAATTAGTAGAAAGGATATATTTCTGACAAAGGACTTGATGAAAGTTATGTGTTCTACTTCTCATTAAAAGGTTCCAATTGTGTGATGAACCAAATTTAAAGGACGGAAAACTAGCCTTTTTTATTGTTATTTTCCTTTAAAGAATTCAAAACCGCAGTTTGGTGTCATTATGCTAATATATTTGTTCAAGGGAGTGATGAAGCTTTCTTCATAGACAAATCAACAATATAACATGATTCAAATACCACTTCCTTATACTTTCTAGATTATCGACCAAGAGAACACGTTTAGTGCTAATTTCCACAGGATTTGTATGTCTCCATGACTAGCCGCTCAAACCGATCAAGTCGACCTAGCGAAGGTACTCAACCAAGAAAAGACTTGAACCAATCTCAAGCACCTTGACTAACAATGATCCCAACTGATATTAGTGGAAAATGGGACATAACCAAACTAAAACCAAAACCAAGCCTTATCCGCGCACGGTTATACCAGATCATTACTTGATCAACCTTCAGTTTTATCTGGAACTCATGGCAAAATATCTTACTTAGTTTCATGTTGGTGATTAGCTACTAACACAGCCCCCCTGATTTATTCAAATTTCGGCCGTAAATGGAGTCTGAAAAGTGAGGCATACAAGAGAAATTCCAAATTAAAGAAGAAGAAGAAGAACTAATCCTTGACAATGACCCCCATTTTGTCTATCTTAATATGAGCACTGAATTTCAGTTTCAAAGCCTTTTGTTTTCTATTTAAGCCCACAAAGACTAGGATTAGGATTGAACCCGTGGGTCATGATATATATATAATTTGCCCCATTCTAAATAAAAGCTCCCCCATTCTAAATAAAAGCTCCAAATCCAGTACTGTTGACAATCGCCACAAAATTGAGAGAAATCACACACAGCGTTAGCTCAACAGCAGCGCAGCTTGACACCGATGTTGTTGGTGGGAGTTCAACTCCTAGGGGTGCATGCCTAGGTGTGTATTAGGCTTCATCCTCCCCTTACAACAACTAAGCCTTTTTCCATGCTAGACAGGGTCGGCTACATAGATTCTTTGTTTCCACATATCCTTATCATGTGCCATGTTAGCAGGTAACTCACAATAAGCTAGATCATTCTTTATTGTTTCTTTCCAACACTTTTGTGGTCATCCTCTACCTCTTTTAATACTTTCCAAATTTAGTTTTTCATACCTTCTTACAAGTTCTTCTTTTGATCTTTCTATATGTCCAAACCATCTTAAACTATATTCTCTCATTTTATCCTCTATTGGTGTCACTCCTAATTTGTTTCTAATAACCTCATTATGTATACGGTCTTTTCTTCTATGACCACTCATTCATCTCAACATCTTCATTTCTGTCACATACATCTTTTGTACATGTTGATGATTAATTGTGCTACACTCAGAACCATAAAACATGGCAGGCCTAATTGTTGCTCTATAATATTTACCTTTAACTTTAATGGTATCTTCTTATCACAAAGAATACCTCATGCTCCTCTCTATTTTAACAAACCAGCATTAATTCTATGCGTAACATCTCTATCAATTCTTCCATCACTCTGAAAAATTGACCCTATGTATTTAAAACTTTCCTTTTGGTGGATGTAATGTGTGCCAATTTTAATTTTTATGTCCTCTGAAGTAACCAAATGATCAAACTTACATTCCATATATTTTGTCTTTGTTCTACTAAGTCGAAGGCCTTTGCTTTCTAATGTTTCTCTCCATAGTTTCAATTTTCTATTAACTTTTTCTTTAGACTCCTCCACTAACACAATGTCATCCGCAAATAACATACAACAAGGTACTTCATCTTGAACATGTTTTGTTAACTCATCAATCACCATTATAAATAAGTATGGACTTAAAGTTGATCCTTGATGTAACCCAATATTAACTTCAAAGAAGTCTGTCATTCCTTCATGAGTCCTCACACATGTTTTTGCACCATCGTACATGTCTCTTATAAGGTTAATATATGTCAATTGGATACCTCTTTTTTCCAAAGTTCTCCAAAAAACCTCCCTCGATACCCTATCATAAACGTTTTCTAGATCAATAAATATCATGTGAAGGTCTTTCTTTTTTGCTCTAAAATGTTACGTCTCAAAAGGTGAATCGCTTGAACAGTAGATCTATCCAGCATGAATCCAAATTAGTTGACTATTGTACTTGATACTTGTCTTAACCTACGTTCGATAATTTTTTCCCATAATTTCATAATATGACTCATTAACTTGATACCATGATAATTCGCACAATTCTGAATGTCTCTCTTGTTATTATATATGGGTATAAGTGTACTCGCTCTCCATTCCTTGGATATCTTTTGGTTTCTCCATATTTCATTAAATAGTCTTTTGAGCCAAGTGATTCCTATTTCTCCTAGTATTTTCCTAACTTCTATTGGAATATTGTCTGGTCCTATCGATTTACCACCCTTCATATGTTTAAGAGCCTCTTTGACTTCATTCTTTTGAATGTGTGAGTAGAAATTGTGGTTTATATACTTTTTTGATTTGGCTAACTCTCCTAAACTAATACTAACATCTTTATTTTCATTAAAAAGCTTATAAAATTAAGATCTTTAGTTTTCTTATCTATAGCCCTAGCTATCCTTTAAAATATCTCTTTCACTCTCTTTTGAGTTGAGCTTTTTTTATATAAATCCTCTCAAATTTTAGCTTTTGTTTCACTCACGGCTTTTTTCGCTTCCTTCTTTGCTTTCTTATAAGCCTCTAAAGTTTCACACGTTTTCTTAGCATAATGTAATTTGTAACATGCCCTATTTGCCTTGATTTTATTTTGCACTACTTCACTCCACCACCAAGCTTCTTTTTGTGTCGGTACACCTCCCGTAGATACACCTAATACATCTTTCGCCACTTTCCTAATATGTATAACCATATTGTTCCACATATCACAGGGTGCACCAACATAATTTCAAACATCTCCTTAAAGGACTTTCTGTTTAAATATATCTTCTTTCTTGCTTTTGAGGTTCCACCATTTAGTCAGAATAACTTGATGCACTCTTTTCTTTTTTGTCCATTTTTTATTTATAAATCTATAACTAAAAATCGATGTTGTGTGGTTAAGCTTTCTCCTTGATTTACCTTGTAATCTTTATAACACGCTCTATCTTTTTCTCTACAAATAAAGTAATCAATTTGTGTTTGTGATAAACCACTCTTATAAGTAATTAAATGTTCATCTCATTTTTTAAAGATTGTATTGGCTATAAATAGATCAAATGCTATAGCAAAATTTAAAATCTCTCTACCTTCCTCATTTATATCCCCAAAACCAAAATTTTCATTAATACCTTGATATCCTAATGCCTATTTAAGTCTCCTCCTAAACAAACCATCTCCCTTTGTGGAATATTTTGAATCACCTTATCTAACTCTTCCCAAAAAACTGTTTTTATACTATCTTCTAATCCTACTTGGGGTGCACAAGCACAAACTATATTCAAAACCTCTACTCCTAACACTAATTTCAACGTCATGATTCAGTCACCATATCATTGTATGTCTACTACACTATCCTTTAAATCTTTATTTATGATAATACCAACTCCGTTTCGAGCCTTTTCTTTACTTGAGTACCATAATTTAAAACTTTGTCTCTTGTAAACATAGAATATGAATCTTTCTCCGAATCATAGTATCTACCGCCTCCATTAGCTTATCGGATAATGTTCTGATATTACAAGAACCAATATGAATCTTATTATCTAGGACTAGCTTTCTTAACCCCCACATCCGTCCATATTGAAAATGCGCAGACCCTCTCTTTAAATTATTCACTACATTTGGGCAATAATGTAGAGGGACTAACATCTTTACCCACACCCGTCCATGATGTGGGAACCATGTGTGTAATTGATTCACTATATTTGGGTGAAAATGTAGTTGCCCTTACTTACTTATCAATGCTTTCGGGCTCTTTAGCGCGTCGTTAGGTGGAGACGCCCCAAAGCAATGCTCATAATTTTTGTAATCCATGTTATAATAATCTGACGAAGTTTTACGCTGACTGTCCGAAGCCTAACACAACCCTCTTTCTTTATCCGGGCTTGGGACCCGCAATGTAAGGGTGATCCCTTACATGGGTGGAGTTTTCATCCTCCTCTTATAACCAAAAAAAAAAAAAAAAGTTGACATAAGTCAGTGCTAATATTAAGAAAAAATAATTAAGCGTGTTAAAAAAGATTTCTTTTCTTAGCATCAAATCACTGTTCTCTTCGTGGAAATTTTGCGGTGCAAAAATGTCAAAGACAATGACAACAAGGTTATGAAAAGAATCAGTACTACTTAATTTTCTTTTTTTTCTACTGGAGATATTTGGTTTATAGCTAGTTGATTCAATTTGACTGGTCCCATCTCACCGGATCTCATGAGAGAATAGAACCTCAACAGAATTGCTCCGTCTATCCAGTGGCGGATCTACACCAAGGAGGGAGTGTTTGCTCCACCCAAAATTTTAAAATTCAACTTCGCCCCACTCGAAATGAGGAAAGCTATTCGTCCCACCTCAAAAGAGTTTCTGGATTTGCCACTGCAAAATAAATTTGGTTGGAAAACTCATTTGTAAATTTCTATTTGTAATAAAATAAAGCTTGCTGTGATTACGAGTCTATTGACTCTTAAGAGAAGGACTAAACTTCCACATCCATGGCCTCTGCTATGAGACCAAGTTCAAGTCTTACAAATGGAGAAACCCAGCGCCGTTGGACCAGATTGGCCAAGGTTCTTGTGAGTTACGGTGGGAGGCCGGAGCCGTGCACCCTCAAGGAGTCGAACTCCCGCCTGTGTCAAGGGCGTCGCAGCGCCCCACCATGGAGCTGCCTCTCTGAGTGCATCAAGTAAGTTTATTTGACAAGGAAAGCATGTACGTTGGATTTGTAAGCGGAAAGAACTGTGAAACCAAATTGAATGAATTGAGCATTAAATTCACAGGCGTATTAAAACGATTTATTCTCATTGCTAGAGCGTGATCTCCAATATGTCATTACCTTGTCCAATGGATTTTTGACAATATTTCTTTACTTGTTCTTCCCTTCGCAACCAAAGAAGCTTGTCATAAATAATGTAAAGTTCACTGCAAGCAAAAGAACTGCACCATCTAGCATATTTTCGCAGTACGTTGTATGCCAGATTTGAACAGCAGTGTCATTTGCCCATTCCAATAAATGCAGAGAGGGAGCTCTTCGTGGTTCATTAGGTTTAATTAGCTCATAATAACCTCGTTCATGTTTCGCGTACGATCTTCACAAACTGAATGGCTGGTTAATCTATATGAGGTTAAACACCAACACTAACTTAGTGTGAAAGTTAACTCGTCGAACTGAACTCGAGCTTGGTGTGGGGCATCCTTGGGTTGGCTTGGTCTCAACACAAGCAGGAAGCTAAGTGGGCAAAGAAAACGAGCAGCCTTGCTTGGTTGGCTCGGCTCGTTGCCAACGTGGGGGTCCTACATGTGCTCTGCATTTGCTTGCTGGGTCCCCAAAATCTGATATACCACTACAGATGTGCGGTGCGGTGGGCAACGGACAAAACCTTAACCCACCACCACTTCGAATGAGATCCCTTTAGAGCAAGTTCCCAATAAATATATATATATATATAGAGAGAGAGAAAGAGGTGAACTATAGCTTTATCATATCTTAACCAGGATATATATAAGAGCGACATGATGAAACTTGTGGTGGGGGGACTGCAAGATTCGAAACTAATGCATGAAAGTAAGAATGGCTGCCCAAACGGGACGACATGCTTTCGTGAATGTAGAGAGAGAGAGAGAGAGAGAGATCTGTCTGTAGAGCTGAACCGCGTACATCACATCTCAGTAGTAAGATGTCAACATGAATAAAGACAGTTAATTATTTAGAAGACGGAAACACTCAATAAAGCTGGCGGTACTTTTTCACATACGAGGCCTACCAAGTACTTGTTCTTGGTGTTTGTACTGTTTATCATGATGGTTTTGCGAAGAAGTTTGTGGAATGAGAGATGGAAATTTCTTAGCCACCATGGAGCTGGATAATTCCTTGGCAAGGTCCCTAAGTTTATTTTTCTGGATTTTACCAGTTGATGTTTTTGGAAGTTCGTCCAAAATTACGAACTTCTTGGCCACCACGGAAACACTCAATAAAACCGATTTGACTCGGAACGCCAATCTACAAGCAGCTGGGTTCGTTTAGGAAACGCACAATCTATCGCTGGGGTGGAACTATGATTTTTAAGGTTAAATTTAGGTCAAGAAATTTGGCACCAGAACCAGGTAGGCTTATTGAATATTTTTCATTTATCTTCTAACAAGCCAATCTCCGAGCAGCTGAGTTGTTTAGGGTGCGTTTTATATATGATTGCAGGAGATAACTTGGTTTTGATTTTTGGTGTTCACAACATCATAACCATTTCTCGAGTGAAACAGTTGTTTATTTGGTTCAATTTAATTCAAAAACTTTGACATAAAAAAAAGGTGGGTCATAGGAGTTTGGACTTGAAGGTTTTACAAGAAAACCCAAATACCTCCTCTCATGTTCTACGGCAGTTTCACATGAAAACTCAAACATCAATAAACCTGGAAAATTAAACACGAAATCTTAGTTTCTTTTAAATTATGATTACAAACTCGTGAAAGTCTACGCAATTGTAGTACCAGAGATTAACACAACGGATCAAAGACTCTTAAATTGTCTCAAGCATATGAACCCGATCGAGACCCATGATGTAGGTCAAATCAGCAACTGCGATCTACACACCCTGGAGGCAAAGCCGTCTTGACCTGCACACATTTGAGGTAAGTCATGGGTGTTGATTTAGTCGGTAAATGGTTCTCATTCGCTAAATTTTTCATTTTCTACGACTTGTTTTTTTTGTTTTCGTTTTCTGCCAAAACATTGGTCGCGGCAGCCGTTCTTGGGCTTGAACGAAAGAGGAAAGACATGCAGACAGTGAGGTATCACCGGCGGTCTTAGCTAGAGCCCAAAAACTGGGGAAAATGACTTCTTTTAGGCGAGTGCTGGTCCTCGTGTCCTGTCGTATCCGACACATTATGAAATAACGCATTATAATGTCCTGTCTATGCGTCTTGTGTCACACTAACAGTTTCATGTCAAATAAGTCTTATTTTATGTTAAAAATATAGCTCTCAAATGTGGTCTTAAGGTGGATGAATAAGAATCATCTTAGAGAAAAGTTGGTCATTTTTTAACTCTATTTTTAAGATGGCCACAATCGAGGGTTTCCTAAATTGTTTTCAGGTTCTTTGGCATCTCATATTTTTCCTTCTTTCATCTTCTAGGACGTGAGGATCTTATCAATTGGTAGGTGACCATCTTCATATAAACAGGCTACAGGGGAGTATCCACTAGACAATTACCCGGCATTACCAATGGCGTCCTCCAAGAGAAGCCTCTTTCAGGTGCTAATCGAAAGGAACAGATGACTTCACATAAGGATAATATATAGAGTTTCATAACTTAATGAAGCTAAAGGAACACCGAGACTACTGCCACGATATTTATTTGTATCACATCAAAGCACAAAAACACAAAAAGATTGTAAAAAGAAAGCACCACGATGCCAAGATAGCAACCATACGTTGCTTACAGAGAAACACTCCCAAAGTAGTTTTTTATTTATTTCAGTTGACAGCAGCCAAAAGGCTAAGTGACTAATTCTCAGCCGGGCATGGCTTGAGGCAAAAGCATCGCCTACGGAAGCCATGGCAATCACCGTTAGAGAAGCCTTCCGTGCGGCAGATGCTTGCGCAGTTTCTGTCACTGAAGCACAACCCCTTGAACCTCCTGCTGGGCGCTGAGCACACCCTCGCCTCTGCTTTCTCCACTCCCCCTGCAGTTTACACGGTTTCACAAATTAGTAAGACCTGTGTGTGTGTGTGTGTGAGAGAGAGAGAGAGGCTTAATTACCAAAGGTGAGCAGGAGCAAGGCAAGTAGAAAGAGCGCAGAGAGCACGCTTCTCTTAGAGGATGCCATTGGGTTATTTGATGGAGATCTCACTCCCCCAGCGCCACTATTTATAAGAAAATTGCCATAGCCAAATGGGTAAAATCAAGGCATATTTAGTCAGTAAAAGAGGAGCCGACAAGGTAAATAATTAGTTGAGTTACCGCAAGAAAACAGAGAAAACATTATGATGTGGATGCAACGGATCTTCTGCGCACTTTCCATAAAGCACATACATACGACACACAGACAGGACTCATTAGTGGAAAGAGTAGATCTGGGCAGGTTGGCTAGTTGTCCTACTGAATTGTTTTTGTTCCTAGCTCGTCTTGTTTGCCCTTGTGTGCCTCGTGAAGCAATTATCAAGATGAGTTGCCAGATTCAGGGACTCAAACTTGCTTATTAAATTATATGTATAATGGTAAATGTATAATAACTTTTAGTATATAATCTTGCATAAATATTTTTATTGTTTGATCTTTGAAATCAATATTATAGATTCAAATTAAAAATGATTTTTATATTTTACATTTAATTTGAATCTCCACTCTTAATATCAAAAATAGAAAAACAGAGTTTTAGTAAGAGCATGTAATTTAAATATTATGGAGTTATTACTCCCTTCAGAATATATATAAAGAGAGCATTTTTTAGATGTATAATATTTTTTGGTACATAATCTTATACAAACGCTTTTATGTTCGATCTTTGACATTAATAATAGAGATTTGAATTACTTTTTATTAAATGCAAAGGATTAAATGGATCTTCTAATTTCATAAAGCACATACGACACAGATAGAACTCACTAGTGGCAAGAGTCGATTTGGGCCTATTGGCTAGTTGTCCCACTAAATTGTTTTTGTTCCTAGCTAGTCTTGTTTTTGCCCGCGTGCGTCTCGCTAAGCTAATATGAAGATGAGTTGTCAGATTCTGGGACTGAAGTTTGAGCGTGTTTATTAAACTTTATATATATATATATATATATATATATATATATATATATATATATATATATATATATATATATATATATAAGAAAAGTGATAAATACATAATGACTTTTAGTATATAATCTTGTATAAATATTTCCAGAGATTTGAATTAAAAGTATTTTTATTTTTATATTTTATATTTAATTTTAATCTCTACTCTTTGATCTAAAAAATAAAAAAGAAGAGTTTTGGTAAGAGCATGCAATTTAAACATTATGTAGTTACTACTCCCCTATATATACATACAAATAATATTATTGTTTGTTTTTTTATAATTTTTAAAGTTTTTAAGATTGTGTTTATATCACAAAAAAGTAATAAGTGAGCACACACATATATATATATATATATATATATATATATATATATATATATATATATATATATATATATATATATATATATATATATATATATATATATATATATAAAGACAAGAAAAACTAAAATCGAAGCTTATCCTCTGAGTTGATGATGACAGAACTGCAGCGTGCCACATGACCACTGCACAAACTTCCAGGGAGGCTCCAGTTGAATGGAAAACTGAGCACCAGACTGGGCTCTTTTCGATCCACTCGTGACTGTCACAGTAAATTTTGTTGCAGAGTTAGCCCGAGCGTGTCTATGATACCTCGGTTCGGTTCTTATGTGAAGCGGATATATAATATACCATGCACGTATGCTAGAAAAACATGAAGATGGTTTCTACTTAGTCTTTCATGTTTTGGGAAAACACACACTGGAACCCGTAAAGATCAGACAAGTCGACCAATCTTCATTTTTCGAAAAAATTATATGGAAAACTATCCCACCTCAATTTCATCCAATTGAACTTTTCTACACCAGCCACTGCCGGTAACTGAGTAAATCAGTGAGAGGAGCCCATCTCGTTCTGATTTCTCTCTCTCTTTTTACTTTTTCTTTGATTGGTCTCATCCAGCTCAAATTGTGCTCCAAGCAATCCAAAAGAAGACAAACATTGAAAAAGAAAGAAATTAGTACATATTCACATGCTTAAAAAGCAATAAACTTTCAACCGTTCAATCTTAAAGATTATTAAAATTTAAAATTCCAAAGCGAAAACATATATTAGTATTTTTTTTGGTATATTTATTGCATTTCATACTTTTAACTATTGACTTGACAATTTAAACCCTTCTATTGAATGATTGAAATTTTAAGTATTTTTTATGTACAAATGCATGTGCGCATGAACTATAACCCCTCTTTCTCTTTCTATATATAACTTTGGCTGTTTCTGACGAAACAGATGAGGTTCGGAGTTAAATTCCATCACAGTTAAAAACACGAAAAAACGAACGGCTGCAAAGCTATCGTGAACAATCGGGTTAAGATAGACATAACCGGTTTAGATTCCAATCGAAACGGAATTGGGTTAAAAACCAGCCAAAACCAGAATTAGTCAAAATCACGGTTTTATACTTTTTTAAAAACTGAAAATTTTAATAAAATTTTCAGTTCTAAGTCATTTAAGACTCAAACCAAGACGACAATCATCCATTCTGAGCTAAAACCGAAACCAATCCAATCCCAGTTTGGTTCTGGTGTCTCATTCCAGTAAAACTGGAACTGATTAGACCCACGATTTACGTGAAGAGAATGTGAGATGTCCAATGTTTGGTGTATTTTCAAAATACCAGAATATCACTTACAAAAGCTTCAGCACCAACGAAAACTCAAGCACCTCTTTTTATCTCAACTCCTTACATAAAAACCCAATCATCAATATCACTTATAAATCAAATACATATCATTCCACGTCTAGGCCTACTAATAAAGGCCTCTCACCGCGAATCAAACACACCCTAAAGTTCCTCTTCTACAATAGTTCTAGTTTGGTTTAAGTTACTCTAACAGTTTGATTTGGGTTCTAGTTCAGATTATACTTTAGAACATATACCAAATCAAATTAATTTTGTAAGAGAAACACGTTAAAGTTCTTGTGACTCAAATTGGCCAAAAACCAACATTCTGACCAGTGGTTCAGATCAATGATTTTGTACTTAGGTTTCGGTTCTGGTTTCCAAAAGGTGGAGCTCTAACGAAGCCATGGAGTCTTAGGTTCTGGTTCCGGGAAATTCATGAGATGGTTCAGCTCCGGGTCTGTTCGAAAAATGCATGTCTATCTCAACCCATATTTAATTATTTCTTTTCCTTTCCTCAAGCTTGAAAAGTTCTTAAGGTTGCAGACAATGCCATGATCAAAGTGCCTTTTTCTACTTAGCTACACATTTTCAGCAAACTTTATGCATGTTGTTCACATACATTAATGTCATAAAGAGGGTGGGTGAGATCGGGTGTGAAGTCAATATTGTAGAAATAAGCAGCACAATGATTTTGAACATAATAATAATTAACATTGTGATAACAGTGAACTTGAAACTTAAAAAGCTCGCCGAGCAATAACTTACCTGGCTATCGACTCACAAGTTGAGTCATGAGTTCGATCCCTTGGGGGCGTGCATCCGGGTTTGGCCTCCCCATTGTACCCAAAAAAAACTTGAAAAGCCTTCGAAAGAAAGAAACTTAAAAGGCTCTGTGAATCGCGTCGTAGTTTCCTGTGTTCGTCTTATGCCTCTTGCTACAAGGCTAGTACTCTCTCTCTCTCTCTCTCTCTCACTCTCTGTCTCTCTCTCTCTCTCTCACACACACACACACAACGTGCCATTCCATGAATAAAGAGCCAACAAAGCTCCCTTTGCTCTAAAGAATGATAAAGGATCGTGCTAGAACGATTCGAATTTCAGTGTGGGTCTAAAGGACAATATCTTAGTTCTAATTGCCACAAGTACTGCCCAGGCAGGAGACCCTTAATCGTAGCCATTCAAATATATGTATATCGACGGTTTGATTAGGACAGAATCACTCCCTTGTGCTGCTGTTCGTCCCACTATTGGTCTTTCAGAATTTGTATTAATGATGACCACATCTGAAAAGCTAGTCAAGTGGGCCTTTTACGATAACTATTCTTCACTTGCATTCATAGGAAGAAAATGCTTGCCTTCCCTGTGAATGATTCATCGACTCGGACGATTTATGAAGGACAATCTGAAACACAGATAACAAACAAACTTAATTTGTGTGGTCTTTCAATGTAATTAGTTTTGTTAGTTAATTGATTTTCTTGCATTAGGTTCATGAAAAGGATGGAACTTACTCGGTATTGCTGTCCAAAACTGTGACAGAATGGTGGGTTCTTTCATAGGATATTCAAATCTGTACAACGGCTCCCTTCAGTGGCGGATCTAGAATTTTTTGTGGGGTGGAGTGAACAGCTTATTCCACCATTTAATGTGGCGCAAAGTATGTATAATAGCTAGGAATTCAATCACGCCCCATAAACTTTTCATTTGTTTTTCAAATTTCAGATGGGGTGGCCGCCCCACCTCTCCTCACCATTGGCTCACTTTGGTAAGCGAGATGACTGTCTTTCAAATTCTTGCAAATACAGTAAAAAAGGAGAAAAAAATTAACATCTTCTTATAGATGTTCAAAGAATTCTTTCAAGGGACACACCTTGTGCTGCAGTTAAGCACAATAGTAGCAAAATATAGGAAGAAAACAAGAACTGGCTTTGGCTACAGTTTACTTGGATACCCTTCTACTGCCAGGTGAGCCAACTCTTTGAGTATGTCTTGCCTCTTAAGTTAAGCGCATGTCTGGCTTGCTCTTCTGCTTGAATCGCCTTCCCAATTATTAGCATCAGATTCAAATTACGATAGTTGGCGTCACTAAGGCTTTTACCCTGAGGAAGAAGTTCTTTCCAACACAGTGGCTGCTGGACGAAGGATGAGGGAAGGCGAAATATGATGGAGCCAGAGAGTGATGTCGATCGTGAAGCAATTAGATGTCGCCGTGGAGTCATGGCTTTTGAATAAAAACCTCTTTAAGAATCGATTTGTAGTTCTACACCAAGTTTCAGCATTGGCTTCCTCCCACTTGGTCATGCGTGTGGTGTGGTTGGTGTTTCGTACTCGCACAAACGCTTCAGTCACCGCACGAAATGCAGTTACTAGGACGACATTGGATCCGATTCAAATCCAAATTCCAAAACAAAAAAAAGGCCGATGGGATTACTTAACCATTCGGTTTTCCCGTTTACATCGGAGTCCGAATTTGATTCGAGATGTGCAAGATGTCGAGACCTTATTATCATTATTTTCACAGTTGGATGCACCAACGGATTTTTTTGGTCCGGGTCCAAATTCAAACCTAGACAGGGCTAAGAATCAACATTGGTAACCCCATCTTGCATAAGAAACTGGTCGGTTTTGAAATATGAATTAAGGAATGTAAGTCGAGAATCAAATCGGGCGCTGTAATGCTTGGATCCAACCTGAGTTCCACCAGTTTACTTCTCTAAAAGCATTAGTGCATTATTAAAGCCGAATTAGTGATTGATTAAACTTGTGCAAGCAAACACTGCAACCATAAAGACATTTGAGAGAGAGAGAGAGAGAGAGAGAGAGAGAGAGAGAGAGAGAGAGAGAGAGAGAGAGAGAGAAACCATAAAGTTGTGATCTTCGTGACAAACAAAGCTTCCAATCTCCTCCTTTAGATCAGGGTTAATAAGTTTTAAAATAATTGAGCTTAGCTTCTTCGTCTTCCAGCATCCAAGTCCAAGCATAAAAGGGAGACACGAGAACGAAACCATCAAAACTCTTGGTAGTACCATGAACCTAATAACAAGAAATAGCAACAGATTTCTAGAAAACAGTAGTTTCATAATCATTTGATAGGAAAGCATTGCATTTTCAGAGAGTTTCTCTAAAAGAATATATACAATTATACATCAAGCAGACAGTGAACCTATTGCTTTAACACCCAGCGTATAGATCTAAATTAAGGCCACGGTAGGCTCCGAGGAGTTACCAAGAAGCATGAAATGTGGAAGTTCATGTCAGCTCCTCAAATGTTGGGGAAAAAAGAGCATCAAACTGGCAGCAAACCGACCTTTTCATTCCCATCTAAGAGAAACCATTGAATTTGAAAGACCGGCCTCTGCAAAGCTGAGGTTGCTATTGTAGTCTAGCTGTTTGGATGCACCTGGTATTGCTTGCGTCAAGAGAAATGGTCGCGATTCAGCTTTTTTTGAAATGGAGGAGCAGAAGGACCATAGCAGCTGTATTCAAAGTTCAAAAACCAGTTTACATAAGATCCCCAAGCACGGCAGATCAGTAGTAACAACATTTTCCTGTGAAAATTTCGAATTATGATGATATAAAGGAACTGTGCTCTCAGTAATGAATAATTTAACATCAAGATACTGATCAGACAGAATAATGCCACCAAAACCAAAACAAAATCAAGCATTATCACACGCAAAGTGTAGTCAGCCACATGGATTCTTAGTTCCCATCGTGCTCTTCAAACTTATGACTTTAATAGGCCTTTCAGAAAAAATACCATATGACCAAAGTAGGGGGATGTACCTTTATTGGATCTGTTAGAAGGAAGTTCCTACGATGCCTTTGCCCATCAGGGAGACGAACCAAGACTTTGCACAGAAGGCTGTTGTCACACTTTGGCTCATCGGGTAGTGGAGGGTACGTAGCCTTGGCGCAATTAGGAACTTCAGGTTCAGGATCCTTCGGTTTGGGTTGTTTGTCTTCATCTGATATCACTGCATGTTGTTTCACATCCTCGAGAGATGAAACTATAGCCTTTAAAACATCCTCATCTTCTTCGTTGGGATCATCAGCTACTGATGACGCCTCTGGAAATGCATCATGAAGTACAGAGAATTATTGAAGGTACATACATGATAATGAACCGTAAAACCTAATACCGACTGATACACCAATTGAACCCTAAGGTTGTTTCGGTAGCCAAGCCAACAAGCAGGACAGAAACAGATTCAATAAGGATGTTGCTTTGACTGATGGCAAAGCAAACAAGTCAAATCAGATAATTATAAATAATCAAGAGTTGCTCAATAATTAACAGAAATTTTAATAACTTGAGAGCAGAATGCAGTGCCACGAATCAATTATTTAATCATTAGAAAAGGTCATCCAATTGATCACGGTACTTCAATTGCCACACATCTTTGATTCACACACTGTTCAAGGATTCGGAGGGTGTATACAACCAGTTAAACAAGGTAAGGCCGTGTTAAAGATCTGGAGATGTGGCCCATCAACTTAAAGATAACCTACTTAAACCAGAGTAACCAAATTCAACGAGCATCAGGCTTGACCAAAACCGTGACCTGTATCAACCTCTTATGGTGGCCTTGAGCTGAAACTTTAAACAACTACCACTTGAAAGACAACAACAATTAGAATTCCCATCACAACCAACTCAACCACCGATCACCCGAAGAAACTCGGCTGCTTCTGGCAGTTGAGAATGGGCGGCCTGTCTTAAAGAGCGCTGCATAATATGATTGACCACATTTGAGAATCAGCAGTTGACCTGTCTCAGGACCACCAGAGTCGTTTCCTTTCAGTATGCAACTAACAGAAGATAATATCTTGTATGCATTGATGCATGCACTCACATGGAAGACGAGCCCCAAGAAACAAAAAGAAAAAAATAAGGGGGAACAAGGGGTTTGTGGACTATGGAGGAGAAAAGTTGCACTCTAGGGAGTGGAAAACCCTTCAAAATCTCATATTACTGTCGTTTCAAACAGCAAAGCAACTTGCAATTCTTTCAAATGAATAGAATGCTTTTTTCTCATCTTAAAAAGCTAACAATAGACTGCACTATGTACAGTACAAAGATATCGGTTACCCATGAAAATTCAGGCCTCAGACTTGACATCATCACAAATTACCTAGACGATAAGTACAAGAGCAGAATTGGTCCAAATACCTGACTTTTGTTGGCCATTTTCAGCGTTCTCTCTCATACGCTTGGAAGGATGAGATGTATGGTGATCCATAGGACCTTTATCCATGTATGGAAGAAGATCCTACATTTGCATATTTCATGAATACGTTAAAAGGGCGTAAGTTAGCAAACAACTGAATCCAGAATATGATGAGAACATCTTTAGCTTGATAGTATAATAAGGCCTATAAAAATATGATCGCATTAGCGTTAGTACCTCCAGCATGCGTTCTTGTCCAACCATGCCGCACCATGAACTCATTTTTTGCCCAGTGATGGGATCAATGACCAGAACAACAGGAATACTTACCAGGTTATAGTAAGTACAGACCTTTTTGCCTTCAGACGTATCATCATATATCTGGAAAAAATCAGGCTTTTAAATTGGCACTTGAACAACACAGAAGTACAAGAGTTATGATGAGTAATCTCAGCTCGGTTCAGTGACAATTATCTAATACAGCAAGTGGATGATTTTATTAGTTTACTTGATGGCTTGTAAGTGAAGTCTCTCATGAAAGGCTTATGTAATGTTATCACGCACTTAATTTGTTTTTGCTAGATCACACAGAGTGGAGAACTGAGATATTGGAATATCTTATGTTACCAAAAAGCTGCAACAGTGGCACCTAGGCGCCTCCCACCTGTGTATATATTTCTTTAAAGTTCCTTCTTGATTATACAGGTAAAGAATGAAAAAAGTTTAAATTTTTTTTATATCATGAAATATATGAATGTATGTTTTTTCATTTTCTTTGTACCTTAACAACAACAACAACTAAGCCTTTTCCGATACTAGACGGGGTCGGCTACATGGATTCTTTGTTTCCACAGATCTCTATCGTGTGCCATGTTAGCAGTTAACTCCCAATAAGCTACCTTAAATTGTATATTTTACATTTCTTTTATAAATTCTCACTAGACTGCATGGGATCGTTCATACCTCTTCCAGAAGTCTGTCAACCTAGGCGCTGGCTAGTGCTTTCGAGAAAATTGCAAGAATCACGTGCACCATACTCTATTTGAAATGCATGAAGGCCTTGCTACATGATTGACATCCAAAATTATGTACCCCACTAAGAAACCTTAGGTGGCAAGGAAGGTTATCCTTTCTTCTTCTCTTTCATTTTCTCCTATTTTTCTTAGGTTTCATCATATTTTATACACGAAATATGTGTATCATATATGGCATATAAAGGAAATTTTCCATGTAATGACATCTATCAAATACTTCTCAACCCGAGCCACTTTAGAACTAAAACAATATAATGTGCCTGTATGTCTTACCTGCCAGAAGATGGAAACAACCGCTGATTGTTTGTGCAACAGCTTCATTGGACCAAGTATCTCTGTTCAACTACATTGATCGAAATAATCATAAGTTGAGCTGCTACCTTCCAAAATTCTCAAATTATGAGGGAGAAAGGGTTAACATATAGAAGAGAAGAACGACAGGGAGATAGGCAAACAGAGAAGCGGTAAAGGAAGAGCCAGCGGCAGAGACGGAGATCAGGGACTCCGCCTTTGTGCAGGAATTTAGTAATAATAACGGACTGTAGAAAAAAGTAATAGTGAGGGATAAGAAAAGAAGGGAGTTGGTCTGTAAAAATAAAAAAGAGGAAGAAGGAAATTGGTAGTTCGAGATGTCAATGGGTCGAGATAGATCCAAACTGAGCTGAATGTAAATCCAATATATACAACAGGTGAGTAAAGGCCCTGGTTGTTGCTGGAATTCGGTTTCATGCGTGCACTAGTGAGGGATAAGAAAAGAAGGGAGTTGGTCTGTAAAAATAAAAAAGAGGAAGGAAATTGGTAGTTCGAGATGTCAATGGGTCGAGATAGATCCAAACTGAGCTGAATGTAAATCCAATATTCACAACAGGTGGGTAAAGGCCCTGGTTGTTGCTGGAATTCGGTTTCATGCGTGCACTCAAACGCTATTTCATATATATATATATATGAATTATTTATTTGGAACCTAAATGATCCAATATGTCTTCCTCGCCCCTCTCTCTCTCTCTCTCTCTCTCTCTCTCTCTCTCTCTCTCTATATATATATATATATATATATATATATATTTATTTATTTATTTATTTATATATATATATATATAATATGATTGGATCTACCAATCATTGGCGATGCATAATGATGCTATACTGCTTTTTTGATACCATAAGTGTAATAAAATTAGCATTTATGAATTTTCAAATACATGTACAACCTTCGAAATTATACTAATGTCATAAAAAGAAATAGTCGAGAATGAATGAACATAGTCAATCATGGTATGATTAATAATTTATCCTTCTTATTCCCATGCTCTTCCTTACTTTTTCGGGACATGAGCTTAACAAAATTATTCTTTACTTCTTTCATACGTTCTTATAACTTTATAAATTATAAATGACACTTAAAAAGCAAAATAAAGATATGAGTAGGTATCCATAATTTAGTTTGCATATATACATTATGATATACATGAAAGAATGTTAAAAACCAACTCAAGATTGTGAACCTGTTTTTCAAGCAATCACTCTTTCTCCTCAGTTCCATACCTCTTACTCTCTTACAATAAGCGTGAGCCTACACTTAGAGAGAGAAAGAATGGCAGGGCTAGCAGATCTAGTCTCTCTCTCTCTCTCTCTCTCTCACACACACACACACATATATATATATAAATCAGGTTCTACGTACTTCTGATAATATTCACGTAGGTTTTGAAAAAATAAGAAAGATATTATTATTACACTTAAGAAAACAAAGCATAAGTAAACAGTATCAGTAGTGGTCACCATCCCATCTCTCTTTATATATATATATATATATATATATATAAAATGAGTACCTCTACTGGAACCAGTTGGAGTACATTCCTCTTAAAAGTCGCATCCTGTATATACTCTTCGTTTCTATTTATCTGCATTTCCCCTTTCGTCGATACTGTAGCTGATCTCCTTGGTCATGTTTTCCTTTTACTAAATAATTTGCTTAGTTATGATAGTTAGCTCTTTAATTAATTTCTTAATAGTAAATCTCACCTCAAGAGTAACAAAATCTAACTAAGCAAATTAATGGAGGATAGAGGAGAAAAGGACTTCGTTTTCCTGTTTTGGTTACAATGGAGAATGGAGAGGCTGAATCCAGGTATGCAGGCCCCGGGCATCAAACTCGCGACCTCAAACTTGGGAGTCAAGTCCCTTACTCTGGTGAGATCACTCTCAGTGCAGGAGAAAATGATTTATTATTGCAAAATTTAGGTGTACATAAACAAAGTGGTTTCTAGCAAGGGTATCTTATCAAATAACTATAGGTTTTACCCACCTTCAACAGACCGAATATCGTATTTTACCCATAATTTCAACTTAATTTGAAGTTTTGGACTGATGGATAATATCTTTTCAAGTTCCTAGCCACGAAAGAACTTAAAAAATAAGTGAGACATACGCTTTTCACTAAAAAATTGATAAATAAGATCACCAGAAAATGAGGTGGATATATGGTCATATAAGCGAAAATGCCAAATATATGAAGACATTATTAAAAAAAAAATTAGTGTGACATAAAAAAATGATGATAGTCCGATGGATAATCTGAATAACGTCTATAGCATAGGCCGTCCGTCGTTCTCATGCATTAAAGTTGACTCCAAGTTTAATTATCTAGGAAGTTTGAGGCAATCATTTGGATCATTGAAAGCATTATTGCTGCTATGAGTTTCATGTAAGTGACAGAGCCTGAATTTAAAATTTCAGTCAACGTTTTGGGTCGTCTTTTAAATTTATTTTTTTAAGAGTAGGGCACTACAAACAACATAACTTTTTTTAATGATAAACCTTTGTTAACAGCTTCTATAATAAAATATAATTATAGCTGTTGTCGTCGAGAGGAATAACTTAATTTGAGTGGTATTCGTGTGATCCCAATGTATGTGAAGTGTGAGACATGTAAGCATTCACCTATTCTCAAATGGTTTGGATAAAGGTTAGGAGATGGTAGTGGGTTGATAGGAATCCATACAAACATATCCCAGAACTTTCTACAGAGAAACCTGTTACAGGAAGCAAACGAGGTAGAAGAGTGATCACTATCTCATTCGGTAGAGAAACCTGTTACAGATAGCTAAAGCTACATTGCAATACTCTTAGAAAAGAAAGGAATGAATCATTGGTCAATACTCATTGGTCTCTATCTTTTTTTATTTATAAAGTTCTTGTGGCGGCAACACGGAGCTCTTCATTCTTATTCTTATTGACACGTTCCTTAACAGTTTCTTGCTGCTCTAGCGCTGTGAAGGTAAGCTTGTTTTGTTACTAACTTGCAACACTAGCTTGACCCCACTGTTGGGTGCCTTAGAATGCTACCTATGTTGCCTCGACTTTCAACATTAACAATAACACAACACGATAGCTTACCTAGCCCTTGTCTAGATGGTGGGCTACAAGTTGAAGATCATGAATTCAATGCCCGGAGTGTGTATCTAGCGTCAACCTCCCTTCTACCAAAAAGAGGATCAGATGATATTATCAAAAAGCCAGCTGAGCTACTGGTAGAACATAAATCAGAGGTGCAAAGACAGAGGGAGAGTATAAGATTGGAACTGTCATCGCTAATATCAATCAAGGAACGATAGTCAGACTTGGCGAAAATTCCCCGAAGAATTGGCATGAATTCTTGATGCCTCGCTATCAGCAGATGGCAGATGCGGCCTCGGAGCCTCGAATTTGGAGAAGCCATGGAACTAAGGCCTCGGCATCTCACGCTTGCAGGCAAAACCAGATTCTCTAAGAGTTGCAGATAGCTCTTAGCCAACAGAGAGAAGATTTATCTGTCTTTGAGAGCTTGGTTAATAATTGCAGGGATCTCGCCATCGGTTTTTGCTCAATCAATTGAGCTCACGTGAAAAGATCAAGGGAACATATTGTTGGGCACCTACTATCTAGAGTGGGCGTTTCATGTGACATCTTGCAAATTCAGAAGTGTCAATAGGTTGGGTACGTTCATATAGTTGGAATACGATTTCGATCGATTACATATTCAAGGTTTGGCTTGCAGCTGCAGATAAACCAGCACTTGCACGCGCGCATGCATGCATTCACACTCGCACATGCAAGCATCTGTTAGTTCTTAATGAAGGACCCTCATTGTTCAATTTTTTATTCAATCTTTTTTTGTTCTATCATACACATGCAAGCACGCATCACACACACACGGAGAGAGCGACGATAAATAGACAATCTCATCTATACAAACCGCCCCTGTAAGTTGGTGTCCAGCAATCAACGCCTGTACTCTCTCGATACACTTGAGGAGTGCATGAAATTGGAACGAGGCACAATCCCCTACTCCTTAAGTCCAACTTGCTTTCACATGCCTTCTTCTCAGTTCCTCCTCCCCATGATTGGCTATAATCCTGAGCCACAACTCAACAACGATAAGCGATTCATGATGGAGTTTCCAATTTTTGAGAAGATCTGTAAGAGAACTTGTAAAACATATATATAGAGTGAGTGAGGATGTACTCAATACTCAATCATACACAAATGCTCTTTTTTCGTGGTTCTACGATTTCAACCATCGACTACCACCTTAAAAACCTAAATATTTATATATAAATGGTTTATTTAGGTTTTTTAGATGGTGTTGATAGTGATGGCGGTTCTGAACAATTGAAGGTGGTTTTGGGAGCTATGAAAGAGTAATAAAAAGTGGCAGCCGGTGGCTAAAATGATGAATCATACAAAATGAGCTATTGAGGACAATTGAGTATTGAATATGGACATCTCTCTACTTATATATATATAACAGGGTTTATATGGCTCTTGTAATTCAGTAAATGCTCTCTCTCTCTCTCTCTCTCTCTCTCTCTCTCTCTCTCTCTCTCTCTCTCTCTCTCTCTCTCTCTCTCTCTCTCTCTCTCTCTCTCTCTCTCTATATATATATATATATATATATATATATATATATATATATATATATATATATAAGAGTTTATATGGCTCTTGTAATTCAGTAAATGCTTCGAATTAAGTTCGCACATAAGTTTTGGATGTGGGATTATTTTTTATAGTTTGAGTTCATCAAAATCTGTTAACCGTTTAACCCAAGATCTTTTACTTGTTTTTAGGCCTTCATTTCTTACCCCTTGCTTTGCTTGATTGGGCTTCACATATGGATGATTCACAAGTAGCTGCAAAAAAAATATAGCACAATCATTAGCCAAATTTCAATGAGAGATGAGCTCCTAACCAAGATTGGATCAGGTGATCTGGGATATCATGATCTGCAGTGAAGCGAATGTCGCTCAAGTCATCTCAACACCAACATGAACGTTGAGGCAATAAGGATGACGTGCTTTGGTGCCAGATCGTGATCTCTGAGATCATTTGATCCTTGTCCATCATGACATTGTAAAATCTTTGATTATTCATGACATGAAGATTTAGGCTTTTACCGTCACTTGCTCCTGCATATATTTGATGTAGGTGATTGCTTCTAGCAGCACTGACGCAGTATCCGTCTGCAGTAAAGTCATGACGATGGTTAAAGAGAGGCTATACGCAACATGAAATACATAGTGAAGTTGCTGTGTCCAAGCAGTTTCCAAGTGAGAGCAGTAACGGATCGGGAGAAGTTGTAGTTGGCACACTGTGCCCATTCATGTTTAGCTAATTACAGTATTATAATTTACACACACACACACACACACACACACACACATATATATATATATATATATATATATATATACACACACACATTTGCGTGCACGAGTTTGTGTTAGAAAACCATGCTTGCCCTGCTAGTTCTGTATGAAAACGTGCAGGCAAATGATCAGGAGTTTCAATTAATTTTACCATAAAAATTGTACACAAAACTTAAGTATTCATTTTTTCTAACAAAAACATATAATATTAGTTAGGTTTTGAGCTTAAGCAAGCAAAGACACATATCGAGCAGAGAGAGAGAGAGAGAGAGAGAGACGGTTTGGTGCAAAGTGTACTAGCTAGATGCCTCCGCCACCAGTGAAATGAAAGCCACAAAGGATGGTGATGTGGAGGACATCTTGCATTAAAGTTTTTCGCCTCTCTCAATAAGTTAAGTCTCGCATCCTCCACATAAGTTAAGTCCGCCTCATTTAGAAGGAGACTAACCTTTGTATCTGGATATTAGTTAAGTATATAAAGTTTTTGAGGGGACAATATTAGTTAATATAGTCATTCATTCAATAAAGCATCCTCATCTTGAAATCTTACAGAATCCAACTTATTAACACATTACTTGTGTGTGTTTGTGTGTGTGAGAGAGAGAGAGAGCAAGCTTCTTTACCTTTCCAAAAGGTGCCACAATCTGTTGCAAAGCTGTGATTCTATCTCCAAGTTTCACTTTTGACACCTGCAACTGTACATGTCTGGACTCATTACTGAATTGTTTAATTTCAGTTATATCACGGTTTTGGTTGTAAAAGATATTTGAAGATTAAGAACGTTTCACAAGATTTGATAACCTTAGATTGATGCAGAATTACTCCCACATTTCCGGCCCTCAACTTTCATTACCTTAGATGAAGGTATAGAGGATCCCTCTTGCTTCTGCTTTTTGGAGACTACGTTGGGTTCATCTTCCAACATCTTCTTTCCTTCATTAGAATTGCCAAACTTCGCAACGTCCCTGCTCTGTATTCATCAGCCCGTAGATTAATTAAAGAGGCCACCTTTGACACCAAATTAGATCAATCAACTTAGGTATGTCGATTGTCGACAGTTGATTGATGTTAATTTTACTAACTAAAAATAGAACTTGTCACAAAATCATGAATATAACAGAAGAATAATCCTAATAAGTTTACATTGTCATTGGAACTGATCTTTCCTCATGTTTAACTTGATTGCATGCACTCTAATCTCTCTTTTGTATTGCATTTTGTGAAACGAAAGTGGGAAAAATTTGAGATATTTCTTACCAATAGGGATGTCTCTGGGAAATATTTTCTGTAATCCTGCAAATCAGCATCCTTCATATGCGTCTTTGAAGCTTGAAAATCCAGCAACGGTTTGTTTAAGCCCCCTCCGAAATGAATAAAGTCTGCAACATTTCTAATACTATGCAAGTTGTTCCTATCTCCTGTTTGAGTAAAGATAGGATTATTTGGAGCTTCAACCAGCTTTCCTTCCCCCAAATTATGAGTAAAACACTGCATAAAACCGGCGGGACTCATGGCCGTTCTCATCACACTACTGCCATCTGAGTAGGAAGATGAACTGGGACTAATCTGTTCAATTTCTGTTCTTGGGCCAATTTGAGTGAGATTGCTCTCTTGGTGAAGAAAGAGCGAAGAACTCAGATTGGGGAATGACGAAGACGCCGACTTCTCGGCGACATTTTGCCGGAGTTGGTTCTCGGAAGAAGCAATCGAACATCTGTTAACAAGATAATTCAATTTGTCATGATCATATCCTCCATTGTAATTTGAGAATTCCCAGTTTTCTGGCCTTTTCATTTGATCGCAAGCACCCTCGAACATTTCGGCTCTCAGATCCTTATAAGACAGTGCTCCGAGCACTTTACTATCATCTTCCAGATTACTGGCCAACTTCCCGTTGCTACCAACACCACTGAAAATCCAAGAACAAGGTATTAATAAACTAATTAATTTCCTAGAAGTTGACCTAGTAAATTTTTATATTAGCATAAGCGCATGCCCCAGTGTGTATCTCTGCGTGTGACATGTAATAAACCTTCAAAAACCTGCAACTCTATTAGCCAAAGGAAGATCTCATGGTAACCAGGTTCCGTCAAGCTATCTACAACACTTAATTGCATTTAAGAGAAAAAAGTCACTCTTGCATCTAGCTTGGCTTGTTCATAAAATCTCAATAACAGGAAAAACGAAAATATTATGTGACTAGCCATTCGAATTTGTGACCTTTGGAGAATGTATTGTATAGCTGATTCAACGGGCGCATTTGCATTATCATATTGTTTAGTTTGTTGGCGATTATGGTTTTGAGAATATATAACGTAGTAGCCAAATACCTTGCCTAAACTTTTATTGCTTTTCCATGCTAAAATTTTGAAAGTTCGAAACCTGGGAGGAGGGATCTGACGAGAGTTCATCGAAGTCATCATCAAGATGGATCAAACCGGCACGATCAGAAAAAAGAAATTGAATAACCAACATCCTGACAAGCATACTTGTGGTGCAACTAGAACTGAGAAATGTTTGTTATGAAAGAACTAGTGCTGCTAATTTTATCATTATCACGATTTATTTTCCTGAATGTTTTCGCTTGTAGCAGCAGTGTAGTTGCAGCAGTAGCAGCAATACGGTACGTAAGTAGAAACACCAAAAAAAATCTCTTCGTACTATCAGATATGGCTGGGGAAAAACTTGAGAAGGTTAAAGTAATATCATATACTGATGAAGAACTAAACAGATTCAAAAGACTTACACAAAAACCTGATTCCAGATATGGGGATCCGTCGTTGGTTCGAGAGACAGATCCATGTGTGCTCTGGAGTCAACCATGTCTTGGGACTCCACGCTGAGGGCTGCGACATTTGAGGCATTATTGGTGAAGGAATTAGTGCATATCTGCTCTTCGTGATCGCACGCATACGGCAGGAAAGAAGGATCGACGTTCCTTCTGCTGGTCTTATTGATGCCGGAAACTGGCGGTCTCCATGGTTGGCTTATATTATTGAACTGGTGTCTCCAGTTGTTACGGAGTGAGCTATCGTGGCCGGAATCTGACATGCAAGCCCACCAAGAGTTCATTGCGGAGGAAGAAGAAGCCGCAGCATTGCTGTCACACCCATGTTCTCCCATCGCCATCTCTCTCTCTCTCTCATGATTTGTATTCTCTCATGATTTGTATTGAGGATGGAATACATATATATGAAGTAGCCGTTTGCCCGTTACGTCAGTGTAGGACTTGATTTATGGAGCAGACAAAGGAAAATGCGGCACTAGGTTCTCCCACTAAGGGTCGTGGAAGCAATAATTGTGACAAAAAGGAGAGGATGGCCATGGAGAAGTTTCATCATTACTCTTGATGATCTCCCATGGATCAAGTGAAATACTGGAGATCATGATCTAGAACCAAAAAACATGAACTATAAACCTTTCGCTGAAATTATGATCTCCAAGTATCCCACTACGACAAAATAAGGTTTGAGAGTGTTATTTTAAAACCTTCGATAGGCATGCAAAGTATTCTTAATAGGAGGTCACTTCTAAAGTTACTACCAACTGTTTATATAGGTATTACTTTTAAGAGCTATTGAGAGAGTTATATATGTGTGTGAAAAAAGAGAGACATGAATGCGAGTTAGTAGACTTTGCTAAATCATTCAGGTTAATGAGAATGTATGATTGGAGAGATGAATAACACAAATAGAAAAAGTAAAAGGTGATTGTCACAAAAATATAAAGTATCATTTATACTTTTTTCTTTTTGAATCTATATCATCTGTTTGTTTCATTGAATGGCCGAGATCGATAAGGATTGTTTAGCATGTGTATACAAAAATACTGAGCTCAAGAAGATGGATAGTTCAAATAAAATATATATATATATATATATATATATATATATATATATATATATATATATATATATATATATATACATGTACTTTTGTAGATTGTACTTGATTTATATGTGTATTTTTTGTTTTTTTTTTATTTCATTCATCTATTTTTATTAGACGTATAGATAATGCTAGGCATCTCTATTTATTTCTAGCATGCACTATACTATAATGTTTCTCCTCTCTCTTTATATATATAACTAGATCATGCACACCTCTAAGAGTGCGGACTCATGTTTCGTGTATACTTTTTCAAGGCATGAGTATAATATAATTATTTTTTCCTTTTTCAAAAAACTCTTTTAAAATTTTAAATTACACTTTAGAGGTGTTCAAGAGCTAATTATTCTCTCTCTCTCTCTCTCTCTCTCTCTCTCTCTCTATATATATATATATATATATATATATATATATATATATATTTAATACAAGCAGGTATCCAAATTTATGAAAATTTATATAGATCACCTAACTTGAATTTCTCCTAAATAGACTTCACCTCAACCTAAAAAACTTTCTAAGTCCCCCACTGTCCGCATGAACTGATGTCAAAAGCAATTAGATTCTGATACACATTCTACAGCAAGATTATGGGCAGTAAAACTCGTTTTCTTACATTTCCAAATTATTTATGGCCACAAATAATGGCCTCAATTAGAAGAAAAAGAAAGGAGAATGGAAAAAACTTAGTGTATGCCCACCAGCTAAGGTGGTGTCCCACCACCATACCCCATTTTGTACGACTGCATCGTATTTGCAAGGCTCCCCAGGCTCTCTTGTTGCCCATTCATGCAGGCAAGCTTTCTTAGTTAGCCAAGTGATGATCGATATGACTCGGGTCATTGATTCACTCATTTGGGAACTGACGTAGCAAAGAAGGGACTGGTGCAATGTCATTGGATATGGATCTTGATTTGGCTGTGGGTACCGCAAAGTTTGACCTAGTTTGACTTATTTTGAGAGCCCACACTGACGATGTGGAAAGAAATGAATAGTAAGCTCTTTGTTTTTTGTCAACTCCCATTGAAATGGATGTCTTGGACTTTAGCATAAATGTTCCATTGTAATTGGATATGAGTCTTAGCCCGTTCTCTTGCATTCGGGTGTTCCAACTCCCAAGTGTGTGTGTCTTCTTTCAATAAGGACGGACGAATTGAAGTAAGCGAAGGCATTAAATTTAGAGAGGGCCAATACAGTGTAGGGATGTTCATAGGGTGGGGTCCCCCGCAGGGACCGGCTCCGAATGGGTACAGGAACGGGGATGGGGAAAGCTTGAAATTCTCCATCGGGAATCGAGGCGGAGATGGGATAGCAAGTCCCCTATCTCGGCAGAGATGGGACAGCAAGTCCCCTGTCTCGCGAACCTAGCACCGACTCTTCTAGGATTGTTTAGTACCATATTGCTTCCGAGTAAAAAGAGGAAGAAAATATACGGTTATAAAAAGGAGTACTATGTTTCATAACAATATTGTATATTGTTCTTTTATGTTGTATTTCATGTAGTACTTATACGTTTACAAAGCTATATCTAATATAGTAGACTGTGCTTCACTCAATTGTAAGATTCCAACCTAATCATGGTTCATCAAGCTCGACATATCAATCGGTTCTTCGCAGGAATGGAACCCTGCGAGAAAGCGGGAGAGAGGATGGGTAATGGATCCCCAACCGGGGACGGGGACACCGGTCCCTGGCCCATGAAGGGGTTAATTAAGATTTTTGCCAAAGCCATTCACCTTCTTAAAGAGATGCCCTTAAACATAAAGTACTTATACAAACAACTAGCCTAGTTTTACGGGATAAAGATAGTTTACTTGCTTCAACATGTATCAATTGCAAAGATTTGGGACCAGAAACATTGATGGGAGTGACAATGGATCACCCGGTTAGCGAGTTGACTCACAAGTTTGGAGGTGAAGAGTTCAACACTCCGGGGAGTGTCTATGGCTTTGGCCTCACCATTGTAATCAAATTCCAATATATTTTGAATCCAACTTAATGGGCTCTTGTGGGATCAATTTCTGAGTCAAACGTAATAGTTTTAATCCCAAGAACTATCTAAATAGCTGATTGACACATTTTTATATATATTTCGTATTCACATTTAGAGGACTTCCGGAAACAAGGGGAACAAGAAAGCAGCATTTTCAGCTATAAATGATTGAGTTCAAGAGGAATTTTTGTTATTAGATGCAAAAGTTGAATGCAATAACTCAAACCTGTAATTAAATTTCAAATTTCCTTTTCGATCTACGATATCCAAACCCGAGTCCTAGCCGAACGTGTCTTGTTAGAATGCTTGTGCAAGTTCGATACCCGGGGGCGTGCATCTGGCTTCGGCCTTCCCATTGTAGCCAAGCACAGAAGAGAGAAGGCTTGTGGAAGGCTAACTCGGTTGGGGAAATAAAGAGTGGTTTGAGTGCATAACCAATCAATTGAGAGCCTTTTATAACAAGTACTTACCTAAAGAGCTTAGATGGCACCAAAGCTTCTGGTTGGTCGCTAAAGAAATTACTTAAGAGGCTTCCTACCTTTAATTGGGTGCTTATAGGGGATCCACTTTTGATATATGGAAGCTTTGTAGGACATAAAGCTAAAGGACAACTCCCTGCAATACAAAGGCAGACAACATGCCTTTTTAAATGTCAAATGGTACCATGCTTTAAGGATTGCCTCTTCATAAAAAGGAGATTAACCTTTGATTATCTTGATTGTTGAAGGTAGATTGAAACACTTAAAATTCTTTTGCTTTTCATAAAACATACCATGCACTCAAGCTTGCAATATAAGACACTACAAAAGAAACTACCAATCAAAAACATATCATGTATATATATATATATATATATATATGTGGTTTTGCAGTTTTTAACTGTTTTTAGCCATGGCAATAATGGTGATAGTTTTAACCAATGGAAGGTGGTTCTTAAAAACAAAAAATTAGTGAATATGCAAGATTATGCATAGTGCATCTTTATGCACATAAAACCACCTCTCTCTCTCTCTCTCTCTCTCTCTCTCTATATATATATATATATATATATATATATATATATATATATATACAACAACAACAACTAAGCCTTTTCCATACTAGAAAGGGTCGGCTACATGGATTCTTTGATATATATATATATATATATATATATATATATATATATATATATATATATATATATATATATATATATATATATATATATATATATATATATATATATATATATATATATATATAATGTATCATGTTCACTCTAAGGAACACAAACATGAACGGGATCATGCTTCGGTTGACCTGTTTCTCAAGATGCACGAAATATTAAGACACGAACACGAGCTGAAGCATGAAGTTGCCAAACCCCAATATGCGCAGGTTTTCTACCATCGATTATGGTGAAGCCTGTACAGTCGGATTTGTTCAAAACAACTTACATCATGCAGGTGAAAAGAGCAGTCTTAATGGATTTCTCTCCGGCCAGGACCCATATTGAGCTCTGACTTGCTCACATATTCGATACTCATTAAGGATCGGAACCCAGCTGCCTATATGATGGTGTAGGCCACCTCCCACCGAGACAATATCCTCTGTGTAAAATGACGACTTGCTTTTTAGCGTTTCTCCCCATCATTAATTTGTCTCAATGAGCTGACTTTTCCCTCCTCTTGTCAGCTTTTAGCTCACGCTCCATGAGTTGACCCTCTCTCTCTCATATTCATGTTCGACAGTGTTACAGATTATTTATCCTTTATATATTAGCTTCTGTTCAGATTAATTCAACAAGAAAAGTAGTTTCCTTCCTTTATATATAAACCATTTAATACCATTTAGGTGAGACTTGCACGATATGCATACTGGAAGCAAGCATACATGCAAAATGTTCCCACTTGGCTTTCGAAAGCAGAAGAAAAGACCTGTATTTGGCAGTGGAATGTGTACGAATCGAAGCTCATTGGTCATATCCATGAATTTGAGAATTATTGGACTTTGAGTAAGAAGACGTAAACAAGCATGATGACAACCAGCAAATATGAAGTGGTAATTTGCCTAACAGTAACATCAATCACTCTTTGCTAGCAAACTCTACAAAAATGAAACACGCAAGAAATTTACTGCAATTATGGTAGTTATTAAAGCAACAATTTCGTACTCCTATTGATATACATCAAAACCCACAGGATATAGATTCATTTATGATCCCTGGATAATAGCAAAATGCAGTAGATTATCATGACCACAGAGATGAGTTTGATTGTGCATAAGCCGGACCAATTTCCGGCTACCCATCAACGATTTAAAGATGTGTCGGGATTCGAGCAACTTAGTTCTTTAGAAACTCTATTGGAGTTGGATGGTTCACATTCTAAAAGGTTCTACACAAAAGATGGTGATCAGTCAAGAAACTTGATGAAATTAGGTTCCAAACTCTCTCCTACACAATCGAGACCATTAGACCTTGTGATCTTTCACATCTCATGGGTTCACCTTCACACTGTTTTTGTCATGGAGCCTGACCAGAGGTCTGATCCAAAGGGTTTGTGTGTGTATGAGTGTTCTCTTACATGCATGCATGCATGCATTTCTCTGGAGATTAGATACCCTTAGAAATCTTATGTTGGGGGCTTAAACCCTAGTTACAAACTAGTGATTTTGGCTAAGGAGTGACCAACTTCCCAGCCCCAAAATGAAAACCAACCTAAAGTAACAGTCAATAATTTAAACAAGAAAATATCAAATGCATCTTTACTATTGTTAGGAGTTAGGGCAATGAAAAGTAACATAAAATACCCCTCTACAATATCATAAATGGCAAGCCATCATAAGAAATGTTCACAATCTTAGGTTCGACCTAAATTAGGAATGAAGTTAAACTTCCCAACATATACTAATCCTTGATTAGTGTCACCAACTATGCTAATCACCTGCACAAACATGCATGCGCCATGCACATAAAGATCAAACCATGCAGCGTCATAGTAAAATAGAATATGGTCACCCTAACCCCACCTAGAGGTGATTTGGGTTAGAATTCAAATCAATGAGGCTCTCGGCATAAGGTTGGGCATCATGGGCTCGTCACTCGCGTACTTTATCTAGTTCTTTGATTAAGAATCCATGTACAGGGAAGAGTCAGCTTCATTTCATTTGCAAATGGGTCTTCCAATGGAAGCAATGACTTTGCCTTAAGTCTTATTTTATGCATTCCTTTTGTCCAATCCAATTCAAATTAGCACGATATTCATAAAATATGTTTGCTAGACTAGAATTCTTTTGTTAGGTAGTAAAACTTTGGTGCTCCATTATACGAAAGCAACAACCTTTACCAGTAGACGTAAAGCACTTATTCACGAACTCATTGTATAAATATAGGAATTTGAGTAGGGGCAAAGACCACTCAGCAATCCAACCCCACACCACCTTTTGGTAGACCTGTTATGGAACCCTAATTGGTTAACAATTGAAAAACAGAAAGCTCTGTGTGTGCGTGTGAATGCATCATAAGCATGCTTGGGTGTTTTAACTGTAGGGTCCCTGTAATCCCTCCATGAAACAGAAGTCCCTTATGCTGCATGACAGCACTCTAGTCTCTCACTAGACATATGTATGATCGAGACAACATTAGTATGCCCTCCAGATGAAATTAAGGGACTCACACACACACACACACACTGGTGATGAGCTACACGAGTTGGCTCCATAATTACCGTTATAAACCATCTTTATTTACATGATACACCTTTCTTTCTGATGATTCAGCAAACACTACTCATGAACATTCTTTTAGCTTCAAAATCAGTGCTAAAGAGACCCTCTGTAAAGGTGCAATATAATACGGAATAAACAAAGAGCAAACAACTTTACCCAAAAGAGAAGCACCCTCTATATGCACGCCTGATAAAAAAAAACGGCAAGCTTGTCTTGTCTGAGCATATTATAATAAAAGGTGACTGAATTATGAGAGAAACAACTAGGGACAAGGATAAGCTTGAGAGAGTATGAATAAATGAAAATATGGAAGCACCTTTACAGGAGAACAAGTCCAGCATTAGCCTGGACTTGGCCCACAAAGTCATACAAGAAAAACAAGTCCCTCATCGACTACTTGCAGATTAAAGCCATCATACATTTCCCGAACCCCCACATGAAAAGGTGTTTCGGAACCAGTACATTCTTGAAGACAAAACGAGAAAAACTCCATAAGCATGGATTCGACTTGTTATAACTTCCATCTTGTGCGAGGCCAAGAAGACACAACAGACTTGACAATCAGCAGCACCTCCCTTTTCTCATCATTGCGAGTCAGCGTATGTGGTAGGAACACAAATAGTTGATCGCCAATAAATTATAGGAATAACTGATGTAACAGGACAACCCGACAACCCATGATAGAATAGCACAAAGACATGGAGTATAATGCAGTATCTCTGAATGTTCTATTAAAACAATTTTCTTCAGTGCGGACATGGTATTGAGGATGTGTTTCATGAATTGTCCATTGGTGCATAACCTATTCTAATCAGATGTTCAATATATTCACCATTTATCCAAACAGTGATTTTGTAAAGACAGAAACAAATGAAAGATGTTCAAAAAAGGATTTTGTCCACAGCTAGAGGGGCTATAAAGAGGAAAAGATCCTGAACAAGGAAATTTTTGCCATTTAACACAATCCAGATGAGGGCTTCCGTGGTCTGTCATGTCTTCAAAGAACCTTTTCATGACATCTGTTTCCGCTACTCCATTTAAAAGCTAAGCCACAAGCAAAGGTTGTTTCAGAAGAAGAGATCATTGCTGATAAGAGTTCAGGAAATTCCCGGGAATCTTCGACTTTGACAGCGTTTGAAGGCCATGCCACACCATCAAACTAAATATAATTGAATGGTTTAGTTGGACTGATAAAACAATGGAATTTACCTACACAAACATGAGTTACATGATACAATAGAAAAAACTTAAAACCCAAAGAATCTATTATGGAAAGATTTTTCTATGTTATGTCAAGAAAGATGCATCAACTTTTAAGATCAATATGTATGCCAGAAGAAACCTATAGCCTAATACACGTCTATGGTAACATTTATCCTCGACAAGTGGCAGAACATAAACAAACAGGCCAACCACATAAGATGGGAGAATCTGTATACACAAATTTGGGGAGTTCTTCTCGCATTTGATTCTAATTAAAATCTCTTACACAATAATAAAGCCCATAAATTTCTACAAAAAATGCTACCATCATGAAGGACATTTCCTTACATCCATTTAAAAGTAGTTGTTGAGTTGTGGTCATGATACTAAACCAAGTTATGTATTCTGTTTCTCTACACTGGAAAGTACAAGCATATTGAAATCAGCCATCCTACCTTGTAGAGAGAGTCATACCTCTGTAGCACAGCAACCATGATCTAGTTTTCTTAATCACTATCTTATATCCCACACATCAAAATATGTGATGCTAACAAATTTCAGCGTTGGTTAGTTTTACAATGAGGTCATTTGCCCACCTTGGTTTACGGGAGTGGTAAGGGAAGCTCCTGCCACGATCTAAGACCCCGTTCCCAAGAATTGGTTCCCCCTGAGATTGGGCCAGTCGCTTGCTCGATAGGTGCCCCTTCCTAGATAAGGCACTCCTCCAGGAAGCTTCAGAATGTTTCCTTCTAAATGTGATGAAAACATACCTCAAACAAAAGTTAGGCATCTAGGGGGTGGAAATACTAAACTTCAACATCATTCACTTCTTAAAGAGATGATAAAAACATGATGAGGAAAACTATGATATCATCTTACAATTTCCTTCATAAGGATCTTACCCACCTATGAAATTATAGCAACAACAACAATTGAGCCCTTTCTCATACTAAATGGGATTGGCTACATAGATTCTTTGTTTTTATAAAGCTTGATCATGTGTCATACTAACAGTTAACTCAAATTACTCAACATAAGCTACATCACTCTTTATTATTTCTTTCCACAACTTTTGTAGTCTTCCTCCTCTTCTTTTTGTAACATTTTCACTTTCTAGTTTCTCATACTTCTCACTAGAGCTTTCTTTGGTCATCTTTTCATGTGTGCAAACTATCTTCAACGATTTTCTCTCATTTTATCATCTATGGGTACCATTACCAATTTGTTTCTAAGAACCTTATCTGGTCTTTCCTTTTATGACCATACATCCATCTCAAAGTTTTCATTTCGGTCACGGATATCTTTTGTACATATTAATGATTAACTACTCAAGACTCAAAACCGTAAAACATAGTTGTTTAATTGCTACTCTATAATATTTACCTTCCAACTTTAATGATATCTTCTTGTTATAAATACTACTTGATACACCTCTTTATTTTAACTGGCCTCATTAATTTTATGTATAACATCTCCATCAATTTTTTCATTATTCTAAATATTGATCCTAAGTATTTAAAACTTTTCTTATAAGGAATGCAAAGTGTATCAACCTTAATTTCTATGTCATCTGAAGTAACCAAATGGCTAAACTTGCATTTCATATATTTTGTCTTTGTTCTATTAAGTTGAAAACTTTTATTTTCTAATGTTTCTCTCCATAGTTTCAATTTTCTATTAACTTTTTCCTTAGACTCATCCATTAATATAATGTCATCCATGAATAACATACACTGAGGTACTTCAACTTTAATATGTTTTGTTAACTTATCAATAACCAATATAAATAAATATAGACTTAAAGTTGATCCTTGATGTAATCTAATATTAACTTCAAAGAAATTCAATCATTTTTTTTGGGTCCTCATACTTATTTGTAAGCATGTCTCTTATAAGATTGATGTACGTCAATGGGATACCACTTTTTTCTCAAGCTCCTCTAAAGAATTTTCTTTTACCACTCTATCGCAAGCTTTTCTAAATCAATAAATATCACGTGAAGGTTTTTCTTTTTTGCTCTAAAATGTTCCATAAGACATGTCAAGGCTCAATAATAGATCTCCCTTACATGAATCCAAATTGGTTTTCTATTGTACTCGATACTTGTCTCAACCTATTCTTTCACATAACTATAAAGTATAAAATCATATATAGAAGTAAACATGTCTAGACCCATCATACTTGTTATCCCTTCAGTCCTGAGCGACTACATCATAGGTTTCCAGTCCCTTTCAGATTCTCAAAATCAAGAAAGAGACCCCTTTGATACCCCCAGCAAAATATTTAAAAGATAATGCATACAATTGCATTTAGTCTTTATCTAATCATAGTTAATAACAATTAAATTCTTTGCCAATCAAGACTAGCTATAATTGCATTAATTTCATTTCCCTCCTATCTTATTGCTCAAAGTATCCTAATCGTTGATTGGATTCCACCTTTTATGATAATCCTAGAAACATATAAATCTAGCATGACTCTTTGTTTCTCAACCATTCCCCTTATAAGTCCCCTTTACTTGGATTTCCTATATTCACCTCCCTGTCTCTCTCTTTTTCATTCACCTTTATTTTGCAATGGTTTTGTCATCTCCCAATCGTGTTTCTTTTCAAAATGTATTTACTTTGTTATCTTTAACTATAGCATGAGATTGGTCGTCAGTCCACTATCTCAACAAATTGTACTATCCTTCCAAGAGTTTGTGTTCTTCCCTGTTCACCTTTTCCCCTTCTATCAAACAAATAAATCTTCCTTCTTCCTTCTCATTGCTAATGGTTTCATGAGAAACCTTCTCTTCCTCTAGCATCCTTCACCATCAAGAGACAATGTTCAAAGTAAACGTAACAACAACAACAACTAAGCCCTTTTCTATACTATATGGGGTCGGCTACATGGATTTTTTGTTTCAACCGAGCCCTATCATGTGTTATATTGGCAGTTAACTCAACATAAGCTAGATCATTCTTTATTATTTCTTTCCAACAATTTTGTGGTCTTCTTCTTTCTTTTAATATTTTCACAATCTAGTTTTCATACCTTTTTTACTAGAGCTTCCTTTGGTCGTCTCTCACTCTTAAACGATTTTCCTTATTTTATCCCCTATCAGTGTCACTCCCAATTTGTTTCTAATAACCTCATTATATATATACGGTCTTTTCTTGTGTGGGCACTCATCCATCTCAACATCTTCATTTCTACTACGGATATCTTTTGTACATGTTGATGATTAACTACCCAACACTAATAACCATAAAACATAATAGATCTAATTGTTGCTCTATAATATTTACCTTTCAACTTTAAGAGCATCTTCTTGTCATATAAAATACATGTCACTCTCCATTTTAACCAACCTCTATTAATTTTACGCATAACATCTCCATCAATTTTTCCATTACTCAGAAAAACTGGCCAAAGGCATTTAAAACTTTCCTTGTGAGAGATGCAATGTATGTCAATCTTAATTTCTATATCCTATGAAGTAACCAAATGATCAAACTTGCATTCTATATATTTTTGTCCTTGTTCTAATAAGTTGGAAGCTTTTACTTTCTAATGTTTCTCTCCATAGTTCCAATTTCCTATTAACTTTTTCATTAGACTCATTCACTAACACAATATCATATACAAATAACATTCACCAAGGTACTTCATCTTGAATATGTTTTGTTAACTCATCAAGGACCAATATAAATAAATATGGACTTAGAGTTGATCCCTAATATAACCCAATATTAACTTCAAAGAAGTTTGTCCCCATCCGCAATGTGGGAATCCTCTTTACAATTGATTCACTACATACAGGCGAAGATGTAGAGGTCTTTGCTTACTTTTCATTGCATTCAGGCTCTCCACGGCATTGCTAAGAGGGGATGCCCCAACATAAATTTTAGTGTTTTTCTTTCCCAATTCAAACACGGTAACTGAAATTCTTTTCTTTCAAATATTGAACTTGTTCTTATTGACCTTGAGCTTGGAGTTGGAATACAATCACGTGATTGGTGGGATCTGATTTAGTATGGTCATAGAATGGTGGTCTTCATGTCGTTTTCATTAGTCCACCAGTGTCGTTTCCCAGTGATACTTTTGGTATTGAGTAACTCAATTCATCCTTTCTTTTCCTTTTCCTCAAGAATCAGTTTCATTTAGGAACAAATATAACCTTTTTATATTTGCAGCTATATAATACTTGCAGTTCTGTTTTTAAAAGTTGCCTTAAATGCTTATCACTTTCAACGTTAAAATTCTGAATTCTCAATTAGAATGTACATCCTTAAAAGAATCAGAATCTACATGCTTAAAAAGTGCTAAACTACTAGTGATTCAAATTGTTAAGTTTTTGAAAGGTAATTATTATAAAGCAGTGAACAGAAATGCTTTGTGGAATGGAGAACTGGGCAGTCATTGTGCAGAAGACGATAAAATGGATGATGAGTCGCACACAAAAAGACCAGATTCAAGATATTAGAAAAAGTTGGTGTGAAACCACCAAAAGTGCTCTACTTTGAGGTAGCAACATCTAACCAAGAGGAGTGTTTTTGGATCCATCCAAATTGAGAAATGTACAAACTTCAACAGAACTTTGAATGTAGTATTCTACAATCCTAGATGCAAAAAGCTTCACATAATACGTAAAATACAGCATCCGTGCATATTTACTTCTGAACTGACATCTAATTTGACCCGAGGTTCACATTAGGAGGAACATTGTAGCCCACACAGAGAACAGAAATATTTCATTCTGCTATAAACAGGTAAGAGGCAAATTACTCTAGATCATTTTGCAAGTGTAAGAAGTGGCGTTGCTTCATCTGCCATGCAAAAAAAAGTGGAATCAAGTGACACATGCTAACTATTTGACATTCCACCTCCGAAAATTAGCAATATGCTGTCTAATGCACCCAAATGTAGCATGAAGTATGTAACCTAGAAAAATTCGTATACTAACATATGCTAGTGAAATCAAAGATAGGATCTTTCTTGCACTTTTTGGAATATCAATAATGTCATTAAACAGTACGAAAGGGATAGCAATAAAGTTTTATATGATCCCACAGTTCCTTTGTTACTGCATAAATTGCCAACTCGCGTCTCTCTCCATGAATAATGATTTTATCAAGTGTCAACTACCTTTAAATGATCCAACTTCCCACATATACATGGTATCTCATATATTTCCATCTCCAACACCGAAGGCGGCAGAATGTCAGTAGAAATGCAAAATATGAATCTTCTCGATAACCAATAGTCTCATTTGTGGATTTTACAACCCACTTCAACTCGAAACACCTGCCATTATGTTGCTAAAGGTTTGTATCAGTGTTATTTGTATCACACTGTATCGTACGAAATGGTGCGAAATGTATCAGGCCCCTATAACACCCAGTAGTGAGTATCGTGGCACGTATCGCCCGTATCATACGATACAAGTGATACAGCAAGGGACCCTGTTCACCTCTCTTCACTTCTCCCCAAGGCATCCTCCGGTGGCTCTCCCCCTCCTTCATGTTCAAGGCTCAAAAAACATTGTTTTACAGCAGCCATGAAAGGATCTCAACTCGGATTGTGGTATAACTTTTGTGTTTTTTGGAAACTTTTTCTTTGTATTTGTTGTTTTTTTTGTGTTATTTGCGTTTTTATTTTTTATGTGGATATGATTTGTATTGCATTCGTGAAGTGAGAGACACTTTATTTGAGTGTTAAGTGAAGATTAGGGATTTATGAAGTGCTTTTATTGAGGTTTTTTATTTAATTAAAGTGTTCAATTGAGATGATGGGAAAGGATGTTAGGGACTCCCAATATCGGTTTGATGATCTGGCATGGCAGTGGGGTACAACAACTGAAGGAAATATATTGAAGATCAAATGTTTGTTTTGTAAGAAGGTTACTCATGGAATTTCATGATTGAAACACCACCTAGTAGGTAATAGAAAAGAAATTGCTCCTTTCACGAGCAGAGTAAGAAGTTTAGCAAAAGCCATTAAATGGCAATGTCTGCAAATAATTGAGAGCATACATGAGAGAAGATAATAGAAGAATGATTTAGGGATGTTTAAGGAAGAGGATGATGATGCTATTGGATTGGTTAATAGTATTCATTCATATGGTAGAACAGAGGTTCGTAGTAGTAGTTCCCGACCATCAAACAAGAAAAAGAATGTTGTTGAAGATTTTGTAAGTGAAAGTGGTAGAAGGAGTAGGGAAGAGCTTCTTCTAGAATACATTCATTTTTTCCTCCTAGCACTATACATGGTGTTCAACCAGTAATTTATGCTACTATGGCTTCAAAACAACTACATGAGCAGGTAGACCTTGTAGTAGGCAAATGATTTTTATGATGCATGCAATCCATTTAATGCAGTAAACAATTTTCATTTTCAAGCAATGGCATATGCAATTGATAATATTGATCCAAGATACAAGATGCCCTCTTATCAAAAGTTGAGAGGAAAGTTATTAAATAAGATTGTCCTTCAAGTGAAAGAATATTGTTCGACTTTGAAAGAGTCATGGAAGAAGACAGGATGCACTATCATGGCAGACGGATGGACGGATAGGTGAGGAAGAACTTTGTTAAACTTTCTCTATTCTATTGTTCTAAAGAACAGATTTCTAGATATGTCAGAGGAGAGGCATACTGTAAAGATCCTAAGGCAAGAATTTGATAAGGTAAAATACGAGATTGGGCTAGAGAATGTAGTTTAATTCATTACAGATAACTCGGCTAACTATAAAGCAACTGAAAATGAGTTAGCAGATACATATGGGACTTTCTATTGAACACTATACGCAACCCATTGTTTAGATCTCATCCTTGAGGATATTGGTGAAATGGATGAGATAAAGGCGGCAACTGAGTATTACTAAAATATCACCAAATTTATATACAATCATGCCTTTGTATTGTGTATGATGAGGAGTACAACTCGGAATCGGACTTCGATGTAGCATATGCTATACATCGAGAGATGAAATCTATGATAATGTTCTTCACTTGATGGGTTTTCCTGTAGCAATTCGCAACCGCACTAATATGCGCTCAGGTAAACTATTTATCTTCATATTTAAGTTTCTTAAATCTTATACTTATTATGAATTAAGTCCCTGATTGTCTTTTTCTACAGACGTTTGGTGGAATAAGTTTGAAAGTGATTTCTCAAACCTTAGAGATTTTGCATTAAGAGTTCTCAGCTAAAGTTGTAGTGCAATGAGTTCTGAAAGGAATTGGAGTGTCTTCGAACACATACACATAAAAAAAACACATCAGGTTGAAACATAAGCTGCTCAATGACTTAGTTTTCATCCATTGTAACATACGACTTCGCTAAAGATAATCTTGTAAGATTCAATTCAATATTTTGTTTGGCTTCAATCGTTGAATTCTTTAAAGTTATCAGATTTTTTCTTATTTTTCAGATTTTAGTAAATTTTTAATATTAAATTATGATATGATACGATCCGATCTGGTACGGTGCGGTGCTGTTCTTATTTTTCAGATTTTAGTAAATTTTTAATATTAAATTACAATAAGATCCGATTTGGTCCGATGCGATGCGATACGGTACGGTACGGTAACATACGATACGATACGATACTCGTCCCACCCAACAAAACTTCAGAAGGACTCCAAAAATTACATCACTCGTCCCACCCAACAAAACTTCAGAAGGACTCCAAAAATTAACCAACTTAAACCAATGTAAAGGGAAAGCGAAAACCTACCTAGCCAAAACAAAGAACAGCAACGAACAAAAGCCTTAATCATTTAGGCAATCAAAACCCTAATCAGCAATCAAGCAAGCCTATTCAGAAAATCCCAAGACAACGAATTCACACAACTGAAAAAGAAAACCCGAAAATTTAGCAATAGAACCACAAACGACCCAACTAAAGAAACATACCCAAAATCGAAACAACCTAAATTACACAATCCCTATTCAGAAAACAAGAAAAGAATCAACGAAGGAAAAAAACCACAAGAAATTAGGGGGGAATTCTAACCAGGGGATCATTTGCAGTAGCGATCAGCCTTTTTCTTGACGCGATCATCCAGAGCTTCCTCGACGGAACTGGGCTTCTTCGAAGACGAGTCGCCAACGTATCCGAACTTTTTCGTCTCGACGGGGAACAGTTGCTCGTACTTCAGACGCTTTGCGGCATCGATGGTGTACAAAACCTCGCCGCCCTCCGCGTTGGTTCCTTGCTTCTCCTCCGTATTCTTCTCCTTCTTCGTCTTCCTTCTTTTTCTTCCTTTTCTTCTTCTTTTTACTCTCTTCAAACGGGTCGCCTCCCCCTTTGAACGTCAGCTTCCCTCCTTTCGCCCGCTCGTACGGATCCGCCATTGCCACAAACACCCAGAGAGAGAGAGAGATGCAAGGGGTGATGCGATATTAAGTTTTCTAATGACTTCCTTCTCTCCGTTAACCAAGTTGGTGACAAGTGCGATCTCTGCATAAAATTAACGCTGATCCTTGAGAAAAAGGAAAGTCCTGTTATTAGTATTTTCTTTCTGAGAGTAAGCCAGGAAGATTTTATTACATCACAAGAAAGAATTCTTCTCGAACTTACCATGCTCCTTCGTTCGTATGGGATGTCACTTCAAGTGAAAATAGATCCATCATAGCTTGAAATGCTCCATGGAGACGTGTTTCACCCCAAAACTAAAACTAGAGAGGTGCCTTTCTTTTCTTATGAAACAAGCATTTGTTCTCGTTTTTGCTGTTGAAGCAAACACAATCACAGAGAAAGTTGAGTGGGGGCTTGTTAATTTTGTTTTTCTGGGTTTGGGTAGAAGAAGAACCTTCTCACATGTTCAGCTCGAATTGAGGATACCATAGCAATGCTAATAGGCCAGTAGTAGGAGTTCATGCTGGCTATCCCGGCACTTATGGAAGACTTTGAGAGAGAAAAAAAGTAGTGCCAACTTGGGCAAGTCACGTACCATTTTCACTTCGTATATGGATCACTCTTACAGCCAGCACAATTACAGGATGTAATTGCCTTTGCCTCTGTGCTTATCTATCCCCACCCCACCCCACCCAAATACTTTTCCATTTCTAGCTAACCATATTCTCCATTAGAAAGCTTCCCTAGCTGGTTGATCACGCTATCCAAATTAACCTTTAACTGATACTACATCCCTCCACCACCATTTATGAAAATTTTCTGTTTCGGACTGGGGAATCATTGGGTTTGTGTTTACTCTGCACCAAACATCCTTTGCTCTTGGACTACAGTGAATGGTTGTTTCTGTATTTCTATTGTAGACGGGGCATCTCTCATCCGTGATCATCAATCTTTGCCGTAACTTTTCTCCGGTAGGATTTCGTGATCCATAAGCTTCCTAAAAATATGAGGATCTTATTAGGTACTCTTAATTCCCACACCAGCATCCACATCGGCCTTTTATGAAATTGGCTTAAGGAGAACTTAAATTGGTTGATGGAAGAATGATTCACTGATGATATACCCTGAGCTTACTCTAATTAAACTGATGATAAAACAATTATCAATCCTAAACTTACATTTACTTAAATAGTTATTATTGGCACTAAGTCGTGCATCACCTAGCAACCCTTTCACCAAGTATACAGTGGTTCAGCATTAAGGCTGATAATTGAAAAGATCAATTGGGATTAATAGCAAGAAAACCTCAAGAAAACAAAAAAAGATTTTATTAATAACAAAAGAGTGTGTGGCATATGACACACTTACAACTCAAATACGAGACTCTTATTGAGTACTAAAGAAAATGGTGTTCTCTATCTATAAGAGGACCCAAGACTAAGTACTAGAGTTGTCGGGATGTTCGCATGCAAAGACGTGGTTATACAATCATGATGCAAAAAATTCCCTATAGAATGTCCTTGGGTCACATTCTCTCCCACCTAAGCACTTGACGATCTCAACAAACTTTTTGGTGGTGCTCTTGTATCTCTTTCGGAGCCTTGGCACACCTGTATTAGCTATGGCATGTACATTTCATGTTCGCATGATAAGCCTTAGGTTTGCTTGTACGAAAGGTAGTGTGCAATCAATCATGAATGAGTTCTAGTTAGAATACCTGATCCCCCACCCTCGTGACGACAGGTCAAAGACCATCATCCTTCTAGACCATGGTAGCGTGTTGCCTAACTACAAGGCCATCATAACACTTATAGTATGTCAATTCCTTCATGTGCATCATTGCCTTCACATGATGATGTAACTCATAATATGTTACTAATGAGCATAATTGTCACTCAAGAAGGTGACTCTTAATGTCATAACATAAATGCTTAATGCTCAAGAGTTATATCTATTGCATGTGCTACTAATGAGCACATTATCACTCAAGTAAATGGGTTTTTATGCCAAAATATGGCTGAAAATTCTTAAGAGTTACAGCTACTACATGTGCTATTAATGAGCACAATTATCACTTAAGAAAGTGGCTCTTGATATCACAACCTGACTGAAAAATAGTCAAGAGTTACAACTACTACATGTGCTACTAATGAGTATAATTATCACTTAATTTAGCTATTAATGCTCAGATTATTATAACCAACTCCTTAAGTTAGTGTGTATTCGTGTAAGAGTGTCTAGTAAAGATTGGCAAAAGAAAAACAACAGTACGTTATCTGTGAACTGTGTTCATCTAGTTGTGATGGCACATAACAGGGGAGCTAGTTCACTTTTTCCACACGCAGATTGATCCTTCATAACTGAGCTAAAATGAAGTCGACACCGAAGTTCTCCATGGCCCATGCGGCTGTTTTTTTTTTTTGGTAATGAACTGGTTATTAATCCTCACCCGAGAACAAATATCACAACCCATGACAAGAAAAAAATAAAATTACTTTGATGATCCATGGCCCGCATGTTATTCGATAGAACACTATTGACCAGTATGTCAGAATTGGCATAAATCATACAATTTGATAGAGTTGGTTACGTTTTGATTCAAATTTGGGGTGGCCGGAATCAAGCCGGTTTTCTTTGATTATAGCTGAATTGACGGGAATCAAACAGGTTTTGGCAAGAATCAGCCACATTTGATTCTTGTGTATATTCCAGATCTTTTTTTATATTTAACTTGCCACAAGCGGATCATTTGACCCTTACTGAAACCGATTCAGCTCGAAAACTGATTCTAATTACAACGTTAGAATTTACCATGGTAAATTAAGAGAATGGTTGTCCTTGTTTGAAGTTACATGATTATTTCACTTCATACAAAGAGAAACATCAGGTACCGTATGCTCCTGCTCCACAACCTTGGATCACGGGCAATGGTCCATTACATTCGCAAGTATTCTCAGTAACATGACTGACAGCTAGTGACGGGCAAAAAAGCATGTGAGGCATTTCATGAGAGAACTTAATGAGTATGCCTTTGTTTTCTATAAAGCACTTTAGGTTCGATGAGTTCTTACAACTTAGGGCATCCCTTTCTTATCCCTTTGGGGTGTGTTTGATTCGTGGTTTCAAGGGGGCTGGACCTCATTTTTTGGTACTTGCGATACCAAGAACCACGGATGGGCAAGGAACTGTAGTTCCATGGGCCCATATTGAGTGAAAAATGCAGCTCCAGCGGGGGGAGGTGCTACGCGAGACCTGGACCCAAGCCTGGCCCACAAACAAAACCCTCAAAGTGCCCCATCTCTCTTATGCTTTCTTGCATCTCGACTCTTTCTCTCCCACTTTCCATCACCCTAACTCCTCTTTCTCCCGCATTGTTGTTGCTAAATCACCCCCACCTGCAGCTGTCTCCACCACCCAACAACCGACCATGTAAGCAATCTTGCATTTTCTTCCCTTGTTTTTCACTCAACAGCTGACCCAAACCACCTACCTACTGCAGCATTCATCCTGAATCACCTTCTGCATATCTTTCAATTTCCCTAACAGTTGATCATTGTTGATAAATTTATCACCAACAGCTTTCACCCTGTCACCACCACCTGCAGCCTTCACCCAACAGCCAACCCAAGACACCACCTACAACCATCACCATCCCCTTGCTTCTTCCATTTGCCCTAACAATCGTCCGCCCGTTTTTGATGAATTTCTTTTTTTTGTTTTCGATGTTTTCTTTTTCTTGTGCCTCCATTATCACCATCACTTAGATATAAGCCACGATATCATTACTCCATCAAGGACTGCTAGAGGAATTGCAGATAGAATTATGAGAGAATCTATCCTTTCATGAAGGCTATCAAGAAGCTACCAAAGAATTGGGAGATAACCAACTAGAACTTTCCAACCTCAAAACCAGTTGGGAAGAAATATATGCGATTTAGAAAGGAAACTGTTTGCTACTGAAGATGTCAACTCTTTGAAATATGGTATCTTAGCATGGTACAATATTTTCAAATGTATACATAAATACAATGTTGGAAAAGAAAATAAAAAACTAATTTTTGGTTTTACACAAATAAAACACAGAACTAGTGAGAATGAGGATGAGGATCTAGAGTACCAATTATATGTCTGAATCAAACACGGAACTATTATCGAAGTGATAGTGATCGTTTCATTCGCAAATCCAATAGTTTCTTAGAAGAACTATGGTTTCGCTCCAATCCCACTTAGAAATACAGTTTCAATCCCACGTGGGCTTGAAACTGCAATTTCGATACCAAAGACATGGTACTGTGAATCAAACCTTGAAGCATTGATATAACAGGATCAAAGAGAGGTTATAGGAGGGATTTTACCAGTTCCAGCTATTCAAAGATGGGCGGCGGGTCGACCGGCAAGGTGCAGATGTTGCTGCTTAAAGAACCCCAAGAATATTAATGAAACAAAACCATCTGAACCGCTTGCCACTTTCACTGCCTGAGCTTTGTCCACCGGGTCTGCTTCATTGGTTTGGGAAAATAGTAACACACATACACAGAGAGAGAGAGAGAGAGAGAGAGAGAGAGAGAGAGAGAGAGAGAGAGAGAGAGAGAGATACATGGTGGCCCTGTGAGCTGGCCCTCATCTATCTTCTGCTCCTCCAACCCTTCTGCGATACTAATGGTGGCCGCCACCACCCCAGCGCTCGCCTCCCATCCTTTCTATATACATATTTAAAGATGGCCTGCAATACATATTTGTTCTCTCCTTACACCCTCGGTCTTCGAACTTGCCACGTCTGGCACTCGCACCTGCATCCTTGTGATACAGGTTTTATATCACAGGAGGTCATATATCTGACAACCCGTCCGTCTCCTTTTCAATAATGACCGGCAGTGAGATGCATCTGGTCTTCCTGGTTTAGTTCTTTTTCATCTCTCTCTCTCCTGCGACTATATACATATAATATAGATATAGATATTTATCATTCGCCTTTTGGGTGTTATCCGTTTTCACGCAGATGAGTAACATTCATAGCCTCTTAACCTTTTCAGTCCATTATACATATTTATATATATACATATAAAAAGAGAGAGATATGAAAAGACAGAGGAGAAAGAGGTAGTAGTAAATGACAAACCTCATTGGTACTAATTTTATGAACATGATCAAAAGTAGAAATCTCAATTAAAAATATTGTTAACACTCGGTATTTAATGTATCATGTATATTAATTGTTTCTTTATTACTTTAAACATTCATTTTAATAATCCAATGATTGAAATGATAAAGTAGATTAAAACACGGATGAGCTTTGTGTATTTACCATATATTGTAGGGTCCTTCATATAACATACTCATAAATCATATGTATCCGATCAAATGTGTTTAATGATCAGAATTAATGAAAGAGAAAGCAAAAAATATTTTTATACTCTTTATTGTCATAATATAAAAACATTTTTTTCTTTTTATTTCATCAATCTCTACAACTCGTACGTTTCTATAAGGTCATCAAGATTTAAGACTACTTAGATCTAGCATTTCATATATATAGATAGATAGAAGATAAAATGTTGTGCGTTGGCATTTCATATATATATATATATATAAAGAGAGAGAGAGAGAGAAAGAGAGAGAGTCCATAAAACTTTTATTCATAGTTCATCACACTACTAAAAGGATGCCAAGGCAGAACAATTGAAGCATTCCCTCGGTAGCGCTTTATTTCTTCAATAGCCTTTTTTTCTGAGCCTAGCAAGAGGAGTAGCATATGCACCGCCTCCGGATAAAGCCGTCACATTCACCGTGGACGGCGCCTTCTGCCTTGCACACGATATTGCAATTTCTGTCACTGAAGCAATACCCCCGGAACCTCTTGCTTGAATACTTGCACAGGTTCTGTGCCTGTGCATTCGCTTCGTCCCCTGTTTCATGGTTTCCCAAAATAGTATGTGCGTGAGAGAGAGATTACATTATTAAGTAGAAACAATCTCATCTAAAAGCACCAATAGGGGTGAGCATTATTCAGATATAACTGAATCACACCTAAATTTCTATTTCGGTTCGATTTTACTGAAAATCAGTTCGGGTTCACATACTTATATATGTAGTATATATGTACGCATATGCATATACATATATAAACAGCATATATGTTTATATATGTATATGTATGTATGTATATATTTATACATATATAAACATATACATCATACACACACACACACACACACATATATATATATATATATATATATATATATATATCATATACATGTATATACATATACACCATATACACACACACACACACACACACATATATATATATATATATATATGTACATATATATATCATATACATGTATATACATATGTATATAGTGTATATATTTTTATATATCCATACATATGTGCACATATACATATACATACACATACCTATATATACATATATAAAATTCAGCCATAAAGGATAAACCAAATAACAGAACCGAACTGAAATACATACATTATATATTATATATCCATACATATATGCACATATATACATATACATACACATACACATACCTATATATATAAATATATAGAATTCAGCCATAGATAGATAAATAGATAAATTGATAGATAGATAGATAGATGACAAAGAAACAGAGAGAAAGGGCAGTAAAATCACCAAAGGTGAGTAGGAGCGAAATGAGCAAAACTAGCACACAGAACAGGCTTCTCTTGGAGGACGCCATTGGTAATGGTTTGGTGGATACTCCCCTGTAGCCCTATTTATATGAAAACCATCACCTACCAATTGATAAGATCATAACGTCCTAGAAGCTGAAAGAAGGAAAAATATGAGACGCCTAAGAACCTGAAAACTATTTAGGAAGCCCTCGATTGCGGTCATCTTAATACAACAACAACAACAACAATAACTAAGCCTTTTCCCATACTAGATGGGGTCGGCTACATGGATTCTTTGTTTCCACAGATCTCTATCGTGTGCCATGTTAGCAGTTAACTCACAATAAGCTAGATCATTCTTTATTGTTTCTTTCCAACACTTTTGTGGTCGTCCTCTACCTCTTTTAATACTTTCCAAATTTAGTTTTTCTAACCTTCTTACAGGTTCTTCTTTTGATCTTCTTTCTATATGTCCAAACCATCTTAAACGATGTTCTCTCATTTTATCCTCTATTGGTGCCACTCCTAATTTGTTTCTAATAACCTCATTATGTATACGGTCTTTTCTTGTATGACCATTCATCCATCTCAACATCTTCATTTCTGTCACAGACATCTTTTGTACATGTTGATGATTAACTGCCCAACACTCAGAACCATAAAACATGGCAGGCCTAACTGCTGCTCTATAATATTTACCTTTTAATTTTAATGGTATCTTCTTATCACAAAGAATACCTGATGCTCCTCTCCATTTTAACCAACTAGCATTAATTCTATGTGTAACATCTCCATCAATTCTTCCATCACTTTTAAAAATTGACCCTAGGTATTTAAAACTTTCCTTTTGGGGAATGCAATGTGTGCCAATTTTAATTTCTATGTCCTCTGAAGTAGCCAAATGATCAAACTTACATTCCATATATTCTGTCTTTGTTCTACTAAGTCGGAGGCCTTTGTTTTCTAATGTTTCTCTCCATAGTTCCAATTTTCTATTAACTTTTTCCTTAGACTCCTCCACTAATACAATATCATCTGCAAATAACATACACCAAGGTATTTCATCTTGAATATGTTTTGTTAACTCATCCATCACCATTATAAACAAGTATGGACTTAAAGTTGATCCTTGATGTAACCCAATATTAACTTCAAAGAAGTCTGTCGTTCCTTCATGAGTCCTCACACATGTTTTTGCACCATCATACATGTCTCTTATAAGGTTAATATATGTCAATGGGATACCTCTTTTTTCCAAAGTTCTCCAAAGAACCTCCCTCGGTACCCTATCATAAGCTTTTTCTAGATCAATAAATATCATGTGAAGGTCTTTCTTTTTTGCTCTAAAATGTTCCATAAGACGTCTCAAAAGGTGAATCGCTTCAATAGTAGATCTACCTGGCATAAATCCAAATTGGTTCTCTGTTGTACTTGATACTTGTCTTAACCTACGTTCGATAATTCTTTCCCATAATTTCATAGTATGACTCATTAACTTGATACCTCGATAATTCGCACAATTTTGAATGTCTCCCTTGTTCTTATATACGGGTATAAGTGTACTTGCTCTCCATTCCTCGGGCATCTTTTGGTTTTTCCATATTTCATTAAATAGTCTTATGAGCCAAGTGATTCCTATTTCTCCTAGTATTTTCCAAACTTCTATAGGAATATTATCTGGTCCTACCGATTTACCACTCTTCATATGTTTAAGAGCCTCTTTGACTTCATTCTTTTGAATACGTCGGTAGAAATTGTGGTTTATATACTTTTCTGACTTGGCTAAATCTCCTAAACTAATACTAACATCTTTATTTTCATTAAAAAGATTATAAAAATAGTTTTTCCATCTATTTCTTATATCATCATTTACCACTAGAATTTTTTCATCCTCGTCTTTTATGCATCTAACATAATTAAGATCTTTAGTTTTCTTATCTCTAGCCCTAGCTATCCTAAAAATATCACTTTCACCCTCTTTTGAGTTGAGTTTTTTATATAAGTCCTCCCAAATCTTAGCTTTTGCTTCACTAACGGCCTTTTTTGCTTCCTTCTTTGCTTTCTTATAAGCTTCTAAAGTTTCACTAGTTTTCTTAGCATAATGTAATTTGTAACATGCCCTCTTTGCCTTGATTTTGTTTTGTACTACTTCACTCCACCACCAAGCTTCTTTTTGTACTGGTACACCTCCCTTAGATACCCCTAACACATCTTTCGCCACTTTCCTATTATGTATAGCCATATTGTTCCACATATCAGAGGGTGTGCCAACATAATTCCAAACATCTCCTTGAAGGACTTTTTGTTTAAATATATCTTCTTTCTCGCTTTTGAGGTTCCACCATTTAGTCCGAATAGCTCGATGCACTCTTTTCTTCTTTGTCCATTTTTTTATTTGTAAATCTATAACTAAAAGTCGATGTTGGGTGGTTAAGCTTTCTCCTGGAATTACCTTACAATCTTTACAACACGCTCTATCTTTTTTTCTACAAATAAAGTAATCAATTTGTGTTTGTGATAAGCCACTCTTATAAGTAATTAAATGTTCATCTCGTTTTTTGAAGATTGTATTGACTATAAAGAGATCAAATGACATAGCAAAATTTAAAATCTCCCTACCTTCCTCGTTTATATCCCCATAACCAAAGTTTCCATGAATCCCTTGATATCCTAATGCCTCTTTACCGACATGTCCATTTAAATCTCCTCCTAAACAAATCATCTCCCTTTGTGGAATCTTTTGAAACACCTTATCTAACTCTTCCCAAAAAACTGTCTTTATACTATCTTCTAGTCCTACTTGGGGTGCGTAAGCACAAACTATATTCAAAACCTCTACTCCTAACACTAATTTCAATGTCATGATTCGGTCACCATATCGTTGTATGTCTACTACACTCTCCTTTAAATCTTTATTTATGATAATACCAACTCCGTTTCGGGCCTTTTCTTTACTTGAGTACCATAATTTAAAACCTGTATCCTCTATCTCCTTTGCTTTTTCTCCAACCCATTTTGTCTCTTGTAAACATAGAATATGAATCTTTCTCCGAATCATAGTATCTACCACCTCCATTAGCTTACCCGATAATGTTCCGATATTCCAAGAACCAATACGAATCTTATTATCTAGGACTAGCTTCCTTACCCCCCGCATCCGTCCATAATCAAAATGCGGAGACCCTCTCTGAAAATTTTTCACTACATTCGGGCAGCAATGTAGCGGGACTAACTTCTTTACCCACACCCGTCCATGATGTGGGAACCCTCTCTGCAATTGATTCACTACATTCGGGCGAAAATGTAGTGGCCCTTGCTTACTTCTTACTGCATTCGGGCTCTGCAGCACGTCGCTAGGCGGGAACGCCCCAAAGCAATGCTCATAATTTTTGTAATCCATGTTGTAGAAATCCGACGAAGTTTTACGCTGGCTGTCGGAAGCCTAACACAACCCTCCTCCTTTATCCGGGCTTGGGACCGGCAATGCAAGGGTGATCCCTTACATGGGCGGAATTTGCGGTCATCTTAATAGTAGAGAGAAAAAAAATGACCAACTTCTTTCTAAGATGATTCCTATTCATCCAGCTTCAGGCCACATTTCGGAGACATGGAGTTGGAGCTACCCTGCATAAAACCTGGTCTAGGACCTTTAAGCACACATAAAATTTCCAATGAAAGATAAATTTTTCCAAATATAAATTAGTTTTTATTAGCTATCAGTCAGATTCCTCATTGGTTATTGGCCATCTTCCTGTAAATAGGGACGGAGTTACAGTGAGCTCTCCTTCCAAACAATAATGGCGTCCTCTAGGAGAAGTGTTCTCCCTGTGCTCGCGTTGGCCCTGTTCTCTGGTAATTAAACATCTCTCTCATGATTTTGTGTGAAACCATGAAACAGGGGGCAGAGGAAAGTGACTGCAAAACCATCTGTCACGAAGGACGCCTTTCGACCGGTTACTGCCACTGCTGGCTCTTCAAGAGGCGGTGCAGTTGCTTCAACCCGTACTTAGGGAGTGTTTCAGCTGTGCGCATGCCATGCCGTGTGTGGTTTGCAATTGTTGGTTTGACCTACGTGATGGGTCACGATCGGCTTCATATATATATATATATATATATATATATATAGAGATAGAGAGAGAGAGAGAGGTGAGTTCATGCGCACATCAATCCGTGCTTAAACATACTTTTAAATTTCATTGGTAGAAATTCAAATGACAAAAGCAAAAACAGTATGTCGGTATTTTTGCAACCACAATAAATGTATCCAGTATAAGTTATTTTTTGACTGAAAGATCTTAACCGTTTGATCTTCAAGATCAAATGACTGAGATCTTTGATCATGTTTAAACATAAATTGTTGTGTGCGGGTACTAATTTCTCTCTCTCTCTCTCTCTCTCTCTCTCTCTCTCTCTCTCTCTCTATCTATCTATCTATCTATCTATATATATATATATGTGTGTGTGTGTGTGTGTGTGTGGTGGCTCTCCTTCCTCTTTTATACTGTCATACGGATGCTCCTTCTCTCTCACTTTCTCTCTCTCTATATCTATATCTATATCTATCTATCTATTATATATATGTATGTGTGTGGTGGCTCCTTCCTCTTTTATCCAATGTCACACGGACTCTCCTACTGGGTGTGGCACTCATGTCCGACGCTCGATACCCTTAATTCTCCGATGTCCTAATCACTACCAACTATTTTTTGATACTTCTGATTAAAACTTTAACTAAAAGATAGTGCCATGTCAAGAAATATTTGTGAAATATTGACCAATTAATACTTTATTAGTAAATAATCAGTTTTGAAAACCGAGTTTCCCTTCTAGTTCCATGATATGTTATCAATTATACAAAATAATGTGTATTGCCGTGTCTCTACAACATGATTTTCACCGTGCTGGGCTCAGTCGCATATGCTTGTGACATAGCTCTTACGTCACAGGAGGGAATGCATCTCAGAACCTGTCTGTCTCCTTTTCAGTAGTGGTTGGCAAAGAGCAGAACGTTCACTGAAGTTTCAGCAAACGCTTGTATCCGAGCTCCTCCTCCGTGGGGTACAGAACCAAAAGATCAGGGAGAATACAGTCCTAGTTACAGTACATTAATAGCTGTATCACTCAACCCCTTGTGGTAAAAGGTATGAATTTATGAACAGGGTGACACCATGTAAAAACTAGTGCACATGAAGAAGATGCGGGCCTCTTATATCATTTCCCAATGAGTGTCATTCCCTCTGCAGTTGGTTGATCAAGGTTTGAGGAATTTATTTGATCAAAACTTGCTTTATATTGTCAAAGACCAGTTTTATGAGTAGCGGCTCATGTAGCCATGATAAGGATATAATAGTATGCATCTATAAGTTGCCATATTCATTTTTACTAGTTGAATATAAAGAAAGCATCCTTCATTGTCTGCCCCAAAGGACATAAGACAATGGCTTAAGGGGTCATCTCATGTTAGTCTGTGGCTCGAATCATCGACATTTGGATTACTCCAAACAAATAATATCTCTTTGTGTTTAACTTATTCACTAAGAAAGCTAGCGCATGTAAAGGTTTTAATGTCTAGGATATAATTAAAATGCGTTTTGGTCAGAATTTTAGGTTGAGAACGTGATAGAGAGTTGGTCTTTCGTTTATGCTGCTGCTGCCTTTTGTAATAACAAGAAAATCTCCTTCAGTTGTGGATGTAGAAGCTGCTCGATGCTGACAAGCTATGTTACATTTAATGCACTCCTTTCTTATGTTTCTCTTCTTCTACTACTTTATGTATTCTCATCATTTGAGTTTTGCCGTCTGATTTTCTTGCTTTTCTGAACTTCAAACATGAGGTCAGGAGTTCTAATACTTGGCTGTGCATCTGGTATGTGTTGGTCTAACCCGAAATTCATATAAAAAATGAAAAAAATTAATGAACGTTGGAAAATTAGGTGGTTCACATGCTTACTAATGTTTGGACTAATGCAATCCGTAGTCTGCATTAAGTACGAGATTCTGTATGATGTACGTGTGCAAGAATAGAAAGCATCCAAGAGAGTCAGCACGAGCATATGAACATGTTTCTGTATGATGAATTATGGAGCCCAGTTGTCCTGAAATAATTATTCGAACAAAGATGCCCTATTCGTTCTCTTTTATGTGTGAATCACCAGCCTGCCCATCAAGGTTCTCATCTTCCTTTATAAGTAGGGTTAAGGAAGTCGGTCAGTGTTCCATGAAATCAATGGCCTCCAGAAACACTAAGGCCCTTTTCCATGTCGTTATACTCTGCTTGCTGCTAGCAGCCATTGGTTACTCTCTCTCTCTCTCTCACACACACACACACACACAACTGATAGGTCCATTTTCCAACTAGTATCCTGGAGCATCTTAGACACTGATTTTCCAGTCCGAGGATAAGAGAATTGTTTCATACGCCCCCATCTTTTGCTCACAATGCCTTCGTTCACACCCGTGCCTTTCGAACAACACCTCTCCCTTTAGGAGCATTCATGAATGCAAGTCGATATGATCTTTTTAGGCTAGCTGCACAGAGAACTGGGCTACCGACAGACTCTAGTTAGGGGATGGAAGTAAATCCATCTTAACATGGTTGCATTCCCTGCCGTAAGGCCAAAGCAGCAAGCTCCCAGAGGCAACGGGGACACCTTGATGTTTCAATGCTACTTGGTGACAATGACTCCCCAAAGAAGCGCAGATTATACGTTTCATAACCTTGTATTTGACGATATGGGATTATCGTTTGAATGCTAGAAAACCCACTTGTTTTCTAACTTGAGGAATGATTTCAAATATAGGTGCATGCAAGCTCCTGTCCTTTTTATATTTATATTTTTGCGTTAAATATGCTTCATATAAGTATTAATTCACATTCCATCAACTATAAATTGATTTACATTTTTTTCAACACTCGTTTCTGCTATTTCGTATCATAGTTGGTGTCCATTTTGTATCCAGGTAACCATGATTAAGTTCAAAATTCACTTGGTTGTCTGACAGAGACTGCAGCTTTTAAAGCTTCCGATGAAGAAGTTGATAATGATGATGATGGCAAACAGACAACTGCTGCCGGTGAGTGAACTCTGATTGAAAGGGAGCAATAAGCCTCTTGAAGACATTGACGCGTCAAAGCGTCATGAAGAACTTGAATTACGAACTCATAGATTATCCCTAATTCAACTTGTGAGCTAGTTATCTACTCAATATTCTGCATCTCTAATTGAGACTTATGGATACTGGTGGTGTATTTCACCCAAAAAGTGCACCAACTTATATCAACAGGTCTTTACTGTTCAAGGCAGGATCAATGGACTGATCAAAACATGTTCTTATTATCTAACTTAACTGCGACGAGGCTTGAGTTGTAATTTATTGTCCTGCAGAGTCTGCAGTTGCTGCAAATATGGTTGATGATGATGACGATGATGTGGATAATCTTATGAGCAGAGAGGCCATCGCTCATGGTGAGTAGGTTCTGGATCCTTTTTTTATCTAATAGGAGAAGGCTAATAACGGCCTTTTACAGAAGACCAATCTGATTAACGAGGCCTGGGTTCGCATCTCCTGAATCCTTGAAAGTAAATCTCTGTTGGGGGATGAATAAGGGTTATCCTTATTGCATAACTGAAAGATGTTCACATTGTCCATATGTACCTCAATATCTTCCCATCCAATAACTGAACGGTGTTCAGACTGTCCATCTCTACCTGAATAATAGGTTTTGGAACTTTAGATGGTTCAATCAATCTTTCTTAGGCGAAAGTAGAGACTTATGACTATGATATCATGTTAAACAATGAAAACCATGATACCGACAGGAAGAGTTTGTAAACCCGACTCTACAGTAATTTAGTCCACATTTGCTGGTTTTATGCCGAGATATAATGCTTGTCGCAACCATTGAACAGGGTGGGCAGAGAAAGATCTTAAGATCAGGACGTGTTCATCAGAGAGCAAGAAATTCGGTGGGCTGTGCGTCAGTGACAAAAACTGCGCAAACATATGTCGAACAGAAGGCTTCTTTGGTGGTGATTGCCAGGGCATTGTGAGAAAATGCATGTGTCTCAAGGCATGTGCAACTGAAGATTAGTTTAGAGGATATTTTTCCTACCTTTAAACCATGGAACGAACCGAGCAACTAGGGGTCTACTTTGGCTTCCTGCTAGCTTGTTTAGGTTTTGCCTTTCTGTAAGAATAACTATGCTCTAACGAACCTAGTAATGCTCAGTAGGACCTCTGCTAGCTTGTTTATGTTTTGGCATTTCTGTAAGCATAACTATGTTCTACTGGATCTAGTAATGCTCGATACGACCAGATCCTTATGACACTATTCTTTATGATTTCACCCATAACTTTAAGGGTATAAACTTACCTCATCCCCATGCACCCCACATTTGCTTGATAGAATAATGGGTTGGTAACAGAAGAATAGATTCAGCTACCTATTCGGGTCAGACCGATCGAGACCCAACTAATATACTGAGTCAGATATTATTTATCAAAACCAAGCACAAACTATATTGGTGTATAATCTTTAGTTCACTAGGTATTATGATAAACTCTGAAGCCTTGTGGAAAATAAGAAGAGGATTAAGACTAATTCATTGGTAAAGGTCAAATATAAGTATAAGTAAACCACATGATTATCTGGAAAGATTACACGTTAAAACTGACGTTTCCTTGCAAAGAAATCAAATCCAGTACTTTCCCAGCTCGTAATTTCTCAGCTCGTAATTTCTGTACTCACAAAACAATCAAATGAACTACATAATGGAAATGGTAAAGAGTTGAAGGGAACTGGCAATGGATGAACAGTTCCTCCAATCTACTGGCAGAAATTACAAATGCACATCAAATACTCACAAATTCCTTTGTAGAAAAGCAGCTCATGTAGCATTAAGTTTAAACCAGCTGAAGGTAATCCTCAAGCATGTCGGTCTCATTATCATTCAACACCGATGTACTTCAATACAAAGCACATAAAATAAAACCACATCTAAATATTGTCAAAAATTTTGGATGGTTACATTCCAAAATAAATCCATGTGGCTGATCCCATCTAGTATGGGAAAAGGCTTAGTTGTAGTAATAGTAGTAGTTACATTCCAAAATGAATGACAGAGTTCTCTGATCCATCCTCAAGCATAAATAAATATCCTAGGCCAGGTTTTGTTAATGCGCACACCTTATGGTGCCATGCAGCAAGATCCATTAAAACGTAGCTCCTCTAACCAGCTCCAAAACCCCAATGTCAATGATGTTTTCTTGAACTTCAGCTACTTTCGACGAGATTTATTCAAATAAATTGTACCCACATACTTTGAGCGAATTGGCAGCTTATCCCCGCCAACGTTTATGCTGCAACACTCTGCTTGTCATCATGTCCTCAAGATTGAGTACTTCCAGCAACTTTGGCCAACTCTCTGGGATACAACCTGGTAAATCGAACTCGAGCAGTTTCCCTCTAGAACGATAGAAATCTTCCACCGGCTGACTCTGAACACAGGCAACCATCGGTGTTGAATGTCATCCCACAAAATATCAGAAATTTCAACAAGAGAACTTTCGGTAGACACAAGTTTTCGGAGAATTTGACATACCAAAGAAAACTAGAAAAGGTTAGGATTTCAGGGATCATGAAAATCACAAGATATAAATTCTAGATTGCATTTCCTTATGTTGATATGAACTCATCCTTCCAAGGATAAGGAGTTATTGAACCATCAAGTCACTAGAAAAACTCAATCGAATCATGAAAACACTCAAAAATGGCATCATAAGTAACAAGTTTTGCTGCATTGAATTTAAGAACAGTTACGAATTATGAGTATCAAGAGAGCAATTATACGCTAAACTTATATTTAGTCATGGCCATAAGTACCATATTGCATAATAAGAAAAAGTAGATGCACTATAACATAACTTGATATGATACACTTCTCTCTTGTAGAAAAAACAAATTAACTGCTTCTATAACTTCAATTGTGCTTAATTACATTTAAATTGGTTGCACAAAGTCATCTTTTTATGGACACTCTTTACCACGGCAAATATAGTGCTTGACCTTTCAGTTTTATAATTAGGGTGAGGGAAGGTTCCGTATTTATGCAAACATGAGTAATCGTGCTACTTGTGAAGAGTATTTTACTTTTTCGACATTATAAAACCTTGACATGTCTATTTTCAAAATTATGATTTTTTTATGCATCTTACCGACTTGATTCAAGTATTACTTTCGTTTCTGCAATTGAGGCACTAAAACCCAAATTGCCATAGCTTTACTTAAACTTCACAAGAACGTGAAAAGCTTAATAGGCTTTTGTCCACGAACATGTTCTCGTAGACACGGAGCTGTCCCTTGACTACTTCCTCAGTATCATTTGCACGAATGATGAGCTTTGTTGCACAGTGGGGGGGGGAGGTAGAAGAGGAGCCATACACATTCCTGGTTTGCCATCCTCACCCTCAACATTGATGGATGCCACATTAAAGTTGGCTTCGCACTGACTGCAAATCCATCTCCCAAGACATTTTGCAATCAATACATCTTCTCTAAGTTTCAGGTTTATCACCAGGTCAATCTCAGTTACTCCCTCCAAAATTTCCTGCATGGCATTAAAGAACAGAATAAACTCAATAACAATAGAATATGAAGAGCATCGCATATTGAACAGTCCTTCAACTAAGTTGACAAATCAGAGATATTACACTCTAAAGTTTTAAAAAATCAAGATATTGTTAGACGAGAATTTTGCAAGAAACTGCATCTACAAATCATAGAAGTGAGGAATATACTCAGGACATGTTGACAGAAACATAACCTCATTAAAAGTTGAAAAACATGGTGTGTGAATAAGTCGACAGGTTAGCTCACAAACTACAAAGGAAAGAACAAGGAATAAGTGTAAAACAACCAGAACCATAATGACACAACCAGGAATTGCACACAAACATTTGGACCCAAATAGTACATCAGCAAACATGGGGCATCTGAAAAGAAATAGTAACTCTGTTCTGTTGACTGCAGAATTAATGATATGAAGATCTTGGTAAGGTACATTCATGTTGCCAGATTATGATAATTGTCTCCAGCCATAAAAGGGTACTATAATACTAAAATGGATATTTGTTTTAGAACAAAAAGGAAAAAGGTGTTTCAGTGTTTGGATGAACTTATTTTTAGGTTGTAATGAAAGACAGACATGGTGATAATAATATTGGTGGTAAAGGAACATGGAAGGTGATAAATGGGCAAGACGTTTGGATGGTAGCAATGCTGGCAAACCATAAACCCATTAAGTGGTGGTGGTGGCAGGAAGCAGCAGATGATAGTGATAGGGATGATGCATAGAGTGGCAATGACGGATTGATACGATACAAGTGAAGATAGCACCCAGTAGCAGAAGCAAAGGTGGCATGAGATGGCAATCATGAAGACGGCAGTGGTGGATGGTGGTGGTGAAGGCAGAGAGACCTAGTATGGTTAGTGGTGGTGAAGTTTGTTGATGGTGATGGTAACAGGTCGCAGCCAATGGTAGTAATAGTGGCAGCAGAGTTTGGTGGTGTGTTGGTGAATGGTAATTGTGATGATCAGTGGGCGATCATATTGATGAGAAGCAGCAGGCATAAGTCATGGGACATGACAGCAAGTGGTAGTGATGACCACAGGTAGGGGTACTAGAGAGTAGTCGCAGCAATGGGTGGTGATGAGCAGCAGCCTGCTTTAATTCTAATGCGAAACACAAATTGTTTCATAAAATTTCATAACTGAAAATAGCTAATCTATAAAGGCTCCATAGAGTAAATAGATAGGGTTGAAGAATACCGTTTAGAAACAAAGCAAGGAAGCACCTATATGCAAAAGTAAAAGCTTATGCAGCACCTAACTGCGAGGCTGTCCATAAGTAGGGTCCACAGAAGTACTTGGATGTACTTCTGATAATAAGAAAGGAGCAGCTACAAAATGAATAGAAAACATGATCGTGGAAATGCATTAAGGTCTATAAGAAGCATTCATTCAGAAAAACTCAGGAATCCATAATAATTACCAAAAACTAGCATGTCATGTACAAAGTACCCATAAAAGTACGATAATAAACTATAAAGCAAATGGTTAAGATCCACTATCTACTCACAGCTTGTCTTATTGTTCTTGGGAAACCATCGAGGAGGAATCCTGATTCACCATGTGCTTGCCCATTCTCAAGACGTTTGGACAGAAGGATTATAATAAATTCATCAGGAACCAGCTGTCCTTGATTGACAATGCTTTCTATCTGCAAGTTGGACGGAACCACAAACAGTCAGAATTCTTCAGGAAGCTGACAAATCCTACACCGTCTTCAAAATTCTTTTACGATCCAGAATAACATGTCCATGAGTAGTCAGCACCATGTTTTGAACATGAGCATGCTTAGTGTAAATTAAGAACACCATAAGAACCAAAAGGGAGACAACAAAGCAAATACCAAGAAAAGGGTTTCATGATTATGTTATTGCTTCAAAACCCATATTTTCTACAACTTGAAGAGATCATAATAATGTCAAATCTACATTTCCGCCCTTACCAATATATGCCGCCAATAGAAAAGGGTAGCATGGAAAGCCCTTCAAAATCAACACTCATTGTAGGTCTAGCAAAAGAAAGGTTTTTGTTTCATCATTTTCACAACAAGGGTATCTGTAGTTCCTTCTAGTTGCATGAATAGACGGACTATCAACCCCGCCGGACAAAAGAAAAAAAACTGACTTAGGATCCAAACAAGGGTGAATCTAATTTCCTTCATTCTACAACACCGCTATCACGAGCTCCTTCTAATCAAATTATTTAGCAAAATAAACGCCACAACAAGAAATGGGTACCACAGAAACTTCATGAAACGACAAACTGAGAGACACCAAAGTTCCGCAAAGCAAAACCAATCGAATTTCAACCCCAAGAAGGACGGGAAGGGACCTGACGAGAGAGCGGCCCGGCCTGAGCAAGTTCGTCGCGGACGAGATCGCCGGTGGAAATGTGGGAAATGCCGAGAAGATGAGACAAACGGCTGGCATAGGTGCCTTTTCCCACGCCGGGGCAGTCGAGGAACACCCACTGTACGTTGCGTTCATGCTGCTCCCTGCGCGGCTCTCGGTGAAGTTTCAAGGGAACGGTGACGGCCTGCCTGGTGTCTCCCTCCAACGCCATGCCGGAGAATGCGGGGACGGAGATCGCGCCGGAGGGCCGCCATCGTTCTTTTCAGATAGCGAGGCAAAGCAGGGAAAGGGAGGAAGAGAGGGGGCTTCTTTAACGTTAAAAAAGGATCTTAAAAGAGGAGAGGCATCGTTGTTGCTGAGGTTACGGGTTTGTTTGTAGGGAATAGGAGAAGAGAGGGTTTCGCTCCTGAAAAAGAGGAAATAAAGAGCGAGCTGAAGTTAAACTGGAATCAGTATTTTCATGTAAATGTCAAAAATGAAAGAACACAACGGGATTTTTCATTATTGTTATTGTTTTTATAAGATTTTCTAGATTCGCCACAGCATTTGATCCAATATGGTTTTTGATTTGAGAGAATCCAAATCAAATTAAAATCTAAGGCAAAAGCAAACATGAGAAACTGATCGACTTATTGGTATCAGCTTCAGCATCACTAAGGAGAATTGAGTGAATTCTCTTGACTTGAGGGAACCCAATTCTCCTTTAAACAAGTATAACAAGAATCAAGGACATCACATGCGAATCGTTTCAACTAAACGATTTCTTTTCTTGAGAAATTTTTCAAAATATGAGTTGTTTGACAAACTTGTCTTCTCTTGCACAAACAGCAATACCTCACCTGTCTAGGGAGTCGACTCACAAGTTCGAGGTCATGAGTTCAATACCTTGGGTGTGCCTCTATGGCTTCAACATCCCCATTGTATAGAAAACAATCAAGACTGTTAGAATTTTATGACACAAGACCCTCTACAATGACCCTAACATATTTTGTTTTTGGGTTGTCTCATTTGTGCTCTTTTATGTCAGGGAGAATTTCACTTTACATTGTTGTTCGCAAAATTACAGTTTTTTCACGACATTTCAGTGACTCGTGATCAGCCAAATGCTAACATCATTTGATTTTTTTTAGCGTGTCAAGTGTCACATCGATTGTATGTGTGCCACATCGATTGTATGTGTGCCACATCGATTTAGAACTCCTAAAAATACTGATATGCTGCTGCACCAGTATGCCACGTCAAAGAAAATAAAACAGTGTTACCTGTTGACCCTAGTGTCATAACGGTATAAACCACAGTAAAAAAAAGTCGAGTTGTCCCTCTAAAATATTATTCACAAGCTCTTCATATTGTGTCTGCAACTCTGAATCCATGTCCCGAATTAATTTTGTCATCTAATATATAATGACAGTCATCCTCACCAAACCCATCTTACAACTGATTTTGTTATCTAATATATAATGGCAATCATCCTCGCCAATCCCATGCTAGCCTTCAGCTGGATGACTAGTATATCCTAGTCTGGAGGCCATTGATATGATCTTTCTGCATCTCATCCTGCATGAACGTTGTGTGATAATGGGGCCTGCAACATCAACACGGGAGGTAGTTTTTTCACTCGTGTTCGTGTTGTGTTCTTTCATGTTTGTATCACAAACAGGTCAACCTGAACACCACCTGATACTTTTGTGTTACACTGGGGAAGATGAACATGACATAAGACACATATATCCCTGACATATACATGGATTTTTGGTTTCGTACCCCTATGGGGTTTTGGTGTTCCATGTGTTGTCACTCCGGTGAAATTTCGTGTTTTAGGTTGTGTTCCAGTTCAGTTGAGTCATTCCGTGTTCATGTCAGGTCAACCCAAAGATGGTGTGATTTTAACTGTATTATCAAGTTAATGAGCCATACTATTAAATTATGGAATAGAATTATCGAACGACAAGTATCGAGTACAACAAAGAACCAAAATGGATTCATGCAAGGTAAATCTATTGTTGAAGTGATTCACCTTTAAAGACATCTTATGAAACATTTTAGAGCAAAAATGAAATACCTTCACATGATATTTATTGATCTAGAAAAAACTTATGATAAGATACTGAAGGAGATTCTTTGTATGACCTACATAAACCTTATAAGAGGAGACATGTATGATGGTGCAAAAACATGTGAGGACTCATGAAGGAATGACAAACTTATGTGAAGTTAATATTGAGTTAATTCAAAGATCAATTTTAAGTCTATACTTATTTATTATGGTGATTGATGAGTTAACAAAACATATTCAAGATGAAGTACCTTGACGTATGTTATTTACATATGACATTTAGTTAGTAAAGGAGTCTAACAAAAAAGTTAATAGAAAATTAGAACTATAAAGAGAAACATTAAAAAGTAAAGACTTCCGACTTAGTATAATAAATAAATACAGAATATATAGAATGTAAGTTTGATCATTTAGTTATTTCAAAGGATATAGAAATTAAAATTGACACACATTGCATCTTCCCAAAAAAAAGTTTTAAATACCTAGGATCAATTTTCAAGAGTAATAGAAGAATTGATAATGATGTTACGCATAGAATTAATGTTGGTTGGTTAAAATGAAGAGGAGCATAAGGTATTCTTTATGATAAGAAGATATCATTAAAGTTAAAAGGTAAATATTATAGAACAACAATTAGACCTGTCATGTTTTATGGTTCTGAGTGTTGGGCAGTTAATCATCATGTACAAAAGATGCTTGTGACATAAATGAATTTGTTGAGATGGATGAGTGGTCATACAAGAAAAGACTCTATACATAATGAGGTTATTAGAAACAAATTAGGAGTAGAACCAACAGTAGATAAAATGAGAGAATATCTTTTAAGATGGTTTGAACATATAGAAAGAAGATCAAAAGAAGAACTTCTAAGAAGGCATGAAAAACTAGATTTTGAAAGTATTAAAAGAGGTAGATGACGACCAAAAAAGTGTTGGAAAAAAATAATAAAAAATAATCTAACTTATTGTGAGTTCACTGCTAACATGGCACATGATAGGGCTTTGTGAAAACAAAGAATCCATGTAGCCGACCCCGTCTAGTACGAGAAAAGGCTTAGTAGTTGTTGTTATAGTATTTTGGGCGGGCATATCTATACAAACTTGACTTTTGAAGGTTTTATTTGAGCCATGGACGTGGATGGTAAGCTCGTGAAATGAATCACACAAAGCATGAGAAAATGATTCGTACCTATACACAAATGAAAGTAAATGCGGAGATGAAATGCAATAATTGGTGGCAGCAGTGGCGAGCATATAAATTCAAGCATGAAAATCCATCTTCCCTGCAAAAAATTCGGACTACTTGTGTAGATTTCTTCTGATTTTCTCAGATTTCGGACGACTCTGCAGCCTCGCTTCACCCATGAGCAAGTCCTTCACTGGGTGGCAGACCTCCTTTTATTCATCCCGGCTGGTGGCCAAACGGGAGGTAATGCACAAAGCAGTGTCAACGTCTACCACACAATTACTGTAAACTCTATACAATGAAGAAACGTTTTCCTTACTATAATGTAGTCGTCCTGACGACATTTATGGCACTTACAGGCATCCATCCTCATATGTATCAAGTGAGAGGCACAAACTACAAATAGTAAACAACAAAGAGTTTTTCACATTAGAAGCTCACTTTTATTCCCAGCAATTCCATGAACTGAGAAATGAACTCCGGATGACCGGGCCAAGCAGCTGCAGTTACCAAATTAGAGTCCACGAAAGACCGGTGTATAGGATCAGGCTCTAACCATGAAGCACCTGCAAGGACCACATTGAACTTTACGGCTGGATATGCCGTGCATTTCCTTCCCTGTGACAAGGTCGATAAAAATTAGTGATCACAAATCATTACCAAAGCTTAAGCAATCATGATGCAAAATAAATGCTATTAAAATCCACTTTCAGTCTTTCACTGGGCTAAGGCAATCCAATCCAGTGTGTATCATGCAATATGTATCATATCAATTGAAAAAGTAATATGATAAATGACCTGTATCACAAATAGACCCTATATCGACTTGTATATCAGCCATATCGGTGTATCAGCTGTATCATAAGATAAAACTGATACAAAATCTACATACCCCTATATTAGCATGTATCCTGTCATACAGGCCGTATAGGTAATGCAATATAACCCATACCATTCCATACATATCATCAAATCCACCCAAATGTGGTACTCTATGACACGACACATATAACACTGATCCAAGCATTTTTTTCACCTTTTGCAGTAAAATGGATAAATCCATGTGGCAAAATCTCAGCTGCTCCTACCATACACATCAATAACTTGAAAACTCTCATTGTGATTGTGATGAGCATCATTTGGTAATAATATTGAACTTCCACTTCCACGGTACCTATCCTTCTGGTTTCCCTTTTCTCTTGTGAAACCAGGGTACACTATAGTTTGAATTTTGAAATATCATCAGAAGGTAAACGGATACACAGGCAACATGACAAAATAAATTGATGAAACAGAAGCATTCTGTAAGTGATCCCTACTCACAATAAACACCAGGATATCAAGTATTATCTACTAGCAACACTTTCAACACAAGAAAACCAGAACAATGCAAGAATTAACACCATTGATTTTGTTTTCATGTTAAATTCATTACGTTCCTATCTTGCTAAGACTCATAGGCAACTGTAAGTAACTATCAAAACTAATATCGCTATGCCTCTTGAAATATTAGGATGTTGCGCATTGACATGAGTGTCTTTACCGGAAATTGCAGAGCCTAGTAACAAGCCCATATGAACACATTGGAAAACAAAATACCTTCTAATTGTTGGCTTTAATGTTAGAAGTGAATGTCTAAAGATCAGCTTTTCGCACATATACAAAATGCTATCGACTGACAAAACTAACCACAATCCACACCGTTATTGAAAGCTTAAGAATAAGTAGCAAGAATACCTTCAAGACACCAGCAGCTGCTAATATTTGCTGCCCATGGCAAATTGATGCAACAGGTTTACCCGCTTTCATAAATTCTTTAACCAGAGATATTACTTTATCATTCAAGGCAAGATATTCAGGTGCTCTTCCCCCAGGGATCACAAGCCCATGATAGTCCTCAAACTTTTCACTTACACTTTCGAAGTTGGAATTGAGCACAAAGTTATGACCTGGTTTCTCACTGTAGGTTTGATCACCTTCAAAATCGTGGACGGCAGTTGGGCAGGATTCACCTGCTTTCTTTTGAGGACAAACTGTGTCAACCTGACAACCAAGGGCTTGGAGAGATTGAAGTGGGACAGTAACCTCATAATCTTCCATAAAATCCTACAAAATGAGCAACACATGATTTAATCCAACAAAAAGTGAAGGTTCATAAGGAAAAAGAAAATGGATGTGCATACCCCACAAAGGAACAGAATATTTTTTCCCGAGTTTGATATAGTGCCACCCAATGCATTGACAAAAAGACGTATGAACTCAGGATGCCCAAAGTATGTTGCTCCCGTTATGAGGTTACCATCAACAACACAATCAGACCATGACTTGGGCTCCACCCATTCAGCACCAGCAGCGACCAAAGCAGGCCTCACAGCAGGGAATGCAGTGCATTTCTGCCCTTTGACCAGTTCAGCAGCTGCCAGAATCAACTGTCCATGGCAGATGGATGCAATTGGCTTTCTGGCATCAGAAAATTTTCCAACTAAACTCAAGACGGATTCATTCATGGAAAGATATTCCGGTGCACGTCCTCCTGGTATCACTATGCCATCGTATCTGCTGTCATCAATTTCATCAAAAGTTGCTGTCAAAGTGAAATTATGACCTCTTGTTTCAGTGTACGTCTGCAGCACTAGAAAACAGGGTCAGGAAAATGAAGAAAAGATTAAGACTATAAACATTCTAGCAACCTAAGAACCAACTAATTACACTTATATTTAGAGAGAGAGAGAGAGAGAGTGTGTGTGTGTGTGCATGGTGAAGTTATGTGCAATGTGCTCTACTTCTCTAGTTCAAAAGCCATAGCATCAGCAAACATGCAGATGTCACCTTTGTCAGCAAAACTTAAGAATCAACCATGCATACATATGTTTTTTGCTAAGAAATTGTTTGTGTAAGGACTTAGAATTCAATTTTGTTAGCTTTTTCAGTTATAACATCTGATGTTACATCGAAAATAAAATATGCAAGTATTTGTTGCCATGGCTGACCGTACCTACTAAGTGGAAAGACTTGGTTTGTTAAGGAGTTGCTCCATAAGTTTTGAGCAACATGGCAGTAAATTTGGAAATCGCACTTTAAGCTCTGGTTTTGCTAGAGCAATTTGCTCTCAAGCACACATGCAGCTAGCACAATAATCATAGAGGTTCTAAATATTATAATGAATCAGCATGATTCAGACAATGTACAACCATGACAGAAATGAAGATGTTGAGATGGATGAGTGGACACACATAATGAGGTTATTAGAAGCAAATTGGGAGTTACACCAATAGAGGATAAAATGAAGGAAACTCATTTAAGATGGTTTGGACATGTAGAAATACGACCAAAGGAAATCCTAGTAAGAAAGGTACAAAAAACTAAATTGTGAAAATATTAAAAGAGGAAGAAGAAGACCACACAAGTGTTGGAATGATCTAGCTCATGTTGAGGTATCGACCAGCATGGCTTATGATAGGGCTATGTGAAAACAAAGAATCGATGTAGTCAACCCCCTCTAGTATGGGAAAAGGCTTAGTAGTTGTGTTGTAGCATGATTCACATAAACGTGTGGAATTTATTTAATGTTGAGGCATAAATTTTAGAGGTAAACCAGGTGATATTTGCCATGTCATAGATGAAGTACACATCATCATGAATCAGTAAACTGTAGAGATATCGACTGAAACAACCACCTTAGGATGCTAAAGAGAATATACAAAACAACTAAGCCTTTTCCCATACTAGATGGGATCGGCTACATGGATTCTTTGTTTCCACAGGGACCTATCATGTGTCATGGTAGCAGTTAACTCAATGTAAATTAGATCATTCTTTACTATTTCTTTCCAACACTTTTGTTGACATCCTCTTCCTTTTTTAACATTTTCACAATCTAGGTTTTCATATTTTCTTACAGGAGTGTCCTTGGGTCATCTTTCTATATATCAAAACCATCTTAAATGAGTTTCCCTCATTTTATCCTTTATTGGTGCTACTTCCAATTTGTTTCTAATAACTATATGGTCTTTCCTTATGTGACTGTTATCCATATCAACATCTTCATTTTTATTATAGACATCTTTTGCACGTGTTGATGATTAACTGCCCAACACTCAGAACCATGAAACATAGCAAGTCTAATTGTTGCTCTATAATATTTAACTTTCAACTTCAATGGTATCTTCTTATCACATAGAATCTCTGATGTCCCTCTCCATTTTAACCAACCGGTATTAATTCTATGTGTAACATCTCCATTAAATTTTCCATCACTTTGAAAAATTGACCCTAGGTATTTAAAACTTTCCTTGTGAGAGATGCAATGTGTGCCAATCTTAATTTTTATGTCCTCTTCTTAGAAGAAAATATACAGAATTTTATCTTTGTTAGAATAGTTTGGTTTGTTTGTAGTTGAATTTAAAGGTAGCTTTATATTCAAGTCACTTATTAGGGGTAGTTAAGTAATGTTTAATCTTTTATATAATAAACTAATAGGGCTTAAACCCTATTAGCAGAAAAAAATAAGAAAGAGGGGAGAGAGATTGATGTGGCAGTCGTAGCCTGCATGCCTCCCCCATCGTTTCCCACCTTGGGCTGATTCTTAATTTGATTGCATGCTCTATTTAGATTTTGTTCAACATTCTGAAGTACTCAAATGATCAAACTTACATTCTATATAGGCACTACTCTAGGCTCAACGGAGACTCCTTTGATCAATAATACCAAAACTGCACTAACTAATGACATGGCTTGGTCCCTATCATCATGATAATGGCTTAGCTAATCATTCTTCAATTAAAAATTCAGTGATTCCTGTTTGGTGGCATCATAGTAGGGTAAAAACAGCACTTTACTTGAAATATGTGATTCTATGGCAACCCATAAAAGCTACTTGAAGCTGTCCTTGAATTCCCGCAACAGTGATGAATAAGTTAAGCTGAGTAAAAGAAGGACAAACCACTTGAGATAACGCAATCTGGGTCATCAGTTCCTTACCAACAAAGCCACAGAAGGATGAAGTGAACTACTGAAGAAAGTTCGTGTATTTAAAACTTTCCTTGTGAGAGATGCAATGTGTGCCAATCTTAATTTTTATGTCCTCTTCTTAGAAGAAAATATACAGAATTTTATCTTTGTTAGAATAGTTTGGTTTGTTTGTAGTTGAATTTAAAGGTAGCTTTATATTCAAGTCACTTATTAGGGGTAGTTAAGTAATGTTTAATCTTTTATATAATAAACTAATAGGGCTTAAACCCTATTAGCAGAAAAAAATAAGAAAGAGGGGAGAGAGATTGATGTGGCAGTCGTAGCCTGCATGCCTCCCCCATCGTTTCCCACCTTGGGCTGATTCTTAATTTGATTGCATGCTCTATTTAGATTTTGTTCAACATTCTGAAGTACTCAAATGATCAAACTTACATTCTATATAGGCACTACTCTAGGCTCAACGGAGACTCCTTTGATCAATAATACCAAAACTGCACTAACTAATGACATGGCTTGGTCCCTATCATCATGATAATGGCTTAGCTAATCATTCTTCAATTAAAAATTCAGTGATTCCTGTTTGGTGGCATCATAGTAGGGTAAAAACAGCACTTTACTTGAAATATGTGATTCTATGGCAACCCATAAAAGCTACTTGAAGCTGTCCTTGAATTCCCGCAACAGTGATGAATAAGTTAAGCTGAGTAAAAGAAGGACAAACCACTTGAGATAACGCAATCTGGGTCATCAGTTCCTTACCAACAAAGCCACAGAAGGATGAAGTGAACTACTGAAGAAAGTTCGTATAAACAGGTTTACTTGTACTTTTCAAAATTCTAAAAGAAAAAACTAACGAATATGAGATCATCTTGGAAGAAAAGTAAAACATCTCACCAATACGCTGTAATTTTACAAGGAATCAAGCAATAGAGAGGTCATGAAAAATGTTCTAGAGTTGGTTATCAATCTCAATATGCAGACTATCAAAGCTTATCACCTGGCGCTTTGGATTGTCTAGTAGTCTCACTCAATTATACATTATCAGATAGACATCTTAACCTAATTCACCTTAAAACTCAATATGGCATTCACCCTTGATTTTCACCATATTCCACCTAATGCATTTGCTAACTCGTTGATGATCAAGATTGTTACCTAATTAATTCAAGATCTTCAAAATACCAAAGCTCCAAAGTTCCTCAGAACTTCAAAATGCTGAAACGTCAAATTTCCTGAGAATTTCCTAAAGACCATGTCTGGTACATGAACCACACGAAATGAACAGGATATGTTTGTGGTTTGTTAGCTAACTGAACGTGGTGTTTGTGTTCAGCTCAGACTCGTTTAGCTCATTTGAGCCATGTGACACAAACTGAGTTGCACAAGCCTCAGATGAGTTGCTCGTTAAAAGTAAAACTTCTAACTTCTAATACACAATCTTCAATGAAATCTTTCAATAGAGTTTAAGTCGGCTTTTATTTTTTACATATTCCACGGTAAAATTGAAACGTTTGCATCATTGGAATACAAGTATATCCGTCCAATTATTTGAGTTAACACGGTTTTCTAACATATACTAGACGACCTAGAATGACCGCGACCTGAGCCGATTGATCCATCAAATACTCATATTCAGCTAACAAGACAGCTCATTCCGAACGCAAGCGAGCTGAGCACAACCTAAACAAGGCCCAACCATGAGCAGCTCGGTTGTTTCTCAGACCTAGAAATATCCACCCCTGAACCATAAAACAGTCGAAACAGAGAGAAGATTTGATAAACAGGCAAAAAGGCAATCTTCCTTGATGATTTTCCTGGAGTACTGCAGACCCTTAACAAAATTCATGCCACCACAAGAACCAGAGAAACAGGTGCCAATACCAACATCATGAAAGGTCGTTACTAACGCAATAAAACTAAAATTTCCTCTTTTTTCTTTTCCCTCCTGCATATGTATACGTAACATTTCCAAGAAATGAAATTGACACGCAACCGAAGAAAGGGTGACCTGATGGCCGTGAACTTCATGAATGGCCGTCGGGCATTTGTCGCCGGCTTTCTTCCCGGGACAGACCGCGTCGACAGCAACCCCAAATGCCTGTAATGCTTGAAACGGCACCATCACCTTCATAAAAAAGAGAAACCAAACTCAAGTAAGGGACTATTTGATTAAAAAGATGAACTGGAAAAGAGTAGAGAGAACGGAAATCAACGAGGACATTCATAACCAACCTCGTAATCCTCCATGTAATCTCCGCAAAGAATTAGAACGGATTTCTTAGGTCGAGATTCGGTCGCCATTATTTCCCCTCTCTCTCTCTCTCTCTCTCTCTCGTTTGAGCTCGAGCTTCAGTGTTGGAGGCACCTGGCACCATTATGTGGATGGCGTGTTGGAAAATGGGATGCTTTTGCCAGCTATTCTCGAAAATAACACTACTGTCGCCTCTGTGGAGATCGTCCGAACTTGAATCGGTTCCAACTCCACAAGACCCGGATCCATTATGCGAAAGTGGCATTCGTACAAGTAGTCGCCGACACGGCTGCTACTGAAACCGAACCGAATTATGTTTTTGGTATTTTAAAATTTTATATAATAATTTAAATTGTAAGGAATGTGCTTAAATAAAACCTTAGAAAGATTTGAAAGGATACAATAAAATATAGTCTTAAATCTTAATTAGTTAAATGCTAGAGTACAATGACGACCGGAATTGCGCAAGGAGCCATGTACAGCTCTCCTGGTTAGGGGTTCGACTCCGAGGAACCATCATCAGGCTTACGACATTCCACGCGCAGGAGTATTTAATTAGCAGACTCAGTGTATGCTTTTAATTAAGAACCAGAAGTTAAGCTAGCTTTAACTGCCTGGTGACCACTAGTTGGATCGAACTCAGTGCAAGAGAAGAAGGCTGAATCGCCGTCGAGAAAGAAAAGAGAAGGGAAAAAAAAAGAAAATCCTGAGCTTCATGAGTCGACCCAATCTGACTGGAACAAGGTGGGCATTACCCGGTTTACTGGGTTTTGGTAAGAAGATCGGATTTGTCATCCGGGTGGCAATAAAGAAATGTGTGGGGATAATAAGGGTAGTTCGGAGTGGATGGGATACAAGAGAATTCTAGCCTTCTCTGTTCGAGGTTGTGAGCCAAACGATTTTTTAAAAAGGAAAAAGGAGTATCCTCCGTGTCCTAGAAAACTTGTCGTACCGTAGTCACGTGTATGACGAGTCTCGGTGAAATAACCCCAAACCTGAACGTGTCAGGTACCGGGACCCACCCAGAGGGACCTACCAGGCATCACCGTTGTAGAAACCCAGCCCACCGATGGGTGATAAAGGGGTCGGCCACCCACCTCTCATTATTATTAATAGCACTCTCTGTCACCAACGAAATCATACGAATCTTCACCCTCATTCCTGCAGCTGTGTTGTTTAGGCATTGAGTGAGCTATGGGGCTTTCAAAGGCTCTCGTCTTCCTAGCGTTCTCTCTCTTCTCTCTTCACGTTGTACATGCCACCCTTTCTTGGGGTTCTCCAATGCCGGTAAACCCTCTCTCTCTCTCTCTCTCTCTCTCTCTCTCTCTCTCTCTCTCTCTCTCTCTCTCTCTCTCTCTCTCTCTCTCTCTCTCTCTCTCTCTCTATATATATATATATATATATATATATATACATATATATGTATGTGTATGTATATATATATATATATATACATATATATATATAATATATATGTATATTCTTGTTTATGCGCTTCTTAGAAATACTAATAAAATAGATGAACTTAAATGTTCAAAAACTGAGGTAGGCAAATTTTAAGATCCTTAACAAATCCAATAGTTATAAAAGATCTATGCAAATAGTCTATTTCACACGGCATGTTTATAATGCGCATGCGTCATAATTTGATATCAGAAAACAATTTGGATTTGAATTGTTTAATATGTTCACAGGCGCCAGGTGGTGCTCCATCTATTTCTCCTGCGGCTCCACCGTCGATTGGTATCTTTCTGCCTTCTTTGTAATTTCTTAATGCAATGTCCATTGGCTGATGTAGAAAATTTTCCGGGTAAGGCGACGTGCAGTGGGTGAAATTCAGGTGAGGCGGTCTCTATATAAGTTTTCAAAAAACTTGAACTGCTTGTATTGATTTCCGGGATCTTTTCGGGTCCCGGCCGCCTCATCTCGCCTATGAATAGGTTTTCCACTGGCAATGCCACTTGAGAATGAAAAGAAGATGATGATTGTGTATTGCAATTTGCTGTGGCAATGCAGATTGTGATCAGGCGTGCGCGGTGAGGTGCAGTCTGTCGTCGAGGCCGAATCTGTGCAAGCGGGCCTGCGGAACGTGCTGTGCAAGATGCCACTGCATGCCGTCCGGCACCGCCGGCCACTACGAAGAGTGTCCTTGCTATGGTAGCCAAAAGACTCATGGTGGCAAGCCCAAGTGCCCCTGATAACATATAACACCATTTATTTATATCAATCTACCTTCTGCATTCCCATCCATTGCTTCTTGTATGGCAAGCACAATAAACTTGTTCAGGCATTATTGATTCTCATGTTCCCTTGGTGTTTTCATGCGGTATCGTTCTTGAAGTATGTTGCCACTGGCAACCTTGGTAGACGCGTACGCGCATATATATACATATATATATATATATACATATATATATATATATATACATATATATACATATATATACATATATATACATATATATATATATATATCATATATATATATATATATGTATATATATATGTATACATATACATATATACATATATACATATATATATATATATGTATATATATATATGTATATATGTATATATGTATATGTATACATATATATATATATATATATATATATATGTATATATATATATGTATATATGTATATATGTATATGTATATATATATGTATATAAATTCTCATATATATGTATTATATATATACATATATACATATATGTATATACATGTATATATATATATATATATATGTATATAAATTCTCCTTGAATGCATTTACATACATATATATATACATATATATATATATACATATATATATATGTATATAAATTCTCCTTGAATGCATTTACAGATCATGGCAACAAATCTTTCTTGGAATATATATACATATCATATATATATATATATATATACATATTATGTGTATGTGCTCTATTTTAACACGCTTTTATTGAGGTGCCAACTTGGAATTGATTGAGTTTGATGTCTGTGGAAGCGCGTTTCTCTCTTGACGGTGGTCTTGGAGCGAAGCGGTGGAAGAGTATTTAATTCTAAAACAAACGAACGTTAATTTGGACGGTTCATTACACGGCCTTCTCAATTACAAATGTCCATTTCTGGTACTTTCTGATATTTAAATACATGAATATGTACGACGCTGGGTTCAACTTGAAACGTAAATTCACAAGAAGATGCTCAATATTTATTTCGGGAGAAAATAGTTGAACGTTTCTCTACTTGCAAATACTCACTCAACACACGCATATATGTATATGTATATATATATAGAGAGAGAGAGAGATTGGTAATTGAAGTATGCCCGGAGCATTTAGAAAATCTTGGACATCTAACTAGTAGTTAGCTTGGACCAAACATTCGTGAACATGTCCAACATAGGCCGTCTAACTAGTAGTTAGCTCGGGCCGGTCGTATCGGAAACAAACCAAGCAACGGATTCGATTAGGCTTGTTTACCAGTTCTATGATCACGCCAACTGCGCATCAGCGTTAGGTGTCCCTGAAACGTTACAATGGTTACAGGAAGAGACGGATGAAATCATACGTCGTGCAAGGTTTTCTATCAAATAGACGCAACATCCATACACCCATTCTACAAGAATCTGACAGCAATGGGCTTACTAAAGGAAAATCTCATTCAAAGTTGTAAACAATGGGCTTCCAACTCGTTACTGCAATGAAACTCCTTTTGACTACAGGAACAAGCCTACCAAGGAGATCAAATGGGCGCGGCGCCATGGCTCCCCATAAACTTACACGACAATGGCTAAATCTTCGATCATCCTGGTTCTGTCATAGAGAAAGGTACAGAGAGAGGTACAAAATTGCAGAGAATTGATCTCCAACAATACAAATAAGGATTAAGGTATGACATAAAGACTCTGGCCTATGTTTCGGTATGCAAACGAGGAATTTTTCAGTACAAGTTTCCTTGTATATTAAAGCGTTCACAATGAATTGTTGACTCGATGAACTACTTTTGTGGTTACATTAGTACAAATCTCCTTTTATATGGCTTTCTATGCGTGTACAGAAATAAACCCTACTGTAACTACTCAACTATATGATCTTATACAAGCCAACCCGAAACATAAAGCATCCTCAAGCAAAAGTGTTGTACCATAAACGTCCTGTGTAAGTGACATGGAAGATCACATCATCAAGAATGAAGGAAACATGATCTATTGAGCCCTTTGTTAGCAACTAGTGCAACCAAGAAGTGATACATAATCATCCTCTGAATTCAAGAGATCAGATCAGTTCATCCAAACACTTTCCACACCAGTGTTCTACAAATTCGATTAACAAAAAAACCCTCAACCCTCGTCAGTTGAATATTAAAACCCAAGGAAGATTCAGTTAACGTGTGAACAATTGGCCGACATCTTACATTCTTGCAAAACTTCAGGTTTACACTACTCCAGAAGGTAGGCGCAACACAAGATGCCCACCAAAGACACTGTTGACATAGTGAAATCATAGGAGACGATGTTAGGAACAAGAAACATGCATATGAAAGAAGGTGAAGGGAAAAAGATAGTAGATTGTCACCTCTTAACATAATAGTAACAAAAATCTGCGAGAATAAAAGTCTGTACGACTTCAGAAAGAAGCACCATTGGTGGCCATAGACCATGGCCCAAAGCAAACAGAAAGTGCCCACGAGTATCCAAAACCTGTAACGAAAAAAGAAAGCTGTATCATTCTGATACAAGTTGACACCAGTCGGGTGCTGGGCGCACCACCAGTCGGGTACTTGGCGTAATTTGGTCATATCTATCATTCTAATGACACAAATATACAACGGTAGGAATATCTGGTGGGGAAAAAGGAGGTATTGCAGTTGCTGACTTGCTAATGCAATGACAAACATCAGATCCATGTCGATGGTCAAGTAATGAATATGATGTGTTACAACTAACACAGAAATGAAATTCCAACCAAAATGTAACAGTCTCTTCGTCTCTACTTTGGGGATGGATATTCTCTAACCAGACCGTTTTGAAACTTCTATCAATCTTCCTATAATAAGTTCATCAGGTAGCTTTACGAAAATCATAAATTTCATGAGGACTAAACTTCTAAGTCTATACAACCAACATCCAAATGCTTCCGTCATATTCGTGGAGGGCCTAGAAAAATCCAAACTACTTGATTACAGGCAATGATAAATGAAGAGGTAGCAAGTCTAAAATCAAATTAAGATATGGATATTTTAGGTTCATGAGTTTGAAAAGATGTTAAGCCTCTGAATTTCAGTAGGCCACCCTATGCCGATAGCAAACCAATATCAGGAAAGAGAAGTCCAAGGAGATAAATAAAGCAGATACCATGACCTATTCATCCAGGCCCATTGCATGCTAATGGGCTGAAGCCAAGATAGGGGTGGAGGAAGATAAAAGAAAAACAGCATGAACAACTACTACAAGGTAGAAAATCATAACATCCGTTTTTTCCAACAAGAAACCAGGCAATGTGGGGGCTTAATGAGACTGCTGGTGGTGAGAGAATAATATCTTGACTGAGGGATCTCATTTCCCAAGTTCAATCATGTCAGAGTTGAATGATTAAACTATTACATAATATATATATGCTACGTACATTAGTGTTGATGTATATATGTGTATGTGTTTTAGGCTTCAAGAACCACATTTATAAGAATGTGTGTTGCGCATAATCCCAGCACTTTGTAGTGCAGAGATAATTGATTTCTGAAATAGTAGAAGAGATGAACGCTGTCTGAGGAGAACTTATCAATCAACAGGGACATCATTTTAATTCTACATGTGATGCAGATGATTTGCAACATACGCTTGAAGACCCAATAATAACGTCCTGTATCCACAAAAGGAGTACTGCCATACAAGATTCAGCATATGTAACCTGACAAATTTTCAGAAGACAAGATTCCTATATACTATTCCACAAAGTTAGCTCAGCACATCACATCCACCTATAACAAAGATTTGTAATGTTTCATCCTACCATTGCAGTTAGTTGACCATGAACTTCATATTTCAAATTCTCCATTGCGGTTCACTAGGATTGTTAGCTCTTTACAGCCAATACCCAGATTCCAAACTCACTATTATTTTATAAGGTCAGGAATCAACACAATCTCAGGCAGTGAAAAGCTATTTTTATGTGCCATCTCAATTGCCTATCTAGATGTTCGGAATATGGACCTCTGTAAACAAGTAGTAATTAACATGAAGCTCTAAGGAATACGTGTACAAACCCATATTTTGACCATATCGGTCAATAATATTATGCTTTCCAGTTTGCAAGATCCCCAACATATCAGTTTCTTATACTTGTTTGCAACAGCCCATTATTCAATTTGTTGGCCACACTAGACAAGCCATACGTAAGTTCTTGCAAGTACACGTTCAGTGAAGAGAGTCAAAAGTACTAAGTTTATATCCTGATAACATTCACTTTTGCACAACACCGCAGATCTGATAAGGGAAAAATCTGTGAACATAAATCTGCATATTTGAGACTTAGGAAATAGATATGAAGAAATTCTTCACACTCTTCATCCTTTAAGCATTCATATTTGTGCACTTTGTAGTTACAAGTTTGCACATTGCAATGAACATGGATAACCCAAGAGGTTTCTGGCTAAATGATGTGATGTGTCTGTGCTTGAGGACAGGGCATTGCAGCCAAATGTTATATTAGAAAAATAGTTCAAAATGTTATACTAGAGAAATAGTTAAAAGTATACCATTATTTCAAACTTAAAAAAACTGTATTTACTGTAAACATAAAGAATCTCCTCCAAAAGAACAACATATTTAAGCCCTATTTGGTAAGACCTAATGCACATTCGTGCTTAGATGCCATGTCAACACATTGAAGTTTCAGCACATTCCCGAGGACAGATTGTGACTACGAAATTTACTGGTGAACAGTTCATCAGGCATTTTTCTCACAGGGTTCCATATCTTACCAAGTTTCCTTATGGATACAGAATAATCCCAGGAAATTGTCACTTGACTATGTTAGTACTAAATTGTCATGCAATCATCATAGCCATATTCCAAACAAACATAAAGTTCAGCATATATGCATGCATGCGCTAACATATAAGAGCACATTTGGATGAAGCCAAGGGGGACAGAAGGGCCTCGAGGTCGAGCTAGCCAAAAATTATATATGACCAGCGGGCCTGGATCCTCCAGTGCAAACTTTCTGTCTCCATCCCAGAGAAATCCATGTTCATGCAGTAAACCAATAGAATGTAGACATGGTATGCCGTTTCAACAAATATAAAAAATATACCATATTGTACATACAGCTTTCAACTCCGCCAACGTAAGGCATCACCCTTGCATGGCAGGTCCCAAGCCCGGATAAAGGAGGAGGGTTGCGATAGGCTTTCGATAGCCACCATAAAACTTTATCGGACTTATCTACCATGAATTCTATAAATTATGATAGGGCTATGTGAAAACAAAGAATCCATGTAGCCGACCCCATCTAGTATGGGAAAAGGCTTAGTTGTTGTTGTATTGTACACACATCTTTCATTACAGGGTACAAAATAGAAACTGACATGCTTTAAGAAAAAATGAAAAGAAAATCAAGAACGATGTCAAACCTGAAGGACCCAATGAGCACAACTCAAGAACCTAGCCACTCCCAAAGCGAATACATAGTGAGCAGTAAATGGTTCAACAATCTGCAAATGAGTAATAGCATTATTTCTGGGTTGATATCAGCAGTAATTTTAGTAAACCATTCATCTGACAGTATCAAGAAAATAAAGCACAGAAGATTCCGTGACTTAAACTACAGCGTTCACCTTTGTGTTTTGCATCACACGTAGCTGAGGCAAGACAGACACAGCCTCCAAGTAAACACAGAAAGCCCATAAGATCCTGTCAAGTATATTATGTGACGTTGTCGGATGAACAAGTAGGGCAAGCACTGCACACGGCACTACCTGCATCCACAATTTGTATTTTGGCTTAGAGAATGCAAGATTGTATAAGAATCCCACATAAACTATGATGACCCAGCGAATTTGAACAACAATCAATGTAATCCCAATTTTTAGTAAAGGTTTTACAGCACCTCCTATAAAAATCCATAGAAATATCTCTAGATTTTAACTGGTCATTGGACCCTGTCCTGTTCAATAAATCCAATTTTTAGTAGTCATAAGGATAAAAAGTGTGTATACATGTTGTTCCTTAAGACATACCAAACATGATCCAGACTTTCAAACAATAAATTCTAACAAAACCATAATTAATAAACCCAGGAATTAAATAAAATATGTTGCACTTTAGTCATAGGTTCGTTAAAAAAAGTTGCAAGTTCGTTCATTTAAATTGACCATACTGCTAAACTCCAAATTCTGATGTTAAAGCAAATGCACAATCCGATCATTAACTCAAGCCCTCTCGGACAACTACAATTAAAAGGAAAAGTGAACAGATAATAACAAGGTAAAGATGTAAAAGATGGAGCAAATCACAACAAGACTCACCACATAATAAATTGGAAGGTTGTCTTTATCCTCCATGAAAGTCGATCTCAACTTAAACCGAATCATATAAATTACCCACAATGTCGACAAGAGAGTTGCCGAATCAAGCAGTGTGTGGATATCATATTCCATCACGTAGCTACAATACAGCCTCACAGCTAAAAACAATGCCGTCAAATCCTGCGTATTGAGTGAAAGCCCTACAAGCAATTCACACCACCACCAACAATCAATACCTAAACCTCAAATTTCCAGTGAAATTCATATACCAACAACTCAAAAAGCATTTCTTTTTCTCAAAACAAAATGCTATCCACAATTATTAAATTATTATGAAGCTCTAGAGAGAGGAAATGGAAGTAGGTAGGAGAGAAATAACCAGCACAAGTCTTCTCCTTCGTCAACTTGTAGATCAAAACTGAGATCCCGATGGCGTGAGATGCCTCAGCGGCGACAAAGAGGTTGTCGTGATCGTGAACGATGAATCGGAGGAAGACGAGGGTCGCCATCCCGGCGACCACCGCTAGGAAAGCCTTCACTTTGGGGGGTTGCCTCCGCACCCATGATATGAAAACGTTAATGGGGTTCTTGGATGCTCTTATGGGAGTCACCATGTTTCTTCCCCTTTACCAGCAAAAGAGAGAGAGAGAGAGAGAGAGAGAGTTGTGCTGAATTTATTACAAGGGAAGACGTAAGAGGTGTTGGGTGACAGATGATCCAACTGCTGTGAGAAGCAGATGGATTTATGGAAGGCCTCTAATTTTCCATAAAAGAGTAGTTTAATGATAAGTCGGTGGGCTATTTGTCGGCTGATTTTCATATATATATATATATATATATATATATATATATATATATAAAGAGAAAAAAATAGCACTCAATGCATGAATAATTTCATAAACAAACTCCATTGTTAAATCTTTGAGATCGTTATAATTTTTATTTTATATTTTCAAATCTTCACCATTAATTAAAAAACTGAATAATAAAAATATTTATGCAAGATTATATACTTAAAAATAAACAAACATTAATCATTTATTTTGAAAGATAAGATACATAAAATTTGAATTTCAAAAATAAAAAGTCTAATACTTTTTTGAAACACACTAAATTCAAAAAATTAACTTTTACCTTTTCAATTTAAATCTCAATAACCATCTTTCATATAAAATGATTAAGATTTATTTGAATATGTTAATATGTTTGTAACATAACTAACATATATATATAGTTAATATATATATATATATAATATATATATATATATATGTTTTTGATGACATAAGTATGATTTAAATAGATTTTAAGGGTTTCCAAAAAATTTAAAAGACAATATTATCATAGGAGCATTAATCACAACATGAGTGATGAACATGATCCACTCACTTTTATGTATATATACATAAAATATAAAACAAATAGCTCACCTTACTACCACTCAAAAGTTGCAGGTTTTGAGTTCCACATAAATGGCGTGCATACTTTGGCTTCGGCCTCCCCGTTGTAACAGAAAAGAAAAGAAAAGAAACTTTGATGTTTGAGAAGCCTTAGTTTGGATTACGGACTGGATTGTGTTACAGTTGCATATGTTTTGGACAGGAAGATTTTCCATTTAGGAGTTGAGGGTTGGCTTTTGAAAAATGAGCCTGACGAGCCATACCGGACTGTTCATGACTCACTTGTCAACTCAAACTCTTGTTCATGTTCGCTTTGTTACCTCATTCGACTCTACTCGAACATGAACACAACACGAGTACACAAGCTGAACACGAGCTGTTGTTCAAGATTGAAAATATAAGTTTTTACATGTAATTTTAATTAGAAAATTTAAATTTTCTACCAAGAAATTAAGTCAAATTTTCATGTATAATACATTTTCCTTGTAGAAAGATCTGACCATTGGATTACATTTTGCCCACTCAAGTCCAGCCAATATGACTTTCTAAAATATACATCAAAGAGATCTGTGTTACTTAAGTAATGAGCTCATACAAGCTGAGCCTAATCAAGCAACAACATTTAAATGCCAATATGGGTCACTTGGCTGGGATACTGAACTAATCGGGTTTAATTGCATCGATTTGCAGCAGACCATGATCTGAATCGAGCTCATATTTTAAACTTAAAGCCGACCATCATAGTTTGATTTCGACTTCGTTCCACTATGAGTCAAGTTGGGTTCACCCGGTTCAGAACTAGCTTCTATTATCTAACAAATTAGCTAATATAAACACAATAAATAATTTCTCTAAGTAACAAAGATTATGGGTATTAGAATCAAAATTTATATAATATCATTTTTAATTATGTTCAAAAGAATTTAAAACCATGCCTATAAATGTTTAACATATTTTACAGCGTCCGGTAACTTCATTGTTCATCTTTTAGTTGCAGTGAGACCGATGTTAGGTCACCAAAGTAGGTTCAGGTTCAGATCATTTCAGTTCAATTCAGGTTTGTGTCAGCTATACAAGGGGCTCAGTGGCTTTTAACAAGAACTCTTGGATTTGACCGAGGCTGCCGCGTGCCTCACCCGCCAAGAATGGGTCCAGTGCCGGCACAAGGCAAAGAGCTTCACCTGGTCTCCCAATATTGTTTAGCCAAAGCATGTTTGTGCGATGATCAATGTTTCATCCATTACTGCTGGAAAGATCACACTTAGGATGGATGTTCATGGGGCAGGGCGGAGCCGGGATCAAAGTTTTCATTCTATCCCCATTTCATAACCTTGCCCTCATCCCTGCGATGGAAAAAAAGCACCCTCATCTCCATTACCGTGTTCTCACGGGTCTCCGTGGGAAGGGACATATTATTACAGATGAAATGTGAGAAATGACGATGAGTTCATGAATTCAAAAAAGAGGTGACATTTTTTTAATTTATTTTTTCTTATAATTTAATTTATTTTTAGATGGACCTAACTTTCTAGAATCAATTAGAGGGGAAGTTGGTGCCGGGTTTGCGAGGTGGGGACCTCTTATCCCCATTCCTGCCCGATCCCCATTGAGGATTTCTTTGTTATCTCAATTCCCGTCCCCGTCCCCATCCCCATTTTCACTCCCCAAATCCATCCCGTTTGAGGCAGGTCCCGGTGGGGAGCGGGGATCCCCTCCCCATCACTAAAGGTGTAATTGAGCGAGTCAAGCTCGAGTAGAGGTAAGCTCTACCCTACTCATTAAGAAAATGCCAGACGGAGCTCAAGCTATGTTCGAACAACCCAAGCCTGACTCGTTAGGTTTGTTTGAGCTCGATGCAACTGCGGTCAACTTCATTAAACTCAGTTTGCTATCGAGCTCAGTGAGCTTGAACCTAGTCGAGCTGGTGAATTAGCTCAAAGTTGAAAAGTTCAAACTTGAAACACACAAGAGTGCTTTCTAGATGTGGTTCGACCCAAATAAGTAAACCATCAGACCTTTTAAATATTAATAAATTATCTAACACAATCCTACTCCTCTATTAGAGTCTGAAACCAAGGTATAATTTTCTCTAAATCTAAGTAAAAGGTATTTTTTCATGAAGCAGGAGGATATCCCCTCTTTCGGCCTCGAAGATTTGAACAAATGACTCGGTAAAAGGAAACGAATTGAGTTATTATTTATTTAATAAAATGCAATTTTAATAAATTACTCACACACTCCAATAGCAGGGGTATCAAATGAGTTCAAGCTGACCTATAGATTTTCAACTAGCTATTATATATTTAATGCAGATAATATTCCTTACAAAAGTTCCACACGTTTGCATGAAGATCAATAGGGGGTCAACCTCACAAGTTGAAGATCATGAGTTCGATATCCTAGGCATGCATCTGGCTTCTACCTCCATATTGCAACAAAAAGTCTCACACATTGATAGATGGGAAATGCTTTCCATGAGCGTTTTGATCTAAACTGCTCTCTTCTTTGTCAAATATAGGAACTTCATTTAAGAAGAAGAAGATGCAAAAAGCCCTCCGTGGAGCACTGTACAATCAAACGAAGGGGATCTATCAACACGAAATTCATAAAAATTTATCTTATAAAATCTCAATAAAGACAAAAAAGGAAAATCAAGACGGTCCATCTTCCATGTGACCACAATATGATTCACTCTATTCGACGGTTTCTGACACACGAACGACTTATCTAAAACCCTTGGCAAGCAAAAAGAACTTGCAGGAAAAATACTCTGAACTATGCTCTCTACCTTCTCTTTTTCACTCGAGTGAGAGTGAGGGAAGGAAGCATAAAGAAAGAAAATGGGAGAAGAAGAAATAGCAGGGAGATTATTGATAGGAAACCGACCCAGCTACCGCTTCTCGCTCTACTTGCCTCCCTTTCTCCTTCAAAGAGTGAGGAAGAGGAGAGAGAGAGAGGGGAGGAGAGATTTTGAGAAGTCCAATGCTACTCTTCTCTCTCATGAGCGGTTGCTGAACCGAAGAGAGATTGGAAGTTTGAACTGCTTTTTTTGTTGTATGTAGTCATCTTTCAATATTTAATGGGGAAGTAAATGACCTTAGCCAAATTTGCTTGTAGTCATGATAATCTTTTAGTGTACTGGATCCTTTCTCGAAAAATTATGTAGACTATCTCACTCGAGTTTCATCCAACTGGACTTCGCCTCATCCCAATAAATTTTTAAGGTCTGCAACTGGTAATGAGCTAAAGATTTCTGACCCTTAGTGCTATATCTCGCACACAGCACTCACTTCTGCAAGAAGAGCAATAACTCAACTGGCTATGGATTCAACTCACAAGTTGAAGGTCATGAGTTTGATGCCTGGGTGTGCATTTGGCTTCGGAATCCCCATCATACACACAAAGTCCATTCACTTCTAATGGTCAGTACTTTGATGGGGAGGAATTCAGACACTTGATAAGATCCATAGCATTTCCAAAGTTCCAATGAGAGCACAAAAAGAGAAAAGGTGAGACTGAAAGGGAGTTACTGCTGGGGTTGTGTTTGATGATCAAATCCTTTAAATACAAAGTGTGGAGTTCACAATGGCTGCAAATCAATTACTGTGGGTCATCACAGGGCATTATCTGACACCTCAAAAAACCAAAAGGTAGGATGTAGCTTTGGTAGCATGTCGGCTGAAAATTGTGAGTGTGTGTGTGTGTGAGAGAGAGAGAGACCATTTAGAAAGTAGAAGATGAAGATATTACGCAGAAACAAAGAACTTGGTGCTTTTTTTGCCTTGGCAACACCACCTAACGGCGACCTTTTCCCTCTGATTTTCAAAACCTAACGGTCAAACTACCTAATTCTCACATCACACCACCCACATCCCTCTGTTATAATCACTCCCCCTTCCTCTTTTCCCTTCTCTCCTTCTACAACCTCTCTCTCTCTCTCTGAACCATGGATTCCAGGATTCCATCTTTCTCTCTCTTCCCGTTCCTTTTTCCCTTTCTCCTCATCCCTTCGGCTACTCTTGCAGTTTACGACAATTTTTCTAACAACCCAATTCGCCTCATTACAGATCACAGCAAGCCTTCGTTGGCCCATATGTTGCTCAATGCAGAGGAGCATTTCCACGAATTCTTGAACAGGTTCAACAAGAAGTACCCAGGACCGGAAGAGCGGAATCACCGGTTTTTTATCTTTAAAGGCAATCTGCTGAAGGCAATGCACCACCAGGCCATGAATCCCACTGCCATCCATGGCGTTACCAAGTTTTCAGATCTCACAGAGGAGGAATTCAGTTCCATGTATCTGGGCTTGGGGAAGATTCCCGAAGAGCTTTCCGGTGTCAAGTCGGCACCATCCCTGCCGACGGATGATCTTCCAGAGAGTTTCGACTGGCGAGAACATGGAGCAGTCACCCCGGTGAAAGACCAGGTGAAGAGAATTGCTACCGATAACTAGAAGTCACCACATTTTACTATCATCATCATCATTATTATTATTATTTCAATTTACAATTGCACAAAAAGGTTCGTGGAAAAGATTATATCAATTTTATTTTAATACAGGGAAATTGTGGGTCTTGCTGGACTTTCAGCACAACTGGAGCACTAGAAGGAGCTCATTTCTTGAAAACAGGACAGCTGCTAAATCTCAGCGAGCAGCAACTTGTTGACTGTGACCACGAGGTATCTCTCTCATACTAAGGTTGGTCAAAATTTTGCTCAAAATTCTATATAAATGATCAAGCTCTCGATAATTACTATGGTATCTCAGAATTTCTGGTTTTCCCCTGAAAAATCATGGTAAGATACTGGTAATGCAGAAATATATCAAGTATATTCAGAACAAGGAACACTAGCATAAAATGTTGGAAGGTCGTCTTCATTTATTGATATACTGATAGAACACATGGTGATATTTTCTGGAATGCCTTGTATTTTCTATGAACAGCCTTTTGGATATATCATGAAAAATGTTGGAAGATCGTCTGCATTTGTTAATATACTGATAAAACGCACGGTCTGGAATGCCTTATATTTTCTATAAACAGCCTTTGGATATTTCACGAAAAGACATTGTTCCAAGAACATGAGATATTATGAGATGCTGAAAATGCAAGACAAATTACTGTGATTTAATGCATAACAAATGGTACCTGTTAGTGTGACCCTTCAGATGAGGGATTGTCCTGCAACTCAGGCTGCTATGGTGGACTCATGACAACAGCATACCGCTATGTAATGAAAGCAGGCGGCATTGTAAGAGAAGAAGATTATCCTTACAAAGGAATAGAGGGTAGTTGCAAGTTTGAAGAATCAAAAGTTGCAGCTAAGATGGCAAACTTCAACATGGTGTCTGTTAACGAGGACCAAATTGCAGCCAATCTAGTAAAGCATGGACCTCTTTCTGGTATGCTGCTACTGGTTCATTCCTTTGATTCTTTAATCATTCACCAATCCTTACTAAATCATACGACGAGTCCATTTGTATGTCACTTTATTTTTATGTTTTATTCACAAACTTCGTCATTATCTATTGTACACCCCTTTCGTGTATGCACGTCTCAAGGCCGAATATATCTGTACGTGTTTTCACAGACCCCACAACGTTACCTGGGCTTCACAACGCGACCTGCGTTTCACAAAATCTTGTTTTTTGTTTTACAGTTGCAATCAATGCAAACTTCATGCAAAGCTATGTTGGAGGGGTCTCCTGCCCTCTGATATGCAGCAAGAGGTTGAACCATGGAGTCTTGCTCGTAGGATATGGGAAAGGGGAGTATGCCAAGGCAAAATTGAAGAAGATGTCATTTTGGGTGATCAAGAACTCATGGGGAGCTGACTGGGGGGAGGATGGATACTACAAGATATGCAGAGGACACAACACATGTGGGGTTGACAGTATGGTATCTAGTGTCACCGCTGCAACTCCTTAAGTACGAATTTCCTTTGAAATTTCTTTAGTGAAAAGGAGATTATTTCGACATGATTCTGTCACAGCACATGTTCCAAGGATAGCAGTGTACTCGGTGTTTCTCAATTTATGCAAATTTATGACCACCGGAGATATGCTCTTAAAATGAATTGGCAGCTGTTCTAGAAACAGAACAAAGAGAGAAAGATCAAATGCAGAAAGTCGTAGAAAAAAGACTAGATTTAATCGGTTTTCACTGTTATTGAATATTTTATCATACAAGGAAATGACCCACGTATAATATTGTAGTAAGCTTGTTTGATTCACAAACCACCATCAACTTGTACACTAAACTTGCAATCCCAATAGACTCTAGAGAACTTTTAACTGTGCAAATGCCGAACAGGAGCTCCATCATTCCCTGGCCCAAGCCTAGATGAGAAAGGAGGGTGACATGAAGTGGTCGATGGCCAGCATGAATCTCATTTGGATCCTTTATCATGGATTAGAACTTGCGAGAATTAAGACACATTATGAAGCTTAATGAAGTCTTAGAAGCGGACCTAGGTGCTGACCAGATAAGTCGTTGCAAATTTCATGTCAAAAGAACTTCATGTTAAAAGAGAACTATGCCCAATTTACAAGGGAAAACCTACATTGCGTACTTCCATCTCCAAGGATATTTACATTGGTTTACCATGCAAAATCTGCTCTGCAAATGTATCAAGAATTGAGAGAACAGCAGCAGCAACAGTTGGGCCCCACCGAAGACCCATTTCATCTTTACAAAAGCCCAAGATTGCTCGAGAGCTGAAAAGGATCACGCAAGGAACAAGAATAACTAATTGTATAGGAAGAATTGAAAAGCGGAAACCCTAGATTTTCCTGAAATTCACCTCACGCAAAATCAAGCTTTTAAATGAAGAAAAATGAGTCACCTGCATATAAGGCTTCAACAAAATTCAGCACTCTTTGCCACTTTGGGACCAATAAGGTCATTATCACTGTCAGATGATTGTTCGTTGCGCTTCCTGGATACTTTCTTGCCTTCAGTTTTTGAAGTAGCACTATTCATTTCAATGACCTTCACAGACTTCTTGGCCGTGGTTCCCTCGACCTGTCTCTCTACCCTTTTTTGCTCCTTCCTTTTCAACTGTTTGGCATACACTTCCTTTGCAACATCTTCTGGCAACAAACCTCTCTCCATCAACCTGAAAATGACATGAATCAATACTTGTGAGGAATCCTCGAATGACACAAAGGGAGACAGAGGCATCAAAATAACAAAACCATCAACAAGGTCAAGTACCTAATGCAGTGTACCTGTCTTCATCACGACATGCTTACTGCAGATAATAACATATCCACTGCAAATAACATACTTCTCATAGACCCTTCTAATTAATCTTACATCTGGCACCCCAAGTTGCCACGTAAATCTGCAACTTGAGTTATTCACAAAGACCAGAATGTAGTTGATAGAACTGGTACGAATGTTGAGTCTCTGGACCTCTCCGAACAGATCTTGATGAATACGAGGTACATAAATCTAATATTAATGAACTGGTAATCTGATCTTGCTTTAACATACATGGTCTATATGATACATTTCTTTTCTTAAGAACCAATTTACGAATACAAGTGGATCTAGTTGAGGTTAATGCTCCAGACTTCAGTACGAGTTGAAAACTGCAATAGAGCCCCTCCAAATTCCAACCCAACCTGGTTGACGTGCAAGGTAAAGATGCGAGGAATTCTCCCATCTGCTAAAACTTGAAGACACCTACGAACACCGATAGCCGAGACTTGAATTGCCATTGAAAGAAAACACTTGACTTGTTTTTCAGATATTGAAACGGAGACGATGATCAAAATAGAACTAGTAAAAAGATCCATGATGCCAACGATAACCTCCACACAAATGTCATTGATTACCAGTCAAACCGCCCATGACATAAGTTAATTACAGGAGATTATAATCATGGAGTTCTTAGAATGCAAACTATATGTATGTAAGTATTTAGAGCAGAGATATAATAGTAAGTATCACCACACCTTAATGATTGACATGACCATGATTTACATCAATCCAATGCCAATATGCAAAAACTAGCAATCGGACACGTAAACACATACACACACACGGGTTTTCCTACCAGAATGCAGCCATTTCGCTTGTTGGTCTTTGCTCATACAGAGACTCGTAGAAAATCCGCAAAGGATCCCCCTGAGAAAATAATTCACTATCAAGAATCGGAAAGAAAAGAAAACAAGATAAAGGAATAAGCACTCCCATATCAAAATGAATAGCCACAGAAAAGAAGCTTATTGCCTCATAAGGTGGGTTATGTTTCTGACCGGGCAACTCGTACACCTTCTCCTTCTTCCTGCCCTTAGCCACTCGGCTCGACTTCTCCTCTTTGTTCTTTCTCTTCTTCTTCTTCTTCTTCTCCTTCACTACCCTCTTCGTTATCCTCTTCTTTTATCATTAGTCGCGCAAAGGAGTAAAAATATTAGACAAACGATAAGAAAATGGTAAGGCGGCAAATAAAGGATCCCAACTGGTCTTCCCCAAAATCAAACCGAAGCTAAGGAATCGCAAATCAAGATACAGATAAACCTGAAAACATTCAAAACATCAACAAAGCAAAGAATTGGAGAGAGAGAGAGAGAGAGAACCTTGTGACCATGAATAGATACAGAGACGGCTTTCTCGTTTTTCTCCAATTCAACAGATTCGGCGATTTCATTCCCACCAATCGTTTCCATCTTCTTCTTCTCCTCTGCCCCACTTCTGTCATTCTTCAGCTTCTTGGATAACTTCTTCGGTATAGTATCAGCGTCCGCCATGAGTTGCACGGAACGAATCGGTGGTTTTTTTCGCGCTTTCTTTATGGCGCCCTGTTTTGGTTCCATTAGAAGTCGGTGGAAATATTTAGAAAAGCAGATTACCCCAAAGCGTTTGATGTATTCTCAAGAAGGGTCATATATAAGATTATTACAGATAAGTGCCGATTCTTTTCTAAAGTATGCCAAACAACAGCTCACAATTTGGCCTTTCATCAGAAAATGTGATCCACAGAGAATTAAATGAAACGAACTTCTTAAAGGGATGACCCTATACATGCTACTGCGCAATTTGTGTAGGTTTTAGAGATGAACTACAAACAAAATAGATAGGGCTTGTCTCAACTAGGCTCATGCATCGAGTACTAAGACACAAACATGTGTGTGAGGGCGGATGTGTATGCATGTGCCAGTGTGTGTGTTAGAATACTACCCTTATCAGTTAAATCGGTACAACTGTCTTCAATGGGTAATGTTCTATTTGTAACTATAATAATTGTGTTACAAAAGCAATTTTGGACATAAAGAAGCAATACTTTGTTAAAATTATGTATTTCCACTCTTAATGTTTAATGAGCAAGTTCATGTTTGGCTCATTCAGCTAATCTTAAATGAGAAAAAGAGATGGCCCATGCAAGGGAAATTATCCGATGAGACGAGCCACAATCTGTAAGCTGATCTGGCTCCTTTTACCAACACATGTGGATTTACCAGGCAAAGGTCGACAGGTGAACCTGGATCCTCTTTTGAATAAGTGTGTCTTTGATTATAAGTAACAAATTGAGTTCCTAAGTGTAATAACTGAAAGTTGAATTGTAACGTGTCCAGGAGAGAAGTCGGAAGTTAGTGTGAAAATTCTCAACTTGGCGTCTGGAATTTTTCATATTTGACGGTGCCGCAAGAGGGGAAGGGACGGACCCTTTTGGGTTTTTTGCTTTTGTCAAAATAAATTTTAATGTTTTTTTTGGTTTATGGGAAAATAAATTCCAATCTGCTGCTGCATATGAAAGGGTGTTAAAGAGGCTTTACAATGGGCTTGTTCTGGGTAGACATGACCGGTTTCGGTTTGCTCAAAACCTTAAAGAGACTGTGTTGGTTCCAGAATCGCTTTGAGGTTCAAACAGTTTGGATCCAAGAAAATAACATAAAAATTTTGAAATTAAAAAAACAGAAAATAAGGAAACACCAGTTTGAAACCGCCCTTTTCGGTTTCAGGCGGTTCTGATTTAATACCTGAGGTTTTCGGTTTTGAGCCCGGTTTCAACAGTTCCAGTTCTGGCTGGTTCTTGGCCCAGTTCAATTCCTGTTGGAACCGTCTGAGTCTATTCAACAACAACAACAACAACAACTAAGCCTTTTCTAATACTAGATGGGGTCGGTTACATGGATTCTTTGTTTCCACATAGTCCATGTGCCATATTAGCATTTAACTCACAATAAGGTAGATCATTCTTTATCGTTTCTTTACAACACTTTTGTGGTCGTCATTTACATCTTTTAATACTTTTAAAATCTAGTTTTTTGTACCTTATTTCAAACAAGTGGTTTCGATTCTATAAAAAATCAAAATTCAAACTAAACCTGCTCCGCTAAGAGTCCTAGTTCGGTTCTTATTTTAGTTTAGCTCCTGTTATATTTGAAAAGTTCTATGAAACAAAGATGAGATTTTAAATAGAAAAAAAAAAGCGACTGAAAACTGTCAGTTCTGGTTCCGGCTTTCAAGGTAAAACTGAAACCGAACTTTGGGAGTCCTTAATTCTCTCCATTCCAGTCGGCTCCGGGGAGGTTCATGTCTCGTTCTACCCACTGGGCCTGGTCCAAACTGATGGGAACAATCCGTCAGATCTCGATCACGAGGGCTGGTGGCTTCCTATGAACTGTTAGAAGGTTTTGTGCCTAATACAAGATCTACTATTTGTTGATTATAGGCTTGTTAGATCGATTCAAGCACGAAAATCTTGTTCTCGAGGTAAATCACAAGACCACTGGCTCTGGGCGATATCTTTGCATTGTATGTATGTGCGTGTGTGCATGTGTATGTTAAGAAAAATCATTATTCATATGAATGAACAGATTAATTTCGAGAGATAGTGATTGGCTATTAATTTTATAAGTTAAGCGTATATTTCATCTTTGTCACCTTTTCTTAACAGAGAAGGGACAATTTATTAACCAATCAAATCAGAAATTGAATTGATATAGTGCTTTGTTCGTTAAGCTGTCACGGCCACCATCCTCAGCCATTTTACTAACCACCACCACCATCCTCCTCAATGGAAGACTCAGAATTTTTTTTGGAATGAGGTGCAATTGTATTTTGGGTGGAGCACACTTGTATTTCACGTCTACAAAGCATTTGTATTTAGTGAGAAACCCAAGAATTTTTCAAATTTCGGGTGAGGCACATGCCTCACCTTATCGTAAAGTGAGTCCACTATTGATCTTCCGACCTTAAATAAGTTCATCCAAACACCTTTCTTTATTTTAGTAGTAAAATAATCACTTTTGAGCACATAAATAAACTCAGGCACTCAAACAGGCCCCAAGTTGAAAGTAAATTTAGGCCAGATTCTTTCTTTTGCTCTCTGCAAAGTAACACAAGGTTTGGATCAAAGTGGTCAATGGATACAAAAAGTATGGACGTTAGCTAGGTCTTGCTTAAATCAAGAACCAGTTCAATGCCACTTGGTCCATGATGGTTCGTTTCATGTCTGAGTTGGGTTGGATCTGTGTCCGATTCCTAATATCAACAACTTAAATTAAAATCTTGAAAAAATCATTTTTTAAAAATAAATATTAGTATTGAGCTTAGTAATTCTGGTTTAATCAATATCCTGGTTTAATCAATATCCTATGATATCTAAGACAAATTAAAGTCAATAAGTTATCAAGAGATTATTCATTTGTGCGGTAATCGTCACTAGTTTTGTGAAAATAAATCGGTTTTACTTACAGGTTTGGCTTTATTATTTTTTATACATACATAATATTACATAATATGTATAATATATATATATATATATATGAAAACCATATTCTACTCATTTCTAACATGTCTACTCATTGCTTTTTTTTATGACATGAGTGTATTTAACATTTTTAAGAGGTTTTGAAAAAGTATAATACAACAACAACTAAGCCTTTTCCCATACTAGACGGGGTCGGCTACATGGATTCTTTGTTTCCACAGATCCCTATCGTGTGTCATGTTAGTAGTTAACTCCCAATAAGCTAGATCATTCTTTATTGTTTCTTTCCAACACTTTTGTGGTCGTCCTCTACCTCTTTTAATACTTTCCAAATTTAGTTTTTCTAACCTTCTTATAGGTTCTTCTTTTGATCTTCTTTCTATATGTCCAAACCATTTTAAACAATGTTCTCTCATTTTATCCTCTATTGGTGCCACTCCTAATTTGTTTCTAATAACCTCATTATGTGTACGGTCTTTTCTTGTACAATCACTCATCCATCTCAACATCTTCATTTCTGTCATAGACATCTTTTGTACATGTTGATGATTAACTACCCAACACTCATAACCATAAAACATGGCAGGCCTAATTGCTGCTCTATAATATTTACCTTTTAATTTTAAAGGTATCGTCTTATCACAAAGAATACCTGATGCTCCTCTCCATTTTAACCAACCAGTATTAATTCTATGTGTAACATCTCCATCAATTCTTCATCACTCTGAAAAATTGACCCTAGGTATTTAAAACTTTCCTTTTGGGGAATGCAATGTGTGCCAATTTTAATTTCTATATCCTTTGAAGTAACCAAATGATCAAACTTACATTCAATATATTCTGTCTTATTGAAAAAGTATAATGTTTAAAAAAATAATGATATATAACTCCGCTCATGTATGGAATCACCATTGCATGACCGGTCCCAAGCCAGATAAAGATTGCGTTAGGATTCCGACAACCAACGTAAAACTTTGTCAAACTTATCTACCATGTATTTTACAAATTATGAGCATCGTTTTTTAAAAGACAATGATGTATATATACGTGTGTTTTCAAAATAGTTCCAGCCCCAATTTCTCCACCAAACGTAGAATTTGTCATGATAAGCCCTAATCCGGACCTACAACCAATTCCTTCTTGCTTGCCATGTTAAGATCCTCATTTAAGATCAAGGAGCCACGAGTCCCATGATTAGGAGTTCAACTCAAAAGAACCTTTAAGTTGAAGACCTCGAGCTCGAGAGCTGGCTGGCTGTGCATACTGATAGAGATCTCCCTAACCATAGCTTTGCCAATAATAAAAACCATGTTTGCAGATGAGAAATTACAGAAGAAAATGTCAGTATCTGCAGAACGAGCAATAATTCACCTGGTTAGGTGGTCGACTAACAAGTTGAGGGTCATGAGTTTGATTCTCGGTGCGTGCCTTGGCCTCCCCATTTTAACAAAACAAAAAGAATGTCTGTATCTAACTGTGACTATCTGGGTAGAATTTACCAACAAATACTTTGGTCTCCTGCATGTTTCAATTATTTAACTTAAAAATGGTCCTAAAGTTGATTCTATTAAATGAAACAGCTGCAATAGTTTGAATTAACGCGTGACATCGTTCTCACACTAAAATTGGCCTAAAGTGGTCCTTCACCCACTTGTGGATGAAACTCAACCATGCCTACAGGCTGATCAATGCTGATAATGCTATCATCGATGCTGCAACTACAACATTTCATACATCTCTTTTTTGTTTCGAAAGTGTTCGTGTTTTCATCTCATTATAGAATAAAATATAAATATTTTTTCTTGGATATTTTGAGGAATAATTCTAGATCTTCTAAAAGAGACTGTGTGAGAAATTTGTGATACTGGAACAAATATGGCTTCCTCTATCTTCAACTCGGTTTGCTTTAAAGAGCTTGACTTTCAAGTAGTATTTGTGGCGCAAGTAAAGCATTAAGAAATCAGTCAAAAAAGGTGTTTGATGATTAATCTCTTGTTCGAGGTATACAAAAATCTGTGTTGCTAACTGCTACTATTTGGGCATAGACGAAGCATCTGTTGGCCATTCTACTACAACTGCAACTAAGCTTTTTCCCATATTAGATGGGTCGGCTTTACTAAGCTTTTCCCCATATTAGATGGGTCGGCTTTATTATTTTTTTTAATTCATGATAAGTCTTGACAAAATTTTATGTCGGAAGCCTAATGCAATCTTCCTCCTTTATTTGAGCTTGAGACCGGCCATAGAGAATGATCTCTTAAACCGATGATGTGATGAATATAAAAGAAGTAAGAGAATGATCATGAGACCTTTGCGTTGGGTATCCAATAGAGACTATTGCTAGCTGCTATTATTTGGCATATGCCAAGCAGCTGTTGTTCATTGATGCGATGAATATAAAGGAACTAAGATTTGCATAAGAATGAAAATGAGACCTTTGCCTTCCAGTATCTTTGAGAAACTGCCTTTCAAGAGGTTGCAACAACGATGCAGAGTAAAACTAGAAGATGTGGCCCTTTAACGTGAGCCATGCTGGACATGTGCTTACATGATGATGGGATTATTTTTGTTGTACAATGAGAGGTCGAAGCCAGATGCACACACAGGTATCCAACTCATGAGTCCACACCTCAGCCAGGTGAGCTATTGCTCTGTGCACTCCAATTCATCCTATCGAGCAGAGATCCTAGCCTTTCCTGTTTGATTTCCTTCTCTCTCTCTCTCATCCTCAACGGGGTCGGGATCGAGTTTTTCACCGGCTCGCTTGCATTCCATTCTTTCTGGAGTCAGGACAGGAGGTAGGAAGCTTTCATCCTCTGGTCGAGTCAATGGAATATCTACTCTTTCGAGTTACATATCAAAAGAATCATCCTCTTCAGAACAAATCTTTCATTCAGTCATTCAATAAAAAGATATCACTCCAGTCAAAAGGAAGAAAATGAAGGCTTGGTAGCCACAACCACCTCTTCGTACCACTGTAAGCATGAAAAGATTCTTTCTTAATGATTTCTAGAAATATGACTCCCACTCAACCCACCTAATTCTCAAAAGAACCAGATTCAGAAAAAGAAAGAGCTTGGAAATATATGCCCCTTGAAACAAACATGTGGCAATCTACAATTCCATTACAAAGCATCTCGTTCCTGTAGCATATAATATATACATAATTAACTTGGCTTTTCATGTACTTCTATCAGAACTCTCTCTCTCTCTCTCTAACATGCACATAAAGGAGTGCGCTAATCACTGAAAAAGAGCCATTGATCAAGAAAAATAGGTTGGAAGTAGATCATGACAAGAAGCACCACTAGGACAGCAGCAACTCCCCATGGTGAACTGCCTTCACTCGGGCTTCGCTGCCTGTAATCCTTCCTGTTGATTTGCTGTAGCCCGAACGCACTGCGGAGGTCTTCGTACGCCGATAACCATTGAATGATCAGCAGCAAGATCACAGGAACAACCAGCAGCACCCAATTGAATTGCTCAACCACGCCCTCTATGGCAGATTCGTAAGACAAGTAAGAAGAGAATCCTAAGAGAAGAAGGACGAGAACAACTATCAACAGTACAGGATAAGGCAGAGGTGAGGAAGTGAGTGCAGAGAGGAACGAAGACTCGCGCCTTCTAGCCATGGCCGTCGATCAGCTTCCGCGCCGTAGTTGCCTAGTTTTCAGAGCTTCAATCCAATCGCCTTCCTAGCTTATGTAGATGTGTATATTTATGACCGGATTTGCTATGTTATATATATATATATATATATATATATATATATATATATATATATATATATATATATATATATAGAGAGAGAGAGAGAGAGAGAGAGAGAGAGAGAGAATAATGTATATGCACACTCATCCTTGAAATCTGTTCACAGTTCACGATCATCATATTCTTGTATTTTTCACATGTACATTAAATGTTTTTTAAATTTAAATCTTTACTATTCATCACCACGATTAAACGATGAAATCTTTAAGTGATTCATAAATAGATGTATGCATGAATTTAAATTATGCTCTCTTTATATATATACGAGTGATTGGATTCTATCAACCGACATTGGTGACTCATGTTTAGCAATTGCTTTTCGAAGGTACGTATGCAATAATATTGTTTTACATATTTTTTAAAACTCTTAACCTTTTAAATTATATTCATACCGCCGAACTAGTGGAGACCGGATCCAAATCCAATTTTTCTCGTTTTCTTTATTTGCAATCACAAATAGACGTTCACATAAAAACACAGATATATATATATATATATATATATATATATATATATATATATATATATATATATGTCTGTGTTTTTATGTGAACGTCTATTTGTGATTGCAAATAAAGAAAACGATCTTTCCTAATTAAAGTCAATTTAGCAATATGATAGTTGCTGTTCATACAGGGCATGATTAGAAAGTTCTCATTATCAAAGCAATAAATTTCATAATTGAGCTTATCACAGTAGTTGATTCAACCACCTTTCACTCTCCATGTTCATATTCAAAAGGTTCGATTCCACGGAATTCAGCCATAACATGGCGCATGGTAGCTTTGTGTCATGGCTTTTCAATCAAGTATGATTGTCAATTGTGTGAACCAATGATTACTCTCGTACTAAGTTGGAGTACTATCACAGTGCAATCATCAATAGCGTAAAACCAAACTTATGATAGTCTAAACCCAGCATAAAACTGTGAGGGTAAACCGTCAGCCTGGAGAACTATGTTAGGCATAGGCTTCCGTCGGAAATTAGCATTAATGGGTGCCAAATCCCTTTGGATTATACTAAAGCCCATGGTTAAGCTTAAAAGAGTTTTTATATTTGAACCCTCAAGTTCACCAAGCCATCTAAGCATCTTCTTGGGTGTATGAGCTCATGAACATTCTTTCGGATCGCGAGCCGGAGCATCCATATCCAAGCCTCATTGATATCAATGATCTGCGCACCCGAGTTTCTCAAGGTAGACCACGACTCAGGTTCAGGTCTGGTTCTGGTTCTGATTCTGGTTGTAGTATGTCAATTTGAGTTCGGGGCATCGAATTGCCGAGATCCCTAACAGATCCGACCCCAACAGGAGAAGGTTTGGGAACACAATCGAAGAGCGGGATCGGGGAAGAGCGGGACACCCCGTCCTTAGAAGCCCTTCTCATCAAATGTCACTTCCTCAAGAGCCTCTTCGTTAAACGCACCAAAATGCTGATGGGGATTCATGTTGCAGGTCAGGCTTATGGATGCTCTGCAAGAAGCCTAGGAAGTGTTTGAGGAAATGCGTCAAAGACATAGGAAAAGGTGGGTCGTGTTGCAACTCAGCCGGTTATGGATGCTCTGCAAGATGCGTTAGGAAGTGTTTGACGAAATGCCTCAAGGACATAGGGAGTGCATGGTTCTCAAAAGCCCCACTTTGACTCGTGGGGACGGAGACCTTGTCCAGCTGAGGTATCATCTAAAATTCGTATTGGGGGCTCCTCAACCCCTACCTTCCAAGCAGGGGGCGCACTGCTTCCCTGTAACCAAAGCAAACAAAAGCTAAACAAATTCATTAGCAAAAGGAGAGAGAGAGAGAGTGAGAGAGAGAGAGAGAGAGAGATTTGAACCCTCGATAGGTCAAAGTGGTGGCAGCCTTGCCTGAAATCCTAAGATAATGAAAATAACTCGATAAAAGCATTTTAAAATTCTTCAATAAATATACAGTGTCACCTAAATTTTACTCGATTAGACTTCACCTCAGCCCATAAAATTTTGGGGGGCCTCAACTTGAGGGCGCAGCTTGGAATGAAGTGGTTGAGGTAAATATGGCTGGTTTGAAACTAGGTATCTTCATGGGAGGGGATTCCCTGCTCTGCATGGGGATCCGTCCCAAAAAAAGTAGATTCGAGAATTGGAAACGAGGAAATGGAGATGGAGAAATCTCCGAGGAAGATCGAGGTAGAGTGGAGACCAAAAGTCTCTCTACTGTGAAACTGGCCCTAATTCCTCCCCTTATTCCGATAGTTCCAAACCATATTGAAACTGGTTCCATCCCAGTTCCTTGTTCTCAAGAAAACAGACCCGGACATATCCAGTTGAGGGTGCAGGCCCGCAGTTCTAATTTTGTATGGTACCCGAACCGAATAGGTTATCATTGTAATTTTCTTGGCTTTCAGGAGAGATATATAAAGAGGCTCCCGAGTCGAAATAGCCTTGACCATTTGAGCTCTCGATTGTAGGTTTGCAATTGAGCCGACCTCACAGGATCAACTCGATTATTACTCGATCCCAACTCGGTCATGTCGAACCTGACATGTGATCGAGCCGAGCTCACCAGTACTTGGCTCGACTTACAAGAATAATTGAGCTTTATAGGAGAAATCATTTAAGTCTGCAAGGCACCTTGCACCCGCCACCACACAGGTCACAATTGTTGGTAACCCTTCTGGACCCAACCCATTGACCACCCTCCTTAAGCCACTTTCCTACGCAACCATGCACCTACTGCTCTTTTACCCTACACTCCAACACCCCAACTTAGGGTTTGGGTGCGGGTCGGAGCAAGGCAGTTTCGGGTCAGGTTCTAGAGGGTCAGAGACTCGGGTGTAAGTTTTGAACCCCTGAGACCAGAGGGGAAGTGTAGGTTATGCATATATTTCTTGAATACGAAGCTAGTTCCAATTGAGTACTTACCTGCCCGATCCCGCCCCGTTGCCAGCCCTAATCCCCATTTCAAGTCTCACAAAAAGCAGCAATCCCAATTACTTAATTGGGTGTTTGACTACGAAGCTAAGACTACCAAACTTTTCGTCGCAATCAAACATGGGCCTCGGCGCGCAATCAAACACCCCCTAATAGGAAATTTAGCTTTAGGCCTCTGCAACACAATAGAGTTCGTCTCGTCTTCTATTAACAAGACATTAAACGAAAGGATCAGGATTTACTATTTAGCTTCATACCACAAGATTGACCAAGTGTGCCAATTATTACTTGAAAAGTTAGGACGAAGAGAAATTCGACATCGAAGAACAACTAGATTTCAATTATGTTAATTTTATGTAAACTGTTTGCCAAAATTGAAAGTTCAGTTTTCTTGAATAAGATTATTCCATGACAAATGAAACATTGACCCACAGAAATAGCAAACACGCTCTTATTTCATTTAATGATAAGCAAAGACACACAACATGAAATTATTTCTTTTAGTAATGCATCATCATCCAATTCTTAGCCTAGTTTTTGCTGGCTTAGGCAAGTACTTCTTCAATTCGTTTCTTGGTGATATCGTCTATTGGTTCTTTCTTCTCTTTAGCGAGCTTCTTTTGCTTAGCAAGCTCAAGATCCTGGGTCATCTTCCTCCTGTACATCTCGGCGAAGGTGATAGGCTCCTCCATGATTGACTTCTCCCCCTGTGCCAACTTCAATGGGTAGACAATCGCCTCCGGCGCCGGATTCTGGAACGTCGCAATCGAAAGCCGGCTGCAATTCGAGTTCACTACAGCCTGGTGGTCGGCATTCATGAACCTCCCATTGCTAAGGTACTGTTATTCAGAAAGAATCTAAATCCATTAGCAGGGAGTTTTGAATTTCCTTCTCTCGTGTCCCGTTACGGCACATTAGCCATCAAGCATCGATATCAAGTGGCTGAGTGAAACTTCACGGACAGATAAATGTAATAAATTGAAACCTTTCGCAAAAAATATTTGTCAGTTCCGCAGTGTTTTCTACATTTATTTAAGTGAGTGATGTTGCAGAAAACAGCCTAATATTCTAAATATTTTCCTCTCACATGCCTTTTGAATTAAAATAACAATCTTTTACTTATTTGCAAGGAAGAGAATCATAATTTCACCCTTGGTAATTAATGAGCTAATGACCCTGCTTCGAGATGACTGGGTGCCCCTGTCCGTTTATTCTAAATAATAAGGAGAATTAATAATGTCAAGTTCCATCTTTAAGAGGCCATCTGAAATGAGTTCATACAAAACAAGTGGCTGTTGGTAATTATATCTGATGCATTAGCTCATCTCTCATTAAACAGTTTGAGTGGCTAAATAAAGGGTTTCAGTTTCTGTGTATTTTTCATTCATTTCTTTATATATTGTCATAGAAGAAAAGACAATATATCATGAGACTATTAAAAATAAATTAGAAGTGACATCAATAAATAATAAAATAAGGAAAAATCGTTTATATTAATTAGATATGTATGATCAAAGAAAGCTTCAGTAAATAGGTATAAAAAAATTAGATCGTAAAAATATTTTTAAAAATATCACAAAAGTGTTAGAAGAAAATAATAGAAAATAATCTGGTTTATGTTGAGTTAACTGTTAATGTTAATATGACACATCATCAGGTTTTATGGAAACAAAGGATCCATATAACTAACTCTATCTGAAAAAAAACTTAATTATTATTTGTTTAACTTGGAGTGTTATTAATGCAAGGATCTAGATAAGACTTTTGAGGATAAGACCTTGCGTCTCCCGTAGAATCAAATCCTTATACTACCTTTCAAGTAGACAACGCCTTCTATTATGGCTGTCATTTGGGGGCTAAGCTCAGCTGATCAACCGAACAACTGACATATAATAATAGTTGGAGAGTAGAAGATAAGTTAGTCATACAAATGAGCGTTTCAACAAGATGACACAGAGCTGCATCTTTTTTTAATGTTCTCTGTCATGATACAGTGTAATAAATTTTTAAATATTTTCCTTAGGTAGTAAAATATATATGTATATGTATGTATGTATATATATATATATGTATGTATATATAGGTAGAGAGAGAGAGAGACTCACATGACCATGGTCACCAAGGTTGACGACGAAGGCGCCAGGGATGGGCTGGACTGTTATCCAGGTTTTGCCATTGTCCCTGGTCGCCTGGAGCCCTCCTACTTGGTCTTGCAGTAGCAACGTGATGGTGCCAGGGTCTGTGTGCCGCTTGAGCCCCAGGGTCAGGTCAGGCTGGGGGCATGGCGGGTAGTAGTTTACCACCATCTTCTGGTCCATGTCTAGGCAAGCCTCCTTGAGTGCATCACTGTGCAGACCCAGTGCCTCCGATAATACCCCTAGTATTTGGCAGGCAAGCCCCATCAGCGCCTCTGAGTAGCGCTCCGCCACCACACGCCACTCCTCCGGCTTGTCCGGCCACCGCGAGTAGTCTCTCGCTGCCAATGGATATGAGAAGAACGTCACTATCTCCCTCCAATCCTGTACAGCCTCGCCCTGCAAGCAAAGTTCGCCCAAACAGTGATTTTCCCGACTTTTCTTGGATGCCCATCCTTAACTAGGTACAAGTGAGCGCGCACACACAAACATAATATATATACCGACCCAGCGAGAGAGAGAGAGACTAGGTGCATTTGCAGCCGTAAGTATCAATCTCTACGAGCCATAACAACTGAACCCACTAAAAAAACTAAAATAATCATAGAAATAAATTCAAGTGAAAGGTGATAAAGATAAAGAGAGACGGAGGGTTTTCTTATGCAAGGAGCTGCCATTATCTTTATACTCCTTGTATTCGTATAATGCATGCAAAACCAAACTTTAACCGTTGTGTGCAATAGAACAAAACCGAGATTACCTCTTTTAGATCGTCCAATATGCAATTCTGTTTAGTGATTTAGATATGAGACTGAGGTGCTCGAAAACATTAAAGTTTTTTCTCTTCACTCGTCAAGCTAGCGCCTCAGCACGAACAAGCTCAAAACGGACGGATACAGAATAAAACCAGCCCTACCTGCAGATGGCTGCTGACAATGAACCCACCCTTCTTTCCACCGGTCATGTCCCACCGGAGCTTCTCCTCCGGCGGCATCTTGAAGAACTGGTGTGCCATCTCCGTCATCGCCGACAAGAGCTCAGGATCGACCCCGTGATCCACCACCTGAAACACACCCCACTCCTCACAGGCCTTGACGACGGCATCCCGGGCAACGACCCGGCGGGATGGGTCGGAGTTGAGGCCGGCGAGTGAGATGACGGGGACGTCGTTGCTGAAGTCATTGTAGGCCACCTTCGGCCGCTCATCCTCGTCTCTGATGAACGTCGCCTTCAGAGTGGTATCTTCATTGAGGGTGGGGAAGAATTGCTTGGGCTGCTGTTGCTGCTGCGGTAACACTGTCGGAGCCATTATTTCTCTCTTTCTTCGATCTTAATCTCGCTTTGATGTTGGTTAATTGATGACGGAAGGGGAAGTGGGGGGGTTCTAAAAAGGATGCGAAGGGTGGCAGACTAGCCGCTCACCGAACTCAAACGTGTGACTCGATACCGAACTCCCCCAACTTAAGCGACGTTTAATTATATATATATATATATATATATATATAGAGAGAGAGAGAGAGAGAGAGAGAGATTGCTGTTGACTAAAATAGCTAATATGCAAGTTCAAAAGTTAGAGATGCACCCAATAAGTTAGCTCACCCGTAGGGCTTTCTGACGTCCGCACGCAGGTGGGGAGTTCGATCCCCGGGGGCTGCATGCATTCATGTGTTCGGCTTCGGCTTCGGCTTCGGCTTCCCTTTGTAAAAAGAAAACGAAAGTGGTGGTAAAACTTTGTCCTACTTATAATTGTGGAGCATTGAGCGAAAATATAGGTTAAAATGGGACCTTGTTGTGAGGGTGTGATGCCACTAAGCTGGGAAGTGGGAACCCACCATAACCTGGTTCTTACTGCAGAGTTCCTGGTCGTGTGTGTGTGTGCGTGAGTGCATGTGTGTGTATGTGAGAGAGAGAGGAGGGAATACTATAATGAAAATCAACTTTGGGATCGATATTTTAGAGCTCACTTGCAATTTTAGTATATGCTTCCATTGACAAAGCATAATTAGTGAATTCTTTGGTGGATTCATTTCATAAATATAAATCTTAGTCTAAAAGGACTAACAATCTTCACACACACACACAAAGTTGGTAGGAGCGTATGGTACGCACCGGTTTATATTCTCCAGTTTATTGAACGAAAGATAATAACATATTGTTTGGATCATCCGCAAAATGTAAATAATTCTTACAAGGGCCCAAGGTTACAATGCACCTGTCTTTTATCGCATAAAAATTATAATTATATCTCAGGAAAACATAAAATATATAAGAATTTGTTCTTAGCAGTGCACACGTATATATTGTGTTATATATAAGAAGATATGTTTACCATAACTTAGTGCGTGCCTACCAATGCATATATAGATGTGTGTGTGTTCACATGCACTCTCGTGCATTTTTATGTGTCTAGTGCTCTTTCTGAAAGCCAGAGTCGTCCTAAATAACCTGTAAATTAGCTGCTAAGAAAACCGGTTGAGTTTAAATTATTGTAAAATTTGATTTATTTATTAGAAAAATATGTGGATACAGTCTTAACATCAAGCCATATAGTTAACTTAAAAAAAAAAACATACCTACATTGTATCTTTTCGCTATATTAACTTTGCACTCAAGTGTGCATTATATTTTCCTATTTATATATCGCCTATAATTTCTTTCCACGAACAACGATATATTAAAGATACATAAGTTAATAGGACAGGAGAAAACACAAATTTTTAAAAAATAGGAAATGAAAAAACTTCAAAACACACGCATGCAAACACACACAAGCAAGTCACTCTCCTGTTATTAATACATTAATTATAACATGATGTTATATTTACAAAACCAATTTGTTTGTTTTTTTGTGGGTAAACTGGAGAGGCCGAGCCAGAAGCACACCCCGGGTGTGGAACTCATGACCCTCAACTTGTTGGTCGACCTCGTGTGAGGTGAGCTTTCATAGTGTTTACTTGAGGGTGACTGGTTGATAATTCGGTAATTTGGGAGAGAATTAGGGTCCAAAGAGGAGCAGGAAGAAGAAGAAAAGATCGAGAGGGTAACCGGGGGTTGCTGGGGAGACGTCGGTGGCACGTGCTTCCTGCGTCAAACCAACCAGACACCAGCCCACCCTGACCCGACCCAACCAACCCTCTTAACAACGGGCTCAAGGCTTGCCCAATACGTGCACGTCAGTTTTTTTTTATATAGCCAGCATCTTAACTACATCCAGTTTCTTAAGTTTGTTTTTAAATTTTTTTATGATTTTCAAGTTAGCGAAGCTAGTGATGGCAATTGGGCAGATCGGGAACGGAAATGCAATACCTATATGTGATTCTATACTCGGACCTCAATTTTGTGTTCCGTGTACGTTTTATTGCTAGTAGGAACAGTCTTTTTTCTAACATTTTTAAAATTGGAAATTTTCATTAAAATCTAATAGTTGGTAAATCTAATTCAAATAATGATGGGATATCCCTTTTTTTTAATTTTTCAAAGTTTTGCCCCCACCTCACCTCGATGTAGATCAACCACAACCAAGCACCTATTGATTAACTAGACGAAGCAACAACCGCACACATGGCCACATCCATATGATTAACGTTTCGAAAAGCGAATAAGAAGGAATTGTTGAAATAGAAAATACAATTTTCAGCTGAATCTTTCAGATCGATATCGGACAGTGAAGCAAAGAAACATATCTAACTTTAGCCAAAATAAGATCTAGCTGAATGGCAACAAAGAATCCATGAACTCCCCATAGAGGTTTGGTTTTGGTTTGTATTTGTCAACAAATCAAATCCTTCTTCACGTGAATGGTAAATCATGTTGTGCTCATGTTAAAAACAGGTCAACCCAATTACAACCCGAATTGCTTGTCGAACTTCTTTGAGCATGAAAATAACTAGACTTTTTGCCATGTATTTTATAATTGGGTGTTCTATGACCATCGAATTTTTTTCTACCTTCTCCAACATGTCAATTGTGTCGGTGTGCGCGTAAAAAACAGGCCAACCCAAACAGGACTCGACTTCTTTGTGTTACTTTGTAGAAGTGAACACAGGGTTCCTGAATTGTGTTCGTGTCGGATTTGCTTGTTAGGTTTTATATTGCCCGTCCACCTCGAGGATGTGGCCTTAGTTCAAGGATTGTCCAGTAAGAGACAAACAAGTGGATCGCTTCATTCATGTACATGATATGCACAAACGTTAAAAGTCGAATTCTTGTACGTATATCAACGGTGAGACATCAGATGATAGGCGCCTATACTTCCATGAATAACTATTGTCAGCCTCTGACAGAGATGGCCGAACTACCGCTCTCATCTCTAGAAATGAGCCATGCGTAACATTATATTACTAGAAAGAAACTTGGGAAATGGTACAAACATCAGCTTGACGCCTCTTAGCAGCTGAATAAAATACAGATTTACCAAATACAGGAACCCCCGATCTGAGCTCCATGATGGTCAACCCAACACTAACCCGTCCGATGAGGGTTGTGATGGAAATGGAAAACGTTTCACTTGAGCGCAGAATGGGAAACCTTCAGCTTTGGAACTTTAAAAGCTGAAGCAAACAAGATGGGCACCCCTGACTTCGAGTCCACCTTAGCCTTTTTCCTTCTTGAACTGTGGCTGCCCTGCAATGTTCTCAACATTATCAGCAAATAAAGGCTATATGTTTTGTGCTTATAAAATGTGTTGATCGAGCTAAAGAACGCTGCAATTTACATCAAAAGAGCTCTTCTCACATCTGAAACAGGATAAGAGAGAGAGAGAGATGAACTCTGAGGCTTTACACAGCCAAAAGGGATCTGTCATGTTCGACAGTGCAGAAATTGAGCTGGTAAGTAGCATACAATATTTCGGGGCTTGATTTTCAAGTGTTGGTAAACTACATACAAAATTGAGCTGTGCGAAATATGCATGTCTAAGGGGACAACAAGGAGGACGTCACTATTGCATCATCAAAGAGGAGGGGAGCATTATAGCTGGGATGGTTACAACTATGACCATTTCCTAAAATTTCTTCAAAAGACAGATTGCTTATAAATAAGAGTAGCTTTTGGTAGGAAAATCATACCTTTAAAGCATCATTTCTTTTTTCCTTCTTTAATGGAGTCTCAGAACCAACAGAAGGGTCTACATTCAACAGTTCATGCTCATTTGGGGTCTCCTTTTGTTGATAATAAGTCTGACCAAGTGTAATTAAAAAGGATTTAGATGCCACAAAATGTCAAAATTTCACCATCGAAAGAGTAGTCAGAGAAGTCATTGCTCACTTTAGAAAGCGAATCTCTATCTGCTTCCTTCATACTGGCTGTCTTCAACTCCTCAATCAGGTTGCGAGAAACATCCTCCTTGGGACCGCAACCACCTTTTGTTTGATGCTGCCATTTTACAAGGACCACAGTTTTTGGTAATACTTCTTAGAGCAAGAAAAACGAAGGCAAAATGTTACTGGTTAGACGAGCAATATGTGTGCCATGACATTGAAAGTGTATGTATGAATGTACGATACCTTTAGCTTCTTTAGTTGATCTTCCAGATCAGAACACAGCATTCGCAGGTTCTCATTCTCAATATTCCTTATCTCCATTTCCTTTGACATCTCCTTCAATTTCCTTAGTAACTCGCTCACGGATTGTTCATCCTCATCCTTCTGCTTAATCAAACAATTTGTTATTTACAATAATCAAGTACATAGCAAAATAAAAAATGCATTGAAAATTTTATCACTAGCTTTAAGATCGCAGGTTCTCTCACTCACGGATTGCTTATCTATGTAGCCATCCCTTACCCTATTTGAGTCTTGAACGGCAACAGGTTGTTTACTGGAGGACTTTTCCAATCCACTCATCTCATCCTCCTGCATGATAAGATTATGATCATCAAGAGAAGCTGCCGAAGTGCTCCTTAGGGCCCTCATACATTGCAGTTCCTTTAAGAGCTCAGCTAGTTCATGGGACAATCTCTCAACCTCTCGATCACGCTCTTGGATCCCAGCTTTTAAATTAGCGAGGGCTATATCCTTATCATTTGTTGCAGCATGTAATTTTTCCACCTCAGTTTGTAGTTTGCCAACATCAAGTTGTGCAGATTCAAGATCTTTGCTTTTGATTTTTAAGAGGCTGATGTATTCATCTTCCATTCTTTTGAGCTGGTTCCACACAAAGTCCCTTTCAGATAACAGGGCCGAAACCTCAGAATTATTCCGACATACAAGCTTCTCATAATCACGTTTTAGTTTTCTCAATTCAAGTGAAGCATCTGATTGACCATTATTTGCTTCCTTAGATTGAATTTCAGCATATGATCTCATATCTTCCAGATCTGCCTCCACATATTCTGTGCGCACAGAAAAACACGCAGGCAGCAGGTTTTGGTCAGCAAAAAATCAACAATCTTCTCATACTGATCATTCCCTAAAGATTTATTCAACAATAGACAAAATGGATACATCTATACGGAAAGCAAGAACCTGTCAATGAAATCATTCGCCAAGGAAAAATGCTTTTACATAAAATATAGCAATAAATCAGGCAACAGGAAGGTTCAAGAAACAATATCTGAATCTCAAGTGCAGGATATTACTTCTCATGGTAATTTTATTTCTCTTCCCGTTTAAGAATTAAGATGGCATCATGAATAACAGCGCCAAATAGAAAGTTTCAAGCTAATAAACAAGAATTATTACTCATGGTTCATGCTGAATTCCACTTTGCGATGTTCTATATTGCATAAAATGCATAGGTAAAACTGAAGAATCTATTGAAAGGCGCATTATTGATTATTATTCAAGAAAAACATATTTTAGTACCAGTGAAACAAACTCCAATAGTTTCAGAGTTCAGCTAACTTGCAGCGGTTAACAGCCACAAAATGGTACAGAACAGTGAGATACATTGATTAAGTACAAATATACAAAGTGGTGGTGGCTGATTTTGGAACTCATCAAGGCACTTAAACGATCAGGCAATAAAAGCCATTCATAATGGCCTTCTCCTTCGTCCTCTGTTCGTATATTTAGTGTAAATGACAGTATGATAATTGCATTACACCCGTCAGATTCCTACACCTGTTCAAAAGGATCCTTACTCTTTTTTCAAAAGATTAAGAGATCTTCAAAATGGAACATTTATAACAATTTAAAGGAAAAAAGAAGTCCAAAACCTATAAACTTATAGAAAACAAAAACAGCATAATTTACGTTGATTTTGTTGACGTTCTTTCCATATCTTGAATATGCGACACTTTGGAGTGATGAAATGTGATTGTCTTAGGACTTAATTGACTAGCGGCTATTGTAATAAAAGAACTCCAATACCCACAACCCTAAAGCGCCAAAAACCCCATAAAGAAAAACAATACACCAACAACAACCACAAGACAGACGAAACTGCAGTTTCGAATGTAAAAAATCATACCCACTCTAAATAAATCGTCCACTTCGAAGGAAGCATAAAACAAAATCGGGAAGAGAGAAACCTAGTTTTATCTTGCATAGAAGAGCCTCCTTCTCCTTCATCCCGAGGACGAATTCAGACTTTGCGGATTGAAGCAGCAGATCCAATTTCAACTGTTTGTATTTTTTATCGAACTACAATGAAAGGCAAAAAAGAAAAAGATTCAACCATCAAACACCCAACACAACGAAACCACAATACAGAAACACCAAAACCCTAAAATGGGAAATATGAAAATGGGTTTTGGGTGCTTACGTCCATTATTTGGTCTCGAAAGGAAGAAACGTCTTGAGACCATAAATGGTTCTGAAGATTGATCAGCTCCTCTAAGAATTTCCTCTCTTTGAATAGGAATTCTAGCTGACATTGCTTCCTCTGAAGCATCTGAACGAGGGTCGTCACTATGGGGCGCCATTGAGAAGGAATAGGAGGAAATTGTGAGGGATTCCCCATCATGGATTTGTTTCCGGAATTGGGGAAGAAGGCAAATGAGGTTTGCCGCTTTCTCTCTCCCCCACACAGAGGTGACCGTTGAAGGGACGTGTAATTCAAATGAGACAAGGCTGTCCTCCTTTTGCTTCAAACGCCGAATATTTTTAAAACAAAAAAAGTGGCTACATCATGGTACTTTTGGATCGAGTCAGTAGTATCTAGACCCGAACCACCACTCATGAAGGTGAATTTGGCAGTATCCGGTTACAAATGAGTCCGTGTTAATTGGATTTGAACTAAATGTATTCGACAGAAGTCCTTATATATATATATATATATATATATATATGTATGTATATCTAGACCCCACGACTCATGAAGTTGAATTTAGCAGTATCTGATTACAAATGAGTCAATTGGATTTGAACTAAATGGATTCGATTCAAGTCATTATATATATATGTGTGTGTGTGTGTGTGTGTGTGTGTGTGTGTGAGAGAGAGAGAGAGAGAGACAAACGCTTTTAGGTATTGTTGAATAGATTAGGTTGTATGGTGTCCATTCAATAAAAAAAGGAATAGATTATCTGATATATGAATTTAAGATTCTTGCTGATCGATCTCACAAGTCAAATTTTGGATCAGGATGGACCTGGCATATGATCTAACAAGTTCGGTATGCATCACTTGTGTCGGAGACATCTATCTCCAGTACATTGGCTAGTTAGGGTTGAACTAGCAGGTATATAAATGGCATGCATTTTAGATTCGGATTATGGTCCAAATCACAACAAAGAACAATAGTACAGTGACGAGCCAAGAGGTTGCTAATAACATATAGAAATCTCGGTCATACAATCACTGCTCGAGGTAAACCATACCAAAATCATGGTATTCGTGAAGTTCTTCAAATCTTTATAATCCTGAACCAACTAATTGAGCTGCTGATTTAACCAATATTTAATGGAATATTAAAAGCCAACGGATTCTTATTAAAAAATTGCATCAATCGGCATTTCCTCCGATATATTATTAAAAAGAAAAAAAGTTAAACAATCTAATCTCCTAGAAATATCTACTGCTTGCGACTAACTGCTGCAACTAAAGCTCGCATCCTATCGAACTCCTAGAAGATCACGATTCAGTTCTTCTGATCTCGTCGAAGCAACTCCTTGAACCATTGAGCAGACATCTTGGGATACCTCTTCAGATTTGAATAGTCAACATAAGTGATCCCGAATCTCGCTGTGTAACCCAATCTCCACTCGAAATTGTCAAGCAACGACCATGCGAAATAGCCGACGACATTAGCTCCATCATCGATTGCTTTCTTCAGCTGAAGAAGATAAACTCTGTAATAGAAACACCTTGTGGTATCACGCAAACCTTGAGCAAGAGTCACATTCCCAGGATCATCCATTCCTGCAGCAATTCAAATAATTCTACTGTTAACAATCAAGTAAAGCAGATCAGAAGCTCAGATACAAAGTTTTCATTCTCACCATTTTCAGAGAGTAGCATAGTTGGATTTCCATAGCGTTCCTTAACATAAGTGACAGCTTTGTTGATGCCCCATGGCACAATATACAGCCAATAAGAGTTTGCCTGTCAGTACAGAAAGTATCCAAGTTATTTGATGAGAACTCACAAATGCTAATCTTATGCAAACTTTTTGTTCTTTGCAGAATCGAGAGTGGCTCGAGAATTTACTTGTGGCCCGATCGGGACTCCATGACGATCATCTAAATATCATAAGAAAATCATTAGTGTATAAAGAAAAAATTAATTTTAAAAAAAGGTTTCGTGAAAGCAGATACTACTTACATGCAAACCCAACATTCCAATCATTCTGATATCCTACATCCTTGTTGATCCAATTTGGATTGTACATATAATAAGCCGTGTACTGATTAATACCAACATAATCCATAGATCCTTTGACAATACTTCTTTCCCTTCTTGTGAACTTGGGGAGCCTGTCTTTCACAATATCTTGCATCGTTCTAGGATACTCTCCATATACAATAGGATGAAGAAACCTAGAATTGCAAACCAAATTAGAACATATTAAAATTAATATTTTGAAAATATAAAAATACTCACCACCCAATGTGAAAATCTCTAGCCCTCTGTGCTGCTAGCTGATCTTGCTTGCCCTTAGTGAGAGGTTCATACCAAACAAAATCCAAAAGGATCCCTATCTTACCCTTTTGTGATTGCTGAAAAGAAGTAAACAATAAATAATTGCATAAAACCTCTAATTTATTTCATATTATAAATTATATAAAATAGAATGGAACCTGATATCTTGTTCTATATCTTTTGACTGCAGCTGCATGAGAAAGGATCAAATGGTGAGCAACAATGTAAGGTTCGTGTGCAGAGTCTCCGGCAGTGCAATTGCCAAATGCCTTGGAACACCTTCCTGGTGCATGATAACCATTATCATAACCAAGAGCAGCCACCACCCTAGGCTCATTGAAGGTAAACCAATTCTTCACTCTATCTCCAAAAGTCTTGAAACAAAATTCTGCATAATCCGCGAAATCCTTCCTGTTATTATGAACAAATATACAAATATACAAATTAGTACAAAATTTTTATCATAAATCTTGTTATTATTATTGTTATTATTATCATTATTATGATAAAGTAATTAAAACTTACACAACTCTTTCATCTAGCCAACCAAGATATTTATCTTCAAGTGCCTGAGGAAGATCGTAATGATAGAGATTTACATATGGTGTAATACCTGAAATCAGTTTAAAAGTTTCACATTAATACTAATCAAAATAATTAACAAAGCTATGTTAAAAAAGAAAAAGTTATGTATTTCTATCTTACCCTTTTCAAGCAAATAATCAATCAACCTGTTGTAATAATCAACACCTTTTTGGTTCACTCTACCAACTCCTTCTGCATTATTTTAAAATATACACGTATATATTAATTTGTTCTGAAAATTATCCATAAAACAAAATAAACTTGCATTATAGGCATCTGTCCACTGGTGGTTCAAATGAAAACTACCTGGAAAAATTCTCGACCAAGATATTGAAAATCGGTATGCATCAAAGTTTAGGTCTGCCATGAGATCCACGTCTTCCTGTTCGTCATTACCAAAGTATTGCATTAGAAAGGCCAAGAACATCTAAATTTCAAAGCTGAATCGAATGAGTATGCACGAGCAAATACTAGTTTTGCTATATTAAAAATCTACCAAATTATATAGAGAACTTGAAGATAACACAACATGCATTATTTAGAGAAAATAGAAAATTTATGTTAGCAAAAAACTATATAATATATCAACATCAATAGCTTAACGAGACATAGATAGAAATCTATCAACTAAAAAATTATTTAAAAGAATTTATCATAAATCAAAATTTACCTTATAACGATGGTATTGATCCACGGCAACATCACCAGTTGCATTACCCGGAATCGATCCTGCTTGCAACCAAAATAAATCATAATATATACCATTTACTACACCAATAATAAGACCATTAAAATTTCACCCAAAAGAAAACTTTTAATTATTACCTGGTATCTTGACAAAAGTGTCCCATATGCTTGGCCCTCTCCCATCTTTATCGGCCATACCCTCGACTTGATATGCCGACGTCGCCGTGCCCCATACAAATCCCTCAGGAAACTTGCCTCGATGAAGACCTCCCAAATCGAATCGTTCATGAGCTAAACACTGAAAGATAAAGAAGGAGAAGCATAGGAGAGAAGCTTTCCTCATATTGAACCACCGCAAAGAACCAAAAGAGAGGAAGAGATACACGAACAGAGAACTGAGGCCAATTTATAGACTGTCAGGGGGATAGACTCCAAAATTCAGTTAAAAGATTCATGTTTATCTATTATCCCGTGAATATATATATCATTCCGATTGTTCTGTATTTATCCATGATTTATCCTTTTAAGGAGAGAAAAGAAACCAATTACAAGGTCAGGCTGGTAAATGAACCGAGAACAGTGATGGATCTAGAAATTTTTTTAGGTTCTGTAGTTACCATGGATTCAATCGCACCCAGTAACTTTTTCATTGGTTTTTCGAATTTCAGGTGATCGTCACCCAACCTCGCCCCAATGTAGATCCGCCACTGACCGAGCAACTCATGATTCGGGTTTCTTCATGACTCGTGCTACACAAACCAGTTATCTGCTCGATCAACGAGCTAACAATACATATTGTGAATGGTTCCATGCCCACTAATTAGCTCATCTAGATAAGTATATGGAAGTTCTATGTGCAGAAAACCATGTGAAACACTAGAATTGTTTATAATCTGACTAAAATAATCTATTTTTCCAGTTTTACAAAAAAGATCAAATTTTGACCAAGTTTGTAACAAAAAAAATAAGTATTCTACTAACAATTATCTGCAATTATATTTTTTATTTAATGAGCAGCTCGTGTTCAACTCATCGAACCCGCCTCGTGTTCGGTTCATGTTTGGCACGGCTGAAATGGCCTAAGGAACATGAACAGATGAGATTAACGATAAGCTAAGGAGAATCATTGCTCCATCTATTTCGTTTGTTTACCAACTCTAGTTTCAGGATAGACGTGGTCTTGGCATAACCAGCTTAATAGGGATACCACCTTTTCCAACTCGGCCGGAGTCAGTTAAACGTATATTTAATTTGACATAATCCTTTCTCTATTTAATAGAATCCGGGATTGGTTTCATATCCAAATGAGAAATAATATTAGATCAGTGTTCTTTTCTCGACAATTATTGGATCCATATTCGAATAACTTATTGGATCTGGGTGGTTGTTCACTCAGAGATGTGGATTTTCATAAACTTAATATAAGTTTGACAGGATCCAGTTTGCCTTGAACCCAATATAGATTTGGATCAACTTTTAGTCCAACAGTGAACTAAAACACAATGGAGGGAGGTGCCTTCATGTATTCTTGGTGCAACAATGCATGTCGTGTATTCAAACTCATTTCAGGGAATATTTAATGCCTAAATAACCCAAAGGTTTTTTTTTTTTTTAAAGCTGATCTCCAAAGAAAAAAGCAAGAAACAATCACGCCGTTACAAGTAAGACCCAAAAAGAAAATTAGATAAGGATTCAAACAACAAAACCCTATCGTTATCCTTTTTCAACACAGATGAAGAGACTAATCATGATTGCCCGTAACAAGAAATCTTATCTTCTTGGGATAAGATTGAGACTCTCAATCTTATGCAAAAAAAAAAGTGTTAATGTCTGATGAACTAAACATGAAGACATGAGAAATGCATAAATCTACTCAAACATTTTCATTGTCTGATAGGGGTGATTTATAATGGAGATTTGAATTTGGAAAACAAAATATATCATTATACTTTTATAGATTTAATGTAAAATGATACATTTTACTTTTTAAATTCAAACTTTCACCAGTTATCATATCGATCAGACAGTTTTTAAGTAGATTTAAATATGAATGGTTTTACCATATACTACTATCTCTATTGTTATATATACCAACTTTATAAATGCATCATATTCAACAAAAGATATTTAAGGTTTTACTAACAATTATCAAGAATTATGAAGAATGCCTTCTGCCTGTATATGACTCTTGGCATGGAATTTTTCTTATTTTGTATAGCAGTAACTCACAAGAGGGGGACAAAAATCAATTGAGATGTGAAATAATCCCATTACTTTTGTCTTCATAAGATTATATACCCCTTCGATACACTATAACCATCATCTCTCTCTCTCTCTCTCTCTCTCTCTCTCTCTCTCTCTCTCTCTCTCTCTCTCTCTCTCTCTCTCTCTCTCTCTCTCTCTCTCTCTCTCTCTCTCTCTCTCTCTCTCTCTCTCTCACACACACACACACACACACACAGAGATATTAGAAGAAAAGAGAATGACCAAGTGAGCGAGGTCTTGCTTTAATACCCTTCAATCTGTTCATCTGTATCCTCCTTTGCCTTGCCTGAGCAGCAATGGCAGCTCTGCTCATAATTTCCATGGAAGCAATGCACACCCCCTTATCGTTTTCCATGCTAATATTCATCTCAGGATTTCTGAAAGAGCGGCAGAAAATGGTTGCAGGGATTGATATCAAATTCTTCACTCCCAAAGAAGTCAGTCCGGGTGAGATAAGCGACAAAGAATTCTCGAGAGCATGCGAGTCGATCCCATGCTGTCCATCACGCAGTTGGTCGACCACAGACTCTTGGCTCAATGTAGAAGTTGGCTCTGTGTTGTCATGAGGTTGGTAGAGTCGTTCATTCACTTCTTGTTGGTGCAGCCTCTCATTCCAATGCAAACACTCCTACACACGAGGGAATTTAGAGATTTTAAATAAGTTTAAAATAACAAACAAGAAATAATGACCTCCCATTTATTTGAAAAGAATATCAAAAGAAAAAACAAGAAAGTGAATTTTGGATTCATACTTTAGCCTGCAGGGCAAGATTTTGAGCTGTCAACTGCTCATAAAGCTTCCTGGCCTCCAAGATACCCTAAAAAAACAAGCAATTACATGTAATTAAAAAAGAAAAAAACACAGTTTGCAGTACGTAAAAGAATAGAGTCCCTATAAAGTAATGGACTTATCGCATTATTACAATAGGTTCAAATATACCAATTAATTATTATATGCATTAAGTATGATCCAATTCTTCATAAAACCTCAATAAACATATTCAAGTAGACATGACCAGTTTCTAACCGGTTTGGCAGTTATAATCGAAACCGAATCGGGTAAAAAACCAGCTAAACCAGAACCAGGGATCACCACAGTTTAGTTCTGGTTTCACCTTTTATAAAACGAGAATTAAAACCAAACCAGAAACAGCAATTCCAAACTGCGGTCTTTTTTAATTTATTAATAAAATTACTAGTTTCAAGCAGTTCCTGACTTAAAATGAAACTGTCCCAAAACCGACAGTTCTAAAACTGGAACTGGATCGATTCAGTTAGAGTTCAAGGTTACGAGCTAATCGGAATCAGCAGGTTCCGGTTACCTCGAACCAAACATGTATAAATTCAAGTTACGGGGCAAAGCTGAGGCCATACTGCTCGCATCTCTAGGAGGCTAAGGCTCGACTTTTCTATATGACCCAGTTACAATGAGAAGTAGACTGATCCATGGCAGCCAACCCAAACATAAAGACCGAGCCCACCTATGAAGGGGAATTGTCTTAATCCTCACACGGTCAAAGGTTAGAGAACACTTTCTTGTTTTGGTACAATGGGGAGTTTGAAGCCAATGTTCGCCCCCCGGGTGTCGAACTGATGACCTTTTTAACTTGTGAGTTAACACCCCTAGCCAGGTGAACTAGTGCTCCTTGTGCCAAAACAGTCTTATAAAAATGTTGACACAGACGTGAACATACCGATTTAAGCTCCTGTTGTTCTGCCACCAACTCAGACACCAGTTCCTTCAGTTCTTTGTAGGTCTGCGACACCATATTCCGCACCTTTAATATTTCCAAAACAACAACAATAAAAAAAAAGACAATGAATAACATAAAGAACGCACAATATGGAAATTCTCTTGATCCCCAAAAGAGTAAACAATATATATATATATAACATGCTTGGCTCAATTCAGCAAAATGCTAAAAAAACAAGAGGTTTAACTTCTTTACCAGAGATAAATTATAGTAATAGAAGGGCTGGCAATTTTGGACCCGACCCGAGAAGTACAGGTCCTGGTCTAGATTTAGCATACATGGGTGAGGTTCTAGTCGACCCAAAGCAGCCCAACAAAATAGTCATGCCGGGTCCTGGGACCTGCCAGGATCCCGACCCAATTTTATATATTTAGGTTTTTTTATACATACATACATGATATATAAGGTGTCTTAGTTTTTTTTATGTATAATCTTATCCAAACATCTCTATTATTTGATCTTTGAGATTAATCATCGAGATTTAAATTAATCGAAGAGATTTAAATTATTTTATATTTAATTCATATGATATATTAAATATAAGTATAAAAATATGACAGTGTTTTTAATTGAAATCTCTATTATTCATCTATAATATTGAACAATAAACATGTTTATGCAAGATTATACACCAAAAAATATTATATAAATACACATATATACATACATATATGTGATATCATCCTTTAGTCGATTTTGCCTATCTCACTTACTCAATATATTTCAGCTTTTTGCTTTTTGTTATTACTTCCCATCTTTTTTAAACTTACGTAGTGTTTTTTTCAATTTTCTTGTTTTGGGTGATTTGTGACGTTACTTTATAGATAAAAGCATTGTTTTAGGTACAAACGGGTTAGGTCCGGTTGACTGAAGCTGATCGGGTTGGGTTAGGTTGTTGCAGCCTCACTCCGGAAAAATAAAAATGAGTCAGGGTTTACCTGATTTGAGACGATCGCCAATTGACCGACCCATTAGAGTTGCGACCTCTAACATAGGGCTGCAATTTCAGCCCCATTCTGGCTACCTCGAACCCGACTCATACCGGATATTGGGGTCAGATTGTGACCCCAGCTCGAACTCATTCGGGTTGAGTATGTTTTAAGAAAAATGAACCGAAGAAACACGGTTCGACCTATTTTGACCCCAAAGAAAGCGAAGACCCGTTGACACGATTTTCCACCCCTGCGCAGAAGGTCTGGCTCAAGCAGCGATGAATTTCCTTCTCCTTATAGTGAAGCAATTTATAGAAACGCTATCCAAAAAGCTAATCGATGACGCAGAGAGAGAGTCCAGATAGTAAGAAGGTCAGAAAATCAAAACGAAATACAGAAAGGAAATGAAGCAAGAGAACTGGGAAACGAAGAGAAAAAGACAGAAGAAAAAGAAGAAATTAAGAGCAGAGTAGTTAGAGAGGAGTTGAGTAACACGACCTTCTTCTTCCGGATTCGTTTTGTTTTGCAGTTTCTGTTGGCTTCCATGTGCTCGATTGAAGAAGACGGAACGCCACCATTTCCTTCTTCCCTTGTATCATCTTCTTCTTTGCCTTGATACTGATGGGTGGTGGTGGTGGAGTTGCGTCTCCTCTTGGCCCCCCATTGTTGGAGTGGTCCCGTGTTCGAAGCAGGCAAGATGGTTATGATGGTACAGGAGAGATCCAAGAGCGCACTGCACACGTCCATTTCTTCTTCCCCCAACACATACACTTCTTCTTCTTCGCCCAACAAAGACAGCACCATGGTCGATCTGTCTGTAGAGAGAGAGAGGGGGGGATCCTGGATTTGGGGAGAGTTGTAAAGGAAGAAACTTGTTATGCTGGCTGCTGCCACGTGTTTACTTCTCACAGATTGGATCGTCCCGTTTTAGGGTTTTATTTTTTGAGAGATGAGCCATTCGAGTCTTAGACCATGAGCGGGTGGGGAAAATCTTCTTGACCTAAAACCATGTTTTTTTTTTAATCGCATCGGAAACGACACGACACGCCGAACTGCTTCTAAATAAACTACACTAAGAAACATTTGTTTCATGTTTGCGTAGACCTACATACTCTTGGCACAAATATTAAATAAGAAAACATCATCTGAAATAGATGAGAATATAAGTCTGACACGAAAACCCAACAACATCTCAACCCAAAGTGTTTTAGTTCGTGTACACCCAAAGTGACCAAGAATCGGGTTTTTTGTTCGGTTGACTCTGCTTGTATGTCTGTTAGAGAGAAAGAGTCCAAAAGCTCCTCTTTGGTTCATTAACTTGTTTGCCTGCAGTATTAGCGAAGTGAATACATCTTGGCTTGATTATTACCTAAGCTACGTCTGTTCGTAATCATTTCCTTCATTCCGCCGCACTACGGTGTGCCTCTTTAGTGGTAGGGTGGTGTCTAAGAGCGAGCAGAACACAACCTTGCTTATTTAACTTGATCAACTCTTGTGAATGTAATTTAATAGCTTGCATTCATGTATCTCAAAATTTCTCAATGTAATCTGTACTGTAAATTATAGAATTCCT
>JAYKKT010000070.1:20202500-20392500 GCA_036023115.1 Brasenia schreberi
CATTCAGATTATCGCTCTTTCAGATAAGAAAAATAAAGCTGAAGGTCATCAGAAAGTGGAAGGGAAGCTATTTCGCATTCGAGGCAAGTACGTAAGCACGTAAACTTGTACGCACTTATGCGAGCACGAAAACACTTACGCAGACGACCTCAAGTTATGCACACGCACGCCGGCTCGCACTATGAGATCATTCTCGTGCAACGGTAAAACTACGAGGCCATGCACATACCACCAACTTCACTAGTTTCCCTGTTGCGAAATTGCACTAGCATAATACAGATCCTCCAAGTTCATGCTCAATTCGTCGTGCGCGGCCTGTCTCCCCACAACAACTTTCTGCACAGGCTTGCGGATTTTCAGTCGGTCGACTATGCTCGTGCCATTTTCGACCGCCTGCCCGAGATAAATGACTTCTCATGGAATACCATGATCTGGAATTACGCCCTCAATGGGCATCACGAGGATGCAGTTTTGCTGTACCGCGAGATGCTGGAACATGCGGTCAGACCGAGCAATTTCACCTTTCCTATGGTTTTGAAAGCGTGTTCTCATTTGTTGGCTCTTGGTGAAGGGCAGCAGATCCACGCTCACGTTGTGAAACTTGGGTTTGATTCTGATTTGTACAATGGGAATTGTTTGATCGGTTTCTATGGATCGATCGGTTCAATTGGTTGTGGTCATCAGGTGTTTAATGAAATGCCTGAAAGAGACCTTGTGTCCTGGAACTCTATTATTTCGGGGTATGTTACTGTTGGCGAAATTGAGATTGCACATGAATTGTTTAGTGAAATTCCAATTAGGAGAAATGTGATTTCTTGGACTGCATTGATTGGTGGATATGGCCAAGTCGGTAGGCTTGCTGAGATGGTAGGTTTATTTGTTCAAATGTTGATCTCGGATGACGGTGTTAATCCAAATGCAGCGACTATGGTGAGCCTTATCTCAGCATGCTCCAGTTTTTGCAATTTCCAATTGTGTAGGTGGATTTGTACATTCATGGAAGTTAACAAAGTTCCTTTGGATGTGATATCGAGTGGTGCTCTTTTGAGTCTCTATGCTGAATGTGGCATGATTGATAAGGCCCAGAAAATGTTTGAGTAGATGCCTGAAAGAAACTTGGTATCATGGAATGCAATGATCAATGGTTATGTTCAATGCATGATGCCAAACGATGCAATTCAATAATTTGTTCGGATGCAAGAGGCAGGAACAAAGCCAAATGAGATCACAATGGTGGGTTTGTTAACTGCTTGTGCTGTTTTGGGTGCATTAGATTTTGGGAAATGGTTTCATTGTTATATAAGTAGGAGCAGGCTGAACTTGAATGTAATCTTAGGCATTGCTCTTGTGGACATGTACTCTAAATGTGGATGCGTAGATAGTGCATGCCATGTTTTTGTGAAGTTAGCCCTGAAAGATGCCGTCGCCTGGAATGCTATGATATGTGGATTCTCAATGCATGGAAATAGCAGAGATGCGCTTATAGTTTTTGCGCAGATGCAGAGAGCCGGATCGCTTCCTAATGATATTACATTTGTTGGGGTTTTGTGTGCTTGGGTCTTGCTCATTTTATAAGCATGTTTAAAGAGTATGATACATTACCCAGAGTTGAGCATTATGCATGCATGATTGATCTCTTTGGTCGAGCTGGGCATATTGAAAAGGTGATTGCACTATTGCAAAGTATGCCTTTTGAGGCAGATGCGGTCATATGGGGCTCTCTCCTGAGTGCCTGCAAGATACACAAACATGCACAATTGGCCAACCGAGTAGGACGGCTTTTATTAGTATCTCCCAGCCCTGGAAGCTCTGTTTTGCTTTCGAATATATATGCAGCTGCTGGTTGGTGGAAGAATGTTTCTCTCATGAGGAGGTTGATGAAAGAGAGGAGACTGAAGAAACCAGCAGGTTTTAGTTGTGTGGAAGTTGATCGCATCATCCATAGATTTGTTGCGGATGATGTGGTACACCTAGAATCAGCAAGGATATAAACACTGAGAGGGTTGGTGGAGCACATGAAAAACAAAGGGTATATACCTAATTTTGATTTGGCATTACAAAATCCAGAGGGTTGTTAAATAATTAACAACGCTAACCTTCACTCAACAGCTACGAGAATTTCAGATCGCAAAATCTATAGGTTTCAGCTAGTGAGAAGTGAAGAATATTGATCAGATTATGATCGCTGTTGATTGCCAAGTGATGATATATGTTTCTGACGAAACCAATGATCAGGATGATCTTCATATACAGCGTTTGAGAGCTTACCTGACTGCCAATGCGATGGTTATGTGATCTGACTTGCCTGGACAGAACACTCCCATGTAAATAAAAAAGATCAAATGCCCGTTCTCCAGGTGAGCTCACAGCATGTACTTTGGTTAGATTCTTGTGCATGCAATGTTCTTGAATTACTGCTGATACGCTAATTTATATACAGCATTTCGGAGCTTACCTGACTGCTGAGACGATGGTTGTGGTTTGACTTGCCCAGACATAACATTCCCATGCAGATAAGAAAGATCAGATGCCCGTTCTTCACGTGAGCTAACAGCATGTACTTTGTTTGATCTTCGAGACTAGATTCTTGTGCATATAATGTTAACTTGATATGGAGGCTAATATGATACCCGAACACACTCTTAAACACTAGAACTGTTTCTTCCTATATCTGAATCAGATTAGCCATCAACAAGCTCATATTGGATCCACGATGGTTTTTCATTTGAATCAAAACTGAATCCAAATTTGATGGAAAGAAGGGAAAATATTTGGTTCTTTTCTCATGCTACGGGGAGAACCTCCCCACTCATGCCATACGAATCCTGCGACAATCCCAGCCATCCCCAACTGCATTTGAATGTGACGCTCACATATATAGTTGGATTTCTTATATCATCCCATAATCATACTACATATGTGTGCACATTGTGCATGCGAACATGAGAGAGAGAGAGAGAGAGAGAGAGATTTCAATCATTAACCGTTCATCCAACTGCAGCACAAATATTTATAATCAAAGAAAAGAATTGCTCTGCCTAAAGATCCAAGGCAGAAGTAAACAAATAACAGCTAGCTCCACGTCCAACCAGGGAGGCACATATTTCACATCAGTTTCCCCGCTGAGTTGTCGAAGTTGAAATCTCACTATTACAAACTGGACAAACCTGTACAGAAACGTAACCCATTTGATGCCTGGGCAGTCAAATAAATAAAAGGACCTTCAGTTATCTAGGAAAATAGTATTATTAAAGTGCATACCTTGTTGATTTGAAGCCAAACAGTAATACACTCGGAATGGTATGTATGCTTGCATGAAAGAACAACAATGCGATCACCTTCCTCATAATCGAAACGGCATATCACGCATCTGCAATTTGACATTTTGATCAGTAAGATGATAGTATTATCTGTGGAAATCGACAAAATGTGAGCAGTACTCACTGTTCAGATGTGCCATTATGTGAATCGGTTGGATTATAATTAGAGGAAGGCAATAAGCAATCACATCTGCAGTCAGTCCCTTGCTCTCGTTTCCGACTACCTCACCCAAGGCAAGCAATTCCTTTAACATAAAACAAAGTTACCACGAACATAAAAAGTGAAAGTCAAAGATGACCTGATTTTGTTGTCCATTAATTGATGTTGACTTCATGTTAGTCTTGACTCAAACGAGTTAACTAGCTGGACACGAACAAGATCTCGAGCTGACAGACAACTCCAGCCTTTGTTTGGTTCGTTCGGCTCATTTCCACCTTGGAAAGGCTCTCCAACTGCTATACAGGTGAGGGCCTTGGCCTTGAAGTTTTACTCTGCTGGTTCCGACCCCTCAATAGGCAGTGTACCCAAGTAATAAATAAGAAGGGAAAAGATTTGCATAACTTAATTAGGCAATATTTTTCTCATTACCTGCCCTACCTCAAATTATATTTCAGTGGCAGATCTACATTGCAAGGCAAGGTGGGCGATGCGAAAATCATAATGTAGAAAATCAACAGAAGATGTTATTGCCGAAGGACATGATGGTTATCACATTTTTCCACATGGTTGCGCCAAATAGAAATATATTCATTTTGTTGCCATGCTTTCATTAAACTACAACAGATGCTGTATAATGAACTGTATAAGCTAATGAGGGTTCTACACAAGTAAATAACTCAAAAAACACTCATAGACAAACATACAGAAAACCGCAAGAATCCTCAACTATGGCTTCTCCGTTTTGTCAGGCATTACAAGTGGGAGTGTCTCTATTTCGTTTGCTCCATCTGCATCTTTGGCTGTGGCCTCACCTGCTCCTTTAGACAACATATGTCTCACATAACCATAGAAGGTACAACCAATGAGCGTTATTGCACAGCCCATCATGTTCATTGATGAAATTGGGTTCCGAAAAATAAGCCACGAAACCAAGATTGCCACTGCAACCTGCACCGAAATTGTTAAGATAGTGAACTTTTAGCTAACGGCAAAAGCGAAGGGTTCTGAAAATTCTACTTCCCGGTAGACAGAAAACACTCACCTTTAAGTTCCCAGCAACATTGAAAGTTACTGCTGTTGTGGAATGGATTACGAAGAAGATGGAGAAGTTCAGGCAAAAGGCAAATACGCCTGAGCTAAACAGTATCACGAGTGACGATCCAAGGGGTTCATGTGTTCTTAACCAGTATAGAACACCCGAGCCTTCTAATAGCAAGGCCGGCACAGCCAAAATCATGGTGGCAAAGGGTGCCATGTAGAACACTGTGTTTATGCTGCAGAAATAGCGGGGAATGAATTGAGTTCCATTATGCAGGTTTGGCATTAATAATTTTGTACATTGGAATCCTTCAGAAACAGTCGACATAAATATGGTGCATACAACCATGATAAGCTTCACAACATGTTCAGAGAGAGCGATTTAAAATCCAGTGGATGGATCCTTTTACATGATAGAACTCAAGAAGTCCTAGTCTTGCCAGACATGAAGAAAGCCCATCCCATGGGCGGTGCCAGCCTTTGAATGTGTGTGATTTCTAAAAAAGATTTACTATGTTTAGAACCTCAATGCGATCATAATGGATTGATTGGAGACATAAAAATCTATATCTTAATGGGCAGACCAATATTGATTAATATGTGAACATGAACTCAGACCTTGTATTTTAGATGAGGGCCTAGACTGCAGCCTATATCCATTCCTCAGCTGTTGACCAAATGGAGAAAGCTGCCTTAAGAACTTGCCTCACAAGCTTGTAGATATCTCTAAGATCCAATAAGGGAAACAGTTTCATGGTTGCCACCGTTAGAATGTAATTGTAAGAAATAGGGCTCATGTAAGTTTGTTGGCTTATGTTAGGTGGACAGGTGCTTTCTTTTTAGTTTTTTGTATCTTTTAAGTATTTCTACTAGGTCGCCAACGGCGTGCATTTCACCCATTTCCAGGTATAGAACATTTGCATCTCTTGCCACAATGCCCTTCTGAAGCCCTTTGACGTATCTTCCTATGGAAGCTCCGAGTAATAACAGTGAAAAGTTACACTTCACGTTTGACGGTTTCAGAGTGATTCTTTTGAAAAAGTTGTGCACACTCTTCCCATGCTTGGTGGACTCTTGGTCGTTTGTCCTTTGATAGAAAGCCACTTCAAGTAATCCATAGCTACTTTCCTTTTGCGTTTTGACAACTTTGTTTATTCAACATTTTCTCCACCAACCAAGAATCAGATATAATTATAGATCCAAGCTTTATATGTCCTGCATCAGTTCTTAGTCTGCTTCCATGAGTATATTGACAAGTCTAAACTAGGTCAAGAGCCGATTCCAATCCCCAATACTAGACCTAATCATGGCTTTGGGCAGTCCTGCTCTAATGTGCTAGTGCTATTTTAGTGAAAGCTAACTTGATTTTACATCAGCTAAGCAAAAACTTATTTGAAGCAATGCATAAATAATTTGCTAACTTTCCAAGCCAACGACAGTTGCATAATCAACCTAGGTAGAAGGTTAGAAGTAATTACCTATCAAACTTGTAACCATGAAGTAAAGATTCGGCAAGGATGGTCTTAGTTGATGTCGCAAGGCAGCCAAATAGCGCAGCACAAAATCCAAAAATGTTGAAGTTTAATTCTGTGATAGATGTGAGGAGAATCCCTCCTACAATGGGTACCAAGGAACTCCATATCTTCCAGTCAAATGATTTTCCCCACACCAACCACTGTAAAAACACTTCATTCACAGAGTCCCATCAGGAAAACATATTTTAATTTATATGGTTTATCAAACAAGAGAAGACAGATTATCAAATGACAAAGATTCAAACCAAACCTGTCGTAGCAGGAGTGAATGACTTGATTGTTTGCATAAATGAAACTGGGATATATCGAAGGCTCACATTTCCCAACACAATATTTATACAGAAAACAAATGACATCGGAAATATCCGCCTCCAGCGATCTTCTGGATCAACCTCAATCAGTGGTTTTATCTTAAATACTTTAATCACCAGGTAGGCTCCCAGAGCAGAACATATGAAATGGATGCATGAAACCGATAGTGGAAACTTGAAATCCAATTTCTGCAAAAACAGGATATGTCAAAATCTTAATTTGTAACTGTGACACCGATAGCAACAAAAAGATGTGAGATTAGAATAATCATTATTGAATAACATTGTAAAGCTTTGAAAAGATCGCGACTTCTAGGAAATTCATTTCAGATGAGAACAAGCTGTATCCATATCAAGCAAACAAAATGGATTCATATGAAGATAGTTAACTTTTCTCTGTAGAATGAAAATTTACCTCTCAACCATATAGTTTACTCTAACATGATTGAAGGACAAAGTTATTATGCTATGTCACACGGGTGCGGCTGCGGAATATGGCAAATTTCAAATTTTTGGGTGCGGCGACACAATATATTATATATAATATTCAAGCTACATAAATCAATCATAATACAACTAGTATTTGCTAATTTTGGGTGCACGTAGGTATCAATTAGCAAGTTCCCTCATAATGATCTAAAACTTACAATGATTTTACGAGCTGCAAAATATCCAAGTTATGGATTCAAAGAGTTTCAAGATCTTTTATAGGATATAACATATACTAGTATTTGTGCTAGGATCCACTAGTGATGTCATACTCTTCTGTTCTATTGATGTGGTAATGTTCATGGTCTTTACATGTGTTTGGTGACAGAGATTATTCTGTGCAAAGGCATACAGTATGGAGTCAAGAATCCAATCAGATTGAGTAATAAGAAACTAATTGTTCGCACCCAAAATCATTCAAGCTAATATTGTATAATGTATATAGCTACAATAGCAAGTACACAACTTTATATTAAAGCAAAACATATAAATGGTAAACAACTACTAATTTCATCATACTACACAAATCAATCTTCATTACCCAGACCCATTTATCCGTGAGTTAAAAAAAAATTGCAAAATTTTTTTTTGGCCATGCCGCACCGACACGGTGTCGGTGTCGCACCAGTGTCGAGGTCGACACTCCACCCCTTAGAAGTGTCTATGTGACTTAGCTATTATGTCCAGGCAACTTATCTTATGACTAATTTCCCACTGGAACTCAGAAGCAATGCCTTGTCATCTAAAAGTATGAGAAATACAACCAATTAGAACAGACACTTTTTTGGAAATAACAATTAGAACAATATAATTGTAAAATGAATTTCACCATTGATATCTTGTGAGTTCTGCCACATAAATCATGACTGTAACAGAAACAAACGTTACAAACTTCTTGATAAGAAGATCAAAAAGATTGAACTTTGATGTATGTCAGGGGATCTCAAAACTGAGACGTCATTCAAGTGAACATAGCAAGCCTAGGCACAGGCAACCTGCATGACTTTTACTTTTAACTCAATTTTGAGTTAATTGTGAACCTATCACAAACAGTTCTCATGTGAAACCTACACAGTTTATAGTGGCTTCCCACCAACCTGAGAATACACGAATCATACTAGATAGCTGAACAACAAATATAGAACCAACCATGTCCACAAACTGCTTGAGATTTTACTCATGCTGTTCTATTGCTTTGCAATCAGAACAGGATCGTTAACTCCTATCCACGATCCTCAAAAATAAAGTATCTGAAGAGGTATATGCATAAAATTCGAGCATGCTGATGAACACTTGAATTTGAACTTGCTATTTGATTCACAACCATGAATTTATCATATCTATTCTTATTAATAGAAGTTGTTAGAACACAAGAAATTCCTAACATGTCCCACTTGCCTATTCGAGAATATCTTATCACTTTTTGTACCCTGAGCTCATGATTTAAAGATGAAAAGACATTATCTCATATGTTAAATGATCCTTCACAAGATCTGTGCCAAAGAGTGTTTGTATGTCTGGGCTTGAATGCTGCTGCATGGCTCAGATCTTGAGTAGGAGCCCAACTCATAATTGAAGAGCTTCTATGGTCCTTCACTTATTGGAGCTAGAACTTTAGCAATTGTAAATGCCGCAAAGTAAAAATACTTGATATCATTAGAATATCGTATTCATAAGGCAGCAGAAAATATGTGCTCCTAAGAGTATTATAAATACCAACATTGATTAAGTAGCACTATAGTTTGACAATTTGTACATAACACCAACCGCTTACTCAAAAAAAAATGGATTGTGACTGAGCTACACAGCTTGTTTGTTCATTGACCTACCTTGTTTGAGATTCATCTCACCAAAACCCAGTTATTTGTGTTATTGTATGGCATATGACAGCATCTTTTCAGTTATAAGATTGCAGCAACTCGCCCATTTCTATGAACAGTGAATTGGCACCGTAACGACCATCCCAACGGGTGGGTCATTCGACAACATAGCAGCATTAGGATGAAGATTTATGTCCATGCTCGAATGCAAAGATCCATTGTCCTACTCTGAGAAAAAAAAAATAATGCACCGCAAAGCATTTAATTTCGATCCAATCTAATCCACTGGATCTAATTGGCTCGTCTCTGCCTCCTTACCGATGATGAATTCTCGACTTTAATGTTCAGCTGGGGTTTGTGTTTCTGTGTGTGCGCTATTGTAAACTGTTTCATGTCTTTGCCTAACTTCTGACGCTTATGCTGAATGCGCTATTAAATTTTGCATCCTTGTTTTCTTTGCTTATTCATCCATTGTTTCACATAAATGGGACGCACGAACGTTACGTGATTCCTCAAGTCATCATTATGATTGCATCTTTTCCGAATCACACTCCCCACATGACCAAAAACACCAACCACCGCAAACTTCACCACCAATTCCCCATTTTTTTCTCCTAATTCCCAAACAACCAACAAATCCTCTACCAACCAACAATCAAATTAAATCAAAGAAAAATAACCACAACGGAATAAAAGGAAAGAGGGTGGGAGGAAATAGAAAGGAGTTACTGGGTTTTACCTGAAAGATCCATTTGTTCATGACAATAACGGTGACGTTGAACGCCCACCATTGAAGAATCGAGAGAATGGCTCTGAAAAGCCCCCAATACCCGTTTCCCATGACTCCCCACAAAAGGGAATCTCCGACTCCGGCACAAAGAGAGGGTGGGGAAGGAGTGAATGAGAAGAATTTGCTAATCTTCCTTCTTATTCACATTGCAACATTGACGATCGGCGAAAAGCAACGCTCACCGTGCGATGCACGAAATCGGTGGCCCATAATATCCAGCAGCGTTGGGAGAGCAGGGGTCAACGAAGAGGGCGAAATCGTCCGAAAGAATCCTCGTTTTCCCCTTGCAAGATCTGGGCGTTAACTCAGGTAGTCAGGTAGCGTACCGTTTCTCTTTCGCTGTGCACGTAATGAATGGGGCTAAGAGAGACTCTCTCTCTCTCAGCTTCCTTCCTTCCAGAAAAAATGAAAAAAAAAAATCACTTTTTAAATTTTGTTTATTTTCACGCCCAGCAGGTCCACGCCCTAAGCGTCGAAATCGTACTCTTTAACTTGAAGATTCTTTCTAGTCGAAGCTCTTAACCAGAGAGGAGTGGCTCTTGCACAACGAGCAATAGTACGAGTGGGCTCATAAGTTAAAAGTCATGCGTTCGATACTATTTTGCTTCGGCCTCCTCATTATTTCAGAAGACAGCAGGGGCTGCTTTGTGCAACTTTTTTCTGAGAGGCCAGGTATGCATGCCCTGAGAGTTGAACTCGGGACAGCCATCATGCAAGCCGAGAGCCCTGCCAGATGGGCTAACTTGTTGAGTGTTGTTTTTTCAAACTTTTGGATGTTGAAAAATCCACAATTTATCAGTTTTCTGCTTTTTGTAATGTATCTTTCTTAAAGAGTTATTTTTTCCTAGTTTGTATATGACGTGTATATAGAATAAGGTAATTATAAATGAATTGGAAATGACATAAATAGATAATAAAATGAAAGAAAATAATTTAAAATTTGTTTAGACACGTCGAAAGACAATAAAAGAAACTAAACTATGAAAATGATAAAAGAAATAGAGAAAGACTCAAAAGTATTAAAGAGAATCAATAAACAATTATCTAGTTGATGTATAATTAACTGCTTGTATGGCATATGAACGAGTTCTATAAGAACAAATAATCTATGTAATCAACCCTATATAATACAAGAAAAGCTTAGTTATTATTGTTGTATATACTGACTTAGTTTGTCAATGAAAAATTTTACTCTCTTTTTGATCAATACAACGAGGAAGTGAAAGCCAGCCGCATGCACATCCCGCTCATTGAACTCGCGACCTCGAACTTGTGAGTTGACCCCAAGATAGGTGATATACTGCTCTTTGTGCTATGATTTTTTTTCTCAATTGGTAATTTGGGATTAGGATTTCTTCTGCCAGATATGCACAAGTCCAGTTTCGAACTCATGGTTATTCTTTCAAGGTTCTCTCGAGCTGTGGCTCCTTGTGCCGAGATGTTTACTGTGATGAATTGACTTAAACAAATAAGCAAGTTGGTAATGACTTGTGATTTGTCTAGTTCTAGTTATAAATAGACCAGTCATCTGTTTGAATAGGGCCTACAAATTAATTTATAGAGCTGAGAAAATTAATCATCAATTATATAATTGACAAAGAAAGCGATGTGATTCAATGCACAATTATAATTATGTAATACCATCTTTCTATAAAAACGTTGATTCACATTAGGCGTCATATTCGAAGTCTAATTTGGTTTAGTGATGTTGATCTTATTCCTTTTCTTTTGATGGGAACAATGTTGATGTTAATATACCAATGGTTGGTTGGTTCAATTAGTTCAGCACTTGTTCTCCTTAAGCAAGGTCTCGACTTTCGAGCTTCATACTCGTCATGGGTTGACCCAGCTCGAACAGGATTAGCCGGGTCCTTTGATTTTCTGGAGTGTTGATGTTAATCTACGTGACTTTGTAAAGGACCAATAGTACCATCTTTGTATTAAAAAAAATCATCAATAGTACCATCGTTGTATTAAAAAAAATCATTCACATTATTGCAGACGGGCACACTGTTAAGACGGCAATTTTGAAGTCCAGTTTGGTTTAGTGGTGTTGATCCGTTTCATTTTCTTTTGATGGGAACAATGTGGATGTTAATGTACCAATGTTGGTTCAAGCCTTTCAGCACTTGTTCTCCTTAAGAAAGGTGAGTCAACCAGCGTTGAGCTTCAACCTCACAGTGGGCTGACCTGGTTCAAACCGGATTAATCCAGTTTTTTGTATTGGACCAAAGTCTTAATTTCCAACTTTAAATGACTTAACTAACTTAATAAAAAAAATTAAGATAATTTTTCAATTCTCGAGAAACTCTTCTAATTCTTGAGATATTGGTGACATTTATGGAGTGTGTAAATAAAAGTATGTTTCTACTTAGCATTTCAACACAAAATCACATAATGATTATCAACACGTGAAAAATGTCCTCGATAAGAATAGAAGTGATTGATGTGAAGATTGAAAAGAAGAACACACTAGTGCATCAAGAATGACATGACATATCAAGGTATTTCATATGCTTTATCAATATAGTCAATATAGTGGTGGTATACTTCACCGAAAAGAAACATTTTGATGTTAATCTAAATCACTTTATAAAGGACCAACTTATGACCACTTGGCAGGCAAGCTGCTATCAAGCATGTAGGACTTAACACTAATCTCTTAGACAGGGAAAAAAGGTTTAATTGACATGAATACGTGCTTAGCTTAATGAAGGTATTCGGCATCAACCAAAAAACGAAGCCCTCTAAAAAGCAAGTTAAGCCATTATGGTGATAAGGCAGTTCTTTATTTTGTTTTAATCAATAAACTTCTGCAATTTAATTATTTGTAATTCTACTTGAGAATCTAGGGGGGAATAAGAAAACAAGAACTAGAACAATATTGTTCTTTATGCCCAGAGTGTTAGCTCAATGGCAGGTCGTTCTAGGGCCATTGTTGCTGGTGGAGAGTTCTATTCCCCGGGGGTGCATGCGTGTGGGTATTAGGCTTTGGCTTCCTCTTGTAAACAAAAAAGAAAGACACTATCACACAATTATGTGGGTTAAGAATTCATTTCAGGGTGGAGCAAATAGATTATGATGGTGAATTATGTGTTATAATACACAGCTTCAAACCTTATCCTCATCTTTAGTTTTTTTTGTTGATTTTCCTCACCTCGGTTCAATGTAGACATAACGTATTTTTCGATAACAATTGGCTCAACTCGAGACTAATATTGTTCAAAAAAGCACATTAAGAACGAATCGGACCGAGCTGCGAAACTTATGGTTCACCCCCAAAAGAAACGCAGTGGATTTTGGTTCATGGAACCGTCCATCAATTTGAAACGCATATGTATATTTATATGAATATATGAGCCATATATTCTCTCTATATATACATGTAATAAAAACTATACATCTTTACATGTAATGAGAAAAACTATATATATGATATACACATGTAAATATGTAATCGAAATACTATATATATTTATATATGGTCTGCTTCAACGCTTTAAAGGCACATATAAAATAGGACCCATATTAACATCTCTAATAACAATAAATGAATAATTAATTATTGAGAAAAATATGGGGGGAAATGATAGCACGATCTATAATAAATGACATATGTCTATTAAAAAGTATTTTCATATATTTTTATTATATTTTTACCTTATAATTGGAAGATCATGCCAAAAGACGACGCAATGTGGTGGCAAGTGCTGGGTTTATAAATTTGCATAATGTTACAGAAAAAACGAAACAAAACCCAAACACAGATCAGGGAAAGGTTAGATTATGGGTGGATGTCAAGTTGACGGGTTTGATCAGGGTCATTGGGTTCAGTTCAGATGGTCGATCTTGACTGGAGCAAATTTTCGAAACTCAAACCTAACTTGGCTAGGTTAGGGGAGGTTTTAAATGGAATGTCGGTCTCTCTCTCTCTCTCTCTCTTCTCTCTCTCTCTGGTTATATATATATATATATATATATATATATATATATATAGGGTCATTTGACCTGAATGCTCTTTCTCTCTCTCTCTCTCTATATATATATATATATATATATATATATATATATATACATATGTATATATATATATATATGATTATCTATATGTATATATATATATATATGTATATATATATATACATATGTATATATATATATGGGCTCATAATATTACATAAATATTTTCATCATTCGATCTTTAATACCAACGATGGAGATTTTATTTACTTTGCATTTAATGCACTACATATTTATATATGTGTAGAAAGGGATATTTTAAACAAATGCTCTCCTTCTCTCTCTCTCTCTCTCTCTCTCTCTCTCTCTCTCTCTCTATATATATATATATATATATATATATATATATATATATAGGGTCAGGATGTGTTAATGGTCTCTCTCTCTCTCTCTCTCTCTATATATATATATATATATATATACATATGTATATATATATATATACATATGTATATATATATATATACATATGTATATATATATATATGGGCTCATAATATTACATAAATATTTTCATCATTCGATCTTTAATACCAACGATGGAGATTTTATTTACTTTGCATTTAATGCACTACATATTTATATATGTGAATATAGGAAGAGAGATCAATTATGAAAATTTGAATTAAATATATATTTTTGTATTTTGCATTATATATAGAGACACACATATGTGTGTATATATATATAGAGAGAAAAGTAATGTTAAATTTACAATGTTTTTCGGTATATAATCTTAGATAGTATAATCTTTTATAAACATTTTCATTGTTCGATTTTTTACATTAACGATAGATATTTGAATTAAAAATATCTTTGTATTTTTATACTTATGTTTAGTGTACCATATATGATAAATAACTTTAGTTCTTATGACCACTTTCTTCCCTATACTAATGTTTTTTACTCAAATTAAGGTTGTAGAACCATATTTTCACATCAACAACGGGTTGTTGATGTAATTTGGAACTGCATGCACGAAAAATTGACGTTCAATTCTCGTGTAACGTTATATCAAGGGCTCTAGACTTTCGGGGTCCCAGGTGTTTGCGTTCATCGCAAAGCGAAGGTTGAGCACTGTTACCTGCGAATCGAGCAGCCCTCTTTCGTTTTAAAATCGTCAAAAAAGTGCGAACCGAGGGCGGAACACTCAGTGCAGGGCGCTGCTGGGTGCGTGCCCCTAAGCATGGCCACCCGAAGGTCTTCAATCCACTTCTTGGCGAGGAAATGAGCAACAGACGAGAACTTTGTTAGAAGGAGAAACTACCAAACTGGATTCCTTCCTTGTAAGTATTTCACTTTCTGTGTGGTCAACATACACCACAGTGCGTGCGTGCGTGCATGCATGCATATGTGAGGCTGAAAACCCAATTTCAGGCATTTGGCTGGAAAATAGGAAGAACACACAGAAGCATTCTAATATAGACCGTATGAAATTTGTTTCTTTTGGGAGACTTTCATTCACACAAGTATTAATTCCTCCCACTGATGAAGCCTGTACCCTAAGGTGGGGTAGCATGAAAGGAAGGATCTGTAAGTCGCAGTCGATCGAGAACCCGTATACTTATGCATAAATTCTTGAACATACATAAAAACACATACTTATTCATACTCGGATCACGGTCGGGTTGGACCCAGAACGACCCGAACCCAGTTTGCCGTCCCCACGACTAGGCATTATTTTGGTTGCAAGGTATCATATGTCAGAAGGGCTTATTTATGGTGGATACTTGTGTCAGGTCGAATGATCGAGACTACGTCTGCAACCTTAATTGCTGAAGCTGTAAATCAAGGAGCATTCTTGCTGTTACTCCACCAGCCAGTTTCTGCTCTTGCTAGGGGTTTGATCTAGCATTTATGTCCTTATGTAACGGTGAATTGTTTGTTGGCATTTTTGCTTTTAGTTAAAACCTTCTATAAGGGAAGAGCCCCGAACAAACCCATGTAAGCACGCTGGGGCCATGCACTCCTTTTCCGCTATCAATAGACGTCACGTTTTCAAAATGGTTTTCGTGCGTCAAGTGCCTATCTCTTAAGTGATTTTCAAGCTAAGTGGGGTGAGTTGAACGAGTGTCTTTGCATGCATTGCCTTAAACATTTCCAAGGATTTTCAAACACATTGCCTCTTTGCCTTTACCGTTTTGAGTGAGTGAGTCTCTGAGTGCCAAGGTGTCGGCACACTTAGAAAACCTAAATTTGGAAAGTATTAAAAGAGGTAGAGGACGACCACAAAAGTGTTGGAAAGAAACAATAAAGAATGATCTAGCTTATTGGGAGTTAACTGCTAACATGACACACGATAGAGATCTGTGGAAACAAAGAATCCATGTAGCCGATACTTGGGGGAGGGACTCTCACGCGCCATTTTGGGAGACGGTGGCCAAATCCAACACCAAAGTGAAATCCGCTAAGGCTTGCTTGGCCCCGAGGCCAAGCGCTGGTCATGGAGAGCCCGTCAGCACGCCCCGGCGCGCCTGGCGACGGTTACCCCGTGACAAAAAGAGAGTCATTCAAGATCTTGTACCTCAACGTCATTCAAGCTTAGCTGCGATGGAACTGAAGTGTGCTAGTGCTCCGCCCCATTTTTGAAACGTTGCTCACTTAGAAGAAAAGCTGAAAATCGGGTGAAGAGGAATGAAGGAAGAGGGAATGCTGCCGAACCGTTGCTCATGGCCAACATCTTTGTCACTTAGAGAAATCAAGGGTGCTGCCGAACCGTTGCTCATGGCCAACATCTTTGTCACTTAGAGAAATCAAGGGTATTGCCGTTTCCGTGTTAGCTAGAGGGAACACCACAGTTCAACAGAAAGCCAAAAGTCCCGAGGCGCACGGGACGACCCCCTTGGTGGGCTATCAGTATGGGATGCATCACCCTACCGAGTGGATAGTATCCCGTAGTCTAGTATCACTCCTTAACGGGCGCACTATGACAAAGGAGATTGGAAAGGAGGATTGGAGGATCGGCGGGGTAACGTCGTTCTTCCGGGTAACCCCCATTTTGGTCGTCCTTTGCTCATGCAAGACGGTGCCCTTTTGGTTCAACTCGTGCAAAGGGGGCGCACATGGAGTTGAACGATCCATTTTGACTCAGTGGCTACTTCGGTGATGCGGAGTGCCACCATGAAGCGCCCAACTTGACGGCAGGATCTCCAAGTCAGGTAGAGACCCCTCATGCGGCGTCAAGTTAAATGACGAAGGTTTGCCAGTCGCCACAAGAACTGTGCTCTGCACGTGCCCAACTTGACGGCAGGATCTTCAAGACAGGTGAAATCCCCTCATGCGGCGCCAAGTTCATGCTGGCCAATACGTTGCGCCCGGCTCAATTCAGACGGTGTCCGACGAGGCAAGGCTCTCGGCACCGTGTCCCTGTTCATATTGACCGATACGTCGCGCCCGACCTCAGTTCATACCAGCGCCATACAGCGCGTCCGGTTTCCAGTTGCCCGCGGTGTACAGGGACAGAACTCCTGCATGCGCCAAGGTCCAATTCATGCCGGCCGATACATCGCGCCCGGCTCAATTGCAGATGGTGTCCGAAGAGGCAGGGCTCTCGGCATCATGTTCCAGTCCAGCGGCGTCAGTTCGAGGTGGGTCCCCAGCGCCGCAAGGACCCATTTCAGGCCGGCGCGACACACTGCGTTCGGCTTAAGAGGTAAGTAGGTGGCCAATGAGGCGGGACTCATGCGGTTCACCAATTCGAAGGTTCGCCAGTTGCCACAAATACCGTGCACTTTTGTGTCAAACAAACAAATCAAGTTGCTCTTGACCCTAAGACTTTGATGGGCAGTGCCAAAGAAAAGCTTCCTCATGACAAGCGAGGAGTACTGAACTGATGCACGAAAAATTGACGTTCAATTCTCGTGTAACGTTATAAGGCCGTCGTTAGTGTAATTTGGAACTGCATGCACCGACGTTCAATTCCCGGTTGCCTCAATCAAACGGGGGGCCATCATGCAGATTCTGAACGTGTCAGGCATGATTTAGTAGCGAAAGAAGGGAGGCGTTGCGGTTGCACGTAAGCCATCATCATGCAGTAGCCGGTGTACTCTCAAACGTGAATCGTAGCATCCCACGGGTTGGAAGGACCGTCCGCAAGCCCAGACAGATGGGGTGCGACAACAAGGATGAAGGATGCCTCGGTGAGCTGAAGCCAATCAAAGGGTTGTGCCATGAGAAGTCAAGACGTTGTCGAGGGCGGCAACGGATTTGGGTGGTCAACATACACCACGGTGAATTGTTTGTTGGCATTTTTGCTTTTAGCTTAAAACCCTATGAGGGAAGGCCGAAAATAGGAAACCCATGAAGCACGCTGGGGCCGTGCACTTTGTTTCTATCAATAGACATCACGTTTTCAAGATTAATTTCCACTGCGTGAAGTGCCTATCTCTTAAGTGATTTTCAAGCTAAGTGGGGTGAGTTGAACGAGTGCCTTTGCATGCATTGCCTTAAACGTTTCCAAGGATTTTCAAACACATTGCCTCTTTGCCTTTACCGTTTTGAGTGAGTGAGTCTCTGAGTGCCAATGCGTCGGCACACTTGGTACTTGGGGAGGGACTCTCACGCGCCATTTTGGGAGACAGGTGAAAATCCAACACCAAAGTGAAATCCGCTAAGGCTTGCTTGGCCCCGAGGCCAAGCGCCGGTCATGGAGAGCCCGTCAGCACGCCCCGGCGCGCCTGGCGACGGTTATCCCGTGACAGTGGCACCAACCTTTTGCCGGGACTGTTGTGATTATTTACACAATGATTCGGAAACCTGATAATACGGATATTAGTACATACCAGCAATGGCAGATCTACATGGAAGGGTGGGGGTGGTTGCCCTCTAAAATTTCGAAATTTTAGAGTAAAACCGATGTTTTACGGTGAATATATGGTTAAGATTCATGCTTCGCCCCTTCTAACTTGATGAAATATGCATGTCGCCTCCTCAACACTATTTTCTAGATCCGCCACCCCATACTAATAACTTTGCTGTCTCGTCACCCTGTGCATTTCGACCATATATTCATGGGAATGATGTGGCTGGGTTGGACACTGCTTGACAGGTTGAATCGGATCCGAACCTTCCCTGCAACTGGGGGAACCGAAACATGTGTCCAATTGGAATTGAGTCCTCCACTTCGTTACATGAAATTTTCAAATGAAACCGGAACCAAACGGAAACTAGACCCGTCTTGGAACTGAATGAAGAGTGGCCGGTTTGGTACCACTGGTTCCGGTTTATGCAACATCTGCCAGGTTCACATGTGAGGCGACGCTGCTGTTGCCACTTACATCCATTAAAAAGAACGTCTAAAATGGAAATGAAATTGAAGATCATAACATCTGAAGTGGAAGGATGGGAAACTTTCTGCAGCTGCCGTATGGTGAATATGAAGATGCAGGAATTGCTTCTACATGAGTAAGCCGTCGTGATATTTGGAAGGCACTCAAACAGTTGAATGCAGCCATTTTTCGAAATTTGAAAGAAGCCAGCCAGTGACGGATCTACATCGAGCCGAGGGTCCATAGCCCATGGTGGGATCCATGGACTATAACCACCCCCACCGAAACCATTGTAGGGGCTATTTGCGCCATCCCAAAAGAGTTTCTAAATCTGCCACTGACATCAGTCATTGCATATCGGAAGCCTGTGACTGTCAGTGATGGAGTTGAGACTTAAAATGGTCCTAAGTTTTAATATGATGCAGTTGGAATGATTTCTTTCCATTTGCTGTTTAGAACCTTGTCAACTGCAACAGTTGGGAGCTCAGGTTCCAAATATTGCATGATACCACATAAACCATTTGTTGATAATTTCTATATGTTTGAATAAAATGTAATAAGACAAAGTTCGTGTCCATGGCTTAAAGTACTCCAAAAGAATCAACAACAACTAAGCCTTCTCATTTTAGATGTAGTTGGGTATATAGATCGTCTGTTCGTGTAGAGTTTGATCTTGTGTCATGCTAGCAGCTAGCTCGAAAGAAGTTAGATCTATTCTTTGTTGTTTCCTTTCAAAACTTGTTTTTGGTCTTCTTCTTCCTCTTTTAATATTTTCATCACATGAATCTCATTATTTCATATGAATATTACATAAGCCATAAAACATATTTTGATCATTTTTTAATTTAAATACAAGTATAACATAAGACATATTCCCGAAATAATAGGTCTGACCCGAGCCTCAGCGTCAACTCTATTAGTTGAATTCTCATTGTCCTTTATGGATCTAAACTAAATCCAAATCCTCTTAGTGAGAAGGGGCACCTAGACCGGCATTAGCCGAACTAAAATAGTAAAAAGCAATATAGCAAGGCATTTGTATGGGGTTACATCTGCATATACCTGGCTGGTTCCGGGGAACCTGGACCCCAGTTCCATACTCGGGGTTATGGTTCATAAAAACTTTACAGAACCTAACTGACCCCTCCGAGTCCAGGCCAGATTTTGATTTTGCTGTTTTGGTGTCCGATTTCATCTAGGCTCTGGTTTCTTTCTGGCTTCATTTGAAGCTTTTATGAAACAAATCGTCTGATTTTAAAACCTGAACCCCAAAACGACTTAGGATCATTGGTTCTGGAATGCTGGTTTAGGTTTCAGTTCCCTGATGTGTAGAACCAGAACCAACCCATGGAGGGTCCTGGTTTAAGTTCGGTTCAATTACCCTTATCGAGGCTCGACAGTAAGGGTCCATGAACAGCATTTTGCAACTCCACATTACTGCATTTACAGCTCAAAATACAGATGAGCTCATTAATCTGGTGGGCTCATCTACGTAATAGAATTGTTACCATACCTACCATTGAGCGGTTCCCTTTAAGAACACTGTAAGTGATGGACACGATCAAGTTTTCTTACAAAAGAACAGTATTTTAAGATCTAGCACCCGCTATAGCTTGACCCTTAGATTGATCTTTCAATATGTTGTAACCATTGCAATTACATTCGACCGTGATTTACGAAATTGCCCATAGCGATAAAATGCATTTAATCCCAAAAAACCCAATGAAGGGGTCTCCATTTTAAATGCTATTCTTTTACTTTTAACTTTAATTTTCAGAAACCAAGTTATGCACATTTTCATCTTTTTGTATTATAAAGATATGTATTTTGTTACTATTTTTCGTTTTATTAGTCTTTTTGTATATTACCAATTAAAACCTGTGAAGTATACAAGTTTGAAATCATAGTGGGAGGCTTCAAGCCCCTTTTTTATTGCTGGGTTGCGATGTCAATTGTATTCCATGGAAACTCTTATTACAGCGAAGATTAACACGGGCAGTATGTTCTTTATTGAGATTTTTAAACTACAACTATAGCCCAGTGTTACCCGTGGGTTATAATTTATACTCTATGAAGTTGGCTGTAGCCTGTGGTTCTTTCACTTTTTAAATTCTGTGCGAACAGTAGATCAAAATTTGTCTGTGAACTTGAAACCAGTTCCCCATATATATATATAGAGAGAGAGAGAGAAAGAGAAAGAGTCATAAACACATAATACCTTATGGTGTATAAAGCATAAACATTTTCACTTTTCACTCTTCCATCTTTCAAATCTATGATGAAAATTTGAATTACTTTGAATTTAATACGTGATATATTAAATGCAAAGTACAAAAGTTGAACAATATTTTTAGTTTAAGTGTTTACGATTGATCTCAAATATTGAACGGAGATGCTTATTAAAGATTATGCATCTAAAGACATTATCCAATTAAGACACCTATATATATAATGGTAAGATCCTCTAGAAGTATACACTATCAAACAACCACCATTCAATCGCCCTAGATAGGTGTGCAAGAATGATACCAACAAGGCCCCGACCTTGTCAAATAGGGATATCATTATGCCTAGAGTTCAAGAGTGTATGTTCTTGGAAGACCCTACCATTTACACACATATATGTATGTGTGCATGCATGCATGCACGCATGGGTGTGGTTTTCAGTTTTTGTGAGTAGAGAATGCAAAGGTAGTATGTAATCCATGACAGCAGGATAGTGCATGAGATGTAAAGAACAGCTTACAGAGCCATGCACGAAGTTGGGGCCATTCAATGAACAAAAGGCAAAAAATATTTATCTCATATTATCATAACTCAAAGACAACCATATTTACCAAGACTGTGATACTATCAGGCCTAAGCCACACTCATGGGAGCCCTGAGTCCAGTAGACACGTCCAGTTCTAGTTAAACCAAAACCGCTGGTTGTTCCAAACTGTTAAAACCCATAAAAAAATTAAAAATAAATAAGGAAAACAAAAAATGACCCTTACAGAGGTTTGAACTGCCGTTTCCAGTTCCTGGCCTGATCTGGTTCCATAAAAGGTGAAAAAGGAACTGGACCAAGTCTCCGGATAGGCTGGTTTCCGGCCCAGCTCAATTGCACTTGGAACTGCTGGCCCAGTTTCGAACTGGTCATGTCTAGTGTACAGTTTTATGGTTAATGTTCAATGTACTCACAAAGCGAACTGGAAATGCCGATATACCCATCTAAAACTTGACCTATTTGTTCAGAGTTTGCTCGACCAGGAAGATCGAGTCTGTGTTAAAACATGGCTCGCATATCATATGAATGAGATTAAATGAAGGTTAGGTGAGTCAATCATGAACCAACTAAGAGTGGACGCAGACCTAGTTGGATCTTCATGGATTAATGTAGCTCAGGGTCCGTATCCATTTTGATTGGGATGATAACCCCATTAGCTTGATTTAGGTCATGGAGGCATATGCCCTTGGCTAAATAGAGGAGGATATTCTTGTAATTTCCTTTGATCTCAACAATCAATTATAGTCGTCCGATGGGTTGGTGCAGGGTGACCCTGCGGCATGAGTGTCTCAAAGAGCAGTGTCGGGATCACACCTTTGATTCCTTCTCTTTATAGCTTCACCATGTATGAGCTCTAGCCACGGTGCCAAAGTGCGGGGCACTTAGATTCTCTCTCTCTCTCTCTCTCTCTCTCTCTCTCTCTCTCTCTCTCTCTCTCTCTCTCTCTCTCTCTCTCTCCTCTCGACAGACCCACAATGGGCTGTGAGCAAGTGCTAGCAGGATGGCTTGTTGTCCTTCTCCTTGTGGGCTCAGCGCGATGCAGCCAAGAAGATGTGGCCGCCGTCGCGGTAGGGATCGGTGAGTGCACTGACTGTTCGCAGCACATGATACAGCCCGCCATTGCATTCACAGGTTGCTTCTCTTTGCTTGGTTTTTTAGCTTCATACTTATATGAGTTCAAGCTTGCGCGCCGCATAGAGGCTGTTTGATGTTGCTGGAATGAAACCAACTGCTTTATGAAATACGTTGGACTTTATTCTCCCTCACACACACTCTTTCATACCCGTACATACATGCACTTACATGATGGAACAAGTAAAGAGTGTATAGTTTAAACTAAAAACCATGTTCTGCTGGCAGCCTGGTAACGTGGAACGGCAATTATCAAGGCATATCATACAACTAAAATCAGGCCTTCTTCTGCACTGCGTAAGGTTGGCTATATACTCGTAGACATACTTGCATGATGATGTATGATATGAGTGTTGGCAGTTAATTATCAATGAAGATGATGAGATAGATGAGTGGTTAGAAAAGGGATGATAAAATCAAGAAAAATATTTAAGATGGTTTGGATACATAAAAAGATAACCAAAGAAAGCTTTTATAAAAAAGTACGAGCAACTAGATTATGAAAACATTAAAAGAGAAACAAAAAGACCACACAAGTGTTGAAAAAATAATAAAAAATTATCCAACTTATGTTTAATTAACTATTAGTATGATATATGATTAGATTCTATAGAAACAAATAATCCATATAACCGACCCCATTTAGTAGGATAAAAAGCTTTTTTGTTGCATGTTACTCGTCTCACTTTTGAAAGGTTTATTATCTAGTTTATGAAATTAAGGAAGATATTCAAAAGTTATATGTGTGTGAGTATATAGATGTATGTATGCATGCATGTGTGTTTGTTGTCAACTGGTGCTGCCGGCGTCACTAGGAAGGTGTAAGTGTCACTGAAACGTACTCCGCGAAGATGAATCATCTTGCTTTTTGTGCGTTTATTTGTGGAAAGGTTGTCTCATTAAGCCTTTGACGTCGAACTGTTTCTAACAATACATTCACTGTGCTCCTTGTTTCTTCTTGCTTTGCATTATAAGTTGAGAGGGACCATGTACGAATGAATTTAAGAAGTATCATGCATCATTTGTGAATACAGCAGTGCACCTAAACGTACCGCAGCGTACAAGAAATTGATTAATATTGCAGACCTCTATTAAATAAATTTTCTTTCGGACTCTCTTCGCTTGCATATAAAAGGTCCCCGAAGGTAACAAATCAAAGGAAAAAGAGTGGGCCTATCGTTAGATCCAGCAGCAGATCATTGAGCTGAGGCAGGGCATTAAAATCAACTTAAAGTCTATAGCCCATGGATGCTATAATATACAGTTCGCCTCACCTAAAACCATTCGAGTGGCTATTCGCCCCAACCCGAAAGAGTTTCTAGATCCGCCACTCACCGGGACACTCGTTAAGTTACTAGATGCTTGGTGCCCAACACTCGTTAAAGGGCAGCGCAGTGCTCAAAAATCACTGCTCTTTCCTCTATTGAGAACCCGAGTTGGGATAAAGTAGGTGCCTGTTTTGATGCCTAGAATTGCTCATTACTACACACAAGCTGATGGGATTCTTCCTCTTCCACAGGATTAAAAGTAAGCATGCTCTGTAAGAACGGGAAGGGAGAGCTGACACCAAGAGCGAAAGGGAAGATGGACCAAAAAGGGCAGTTCGAGATCCGACTCCCAAATGAGCTCCTAAACGAGAAAGGCCAGTTGCAGCAAGAGTGCTTTGCTCTCATTCAAAATGGCACCAATAACATGCCATGCCCTATACAGGGCGGCTCACAGGCCACCAGGCTCATTTACAACTCCTTCGAAAACGGCAAACACACCTATATTTTAAAAGGAAAGCTTGCATTTTCCTATCTCTTCTGCGCCTCTGCGACCCTTTCTTTAATCTGCAGCCACCCTTGGCTCAAATACCATCCTCTGTGTATTTCCCCACTACCCCGCTTTGATTTCTCACCCCTCGTACCTTTTCCACGAATTCCTTTCCCGCCTACCACCGGTTTCCCAGCATTTCCCGTTCCTACTACAGGTTTCCCACAAACACCAGGTTTGGGTTCCCCTGTTCCTACGTATGGTTTGTCTCCAACACCACCAACCCCACTTGCTCCTCTCCCCATGGCTCCTCCACTTCCTCTGGTCGAGTCACCACCCGCATTCCCAACACCCACTGGCTCTACACCAGGCGTCCCACTGAGCCCACTTCTTGTGCATAGCTCGGTCCCCGTGCCACGAAGCCCACCTCTTGTGCATGGTTCAATCTCGGGGCCACCGAGCCCACTTCTTGTTCACGGTTTGACCCCAGCACCACCGAGCCCACTTCCTGTGCACGGTTCGACCCCGGCACCGCCCAGCCCATCTCTTGTGCACGGTTCAGTCCCAGCTTCACGGAGCCCACTTCTTGTGCACGGTTCGACCCCAGCACCACCGAGCCACGGCTCGATCCGGACGCCGCCAAGCCCACTTCCTGTGCATGGTTCGGTCCCAGTGCCACGGAGCCCACTTCTTGTTCATGGTTCGCTTCTCGCGCCACCATTTATGAACCCAACGCCTCCCCCTGTTCAGCGAGGTGGGTTGGCTCGAACCGCGCCTTTGACACCCACCTCACCTACATCACCTTTACCAAAATCGCCACATAAAGGTTCTTCACCTCCGTCCCTACTCCCTCCCCCTGTCCAACGTGGCGGGTTTGCTCGAACCGGGACTTCGCCACCCACCAAACCTACACCACCTTTACCAAAGCCGCCCACACCTACATCACCTCTACCCAAACCGCCTCATACAGGATTTACAACACCCACTGCTCACAAGAAAAAGAAGTTAACTAAGCCTGGTATACCCGCCGTATAAGTGATACCTCCTGCTTCATCCAACGTAGAAAAGAGAATTAATCTAATAAGCAGCACTAACTGGGCATGGTTTGTATTAACTATGTCTCAGATTTGTCATAAATATTAAGTCGCGTTTATTGTTAATTAATCCATAGTATTGCCTTGGGTCTGTGTTAGGTTCTTCCTTCTTTTGTGTGTGTGTGTATGCGAGAGTGGAAGGGTGAAAGGTATTGTGAGTAGTTGGGGTTGCCTTTGCTACAAGGTTTTCTATAAAGAATTGCTTGTATGGATTGTGCCGAGATCAGAAAATCAAACTCAAAGACTTGTTCCATGTCTCTTCATAAGTTGTGTATTCTACTTTCTCTTATAAGTTTAAGCATCTTTTTGCCTGTTCATTGGAGTTAGAAGTGAACTCTGCTCATGTAAGGGATCATCTTTGCATTGTCGGTCCCAAGCTCGAATAAAGGAGGAGGGTTGTGTTAGGCTTCTCACAGTCAGCATAAAATTTTGTTACATTTTTATACCATGGCACAAATTATGAGCATTGTTTTAGGACGTTTCCACCTAGCGACGCGCTTCAAAGCCCGAATACAGTGATAAGTAAGTAACGTTCCCACATGATTGATGTGTGTGGGTAAAGAAGTTAGTCCCACTACATTGCTGCTCGAATGTAATGAATAATTTACACAGAGGGTCTCCGCATTTTCAATATAAACGAATGCGATAGGTAAAGAAACTAGTCCTACATAATAAGATTCGTATTGGTTCTTAAAATATCAGAACATTATCCGGTAAGCTAATGGAGGTGGTAGATACTATGATTTGAAGAAAGATTCATATTCTGTGTTTATAAGAGACAAAGTGGATTGGAGAAAAAGCAAAGGAGACAGAGGATAGAGGATACAAGTTTTAAATGATGGTACTCAGGTAGGTGTAGTATGTATAATAGATTATGCATCAGACACTTTGATTTTGCATGCATGCTCTACGGTTGGGAAATGAGCCGAACGAATCTAATGGATTCACATTTGTATTTTTGTACACGATCTGTATTCAAACATGCTCGTGAGCTGTATGCTATTTTTTGACAAGATGAGTTTGAACCAGTTTGTGCTTGTGTTTATGCTCATTTAAAAGTACAACCGCATTCACCTGGGCTAATGTCAAAGGTATGTCTTGATATTAACTAATGGGGTGTTTGATACTAGGCTTGGGCCTAGTTGGCCTCCTAAACACATGACATGGTTTTGGAGACTGTCTTGCTTTTTACTCAATTATAGGACTGACCACCGGTCCACCATTGGTGGTGGGCAGCTAAAACTGGAACCACACAAACAATGCTTCAAACTCTATTTCATAATAAACACCCCCTAAGAGAACATTTATTTTCATCCCCAAATGATGTATAGCCACTGAACATACACTGTTCGTGTTTATCTTAGTCAAGGTCACAAACTAAAAATCAAGAGTTAGGAGCATGCCGAATCGAACCAACCGATGAGCAGCTAGGTTTCTTTACAAGCCCTACCCTATCCAATTTCTCACCATACAAAAAATAGTGTGATTCAAAAACAATAGAGAGGGTTCCAGTAGAGACCGTCCAAAGGAGCCAGCCACTCCCTCTCGTTCCACTAGCCGAGCCAGCGAACAGAGCCCAATCCTTGATTTGCTAGAAACAGGTCACACAAACATGGCTCAATTATTTTCTTGTTACTTTGGATGGGTCAAAGCATTTTCGTGCTTCGGATCGCATTCATGTTGGTCATTTTGCATTTGCCTGGAAACAGGTCAAGCCACAACACGACCAGATTCCTGTGTTACTTTAAGGCGTACCTGAGAAAACTTCTCGGGTCGTGTTCATATTTGTTTCGGGCGCCAAGACTGATAATTCTGTACGTTGCCTTGGATGGGCTACGCTAAACCACACTTTTCGGGTACACTTGCACGAGGTTCTGTATTGCTTGCACTTTCGGGTTTTGGATGGTATTCATGTTGCCCATTTTGCATTCCCGTGAAAAAAACAAGTGAGATCACAACATAAACCGGGTTTCAATGTTAACTTGAGGACTACGTGAAAATAGGATCGGATCGGGAATGAGTAGATTTGCTGAGCAGGCATGGGTTTGGGTCTTTTTTCCTCATGGGTAATAGGGCTGGTTATGGGCACTCCATACCCTATTTCGAACTCCATAAATTCCTAAATTTAAATGTATATTGAATTAAAATAAAATCATTTCTAAATCTAATTCAAATAATTGTAGATTTTTTGTTAAGTAATTGAAATTTAGACCTTATATATATATATATATATGTGCACACATACAGACACACACATACACGTTGTATTCTATATGCATTAACAGTAAATGGATACACTTATGTATTTCTGTGTTATTTCAGGTATTTATATAGTTCAGGTCCAATACGGGTCGGTTTCTTCTACTACCTTACCTGCTCCATACCCAATCAAAGATGTTCGGGTCATTCAGTCAAACTGGGTGATCCCAACCGGGTCGGGTCTGCAGGCCAATATTTCCATCCCTAGTTGGAAAAAGAAGTTCTCATCTAGCGTCTGAAAACGAGCTCCAGAACTGAACTTTGCTGGACCCAAACGGGATCCGACCCGCTGACACTTCTAGGCTCTAGCTAACCGGGCAGTGATCAGTGGACTCGTATATAACGTCGCGGCAAATCTCGGAGATCCATGTTCGAAGTGGGAGAAAAAGCGCGGGAGGCGAATGTCCGTCTTCGTCCCCTGGCCGGAGCGGAACGGAAACCCTATCCAGGCGATCGTCACCGTTCCCTTCGCCGCTTACTGCTAGAGATCTTTGACCTACGTTTTTTCTTCTGTAGATGGCGACTGTCGCGGTCGCTATCGGCCAGGCCGCCGAACCCAAAACCCTAGACGCCTCTCTTTGGTGGGATTCCTTCTGCGATCTCCTGACTCAGCTCGAACGTATCTCTTTTTCCGAAGACGTTCCTCCTTCCCTCGTACTCTCTCTCTCATTCTCTTGTGCGGCGCGTTAGCCTTTCCGGAGCTGCTAAGCTGGTTTTGGTTGTTTTCTCTCATTCTCAGGCGAAGAAGTTGAAGGACAATGGGAAATGGTTATCTGAGGCGATCGCGCTATTCAAACCGCCTAACTCTATGTCCAAGATGGCCTTGAATTCCTCTAGCGTGAAGATCGGCTCTCATAGTGTCAACATTCGGGCGGAGTTGAGAAATGCTGCCCTGGAACTCAGTTCGTGCCTGGTATGTGTATGACGAGTCATCATTCGTTGTTACTTGACAGCAAGGTGGTTTTTCGATAGTGCTTGTATGCTGTGGGGAATTAAAGATCGTTAGAGCTCTCTGCCTATGGAAGCGTGTTGAGGAAAAGATACTCAAGAATTGAATTTTTGTTCTTGCTGGACTCGGTTATGACAGTCAAACATCAAAGTCACGATCGGAAAATTTTCGAAGTTGAAATGCAACTTATTGTACACTCTTCACTATAGCTTAAGCTTTTGGAAATCCATCGTAATTTCTCATTTCGTGCCAAATAGGTTGGCTGGTGTTTTTGGAAGGTGATTGCACTCGGAAAGAAAGGGAGGCTGAGATGACGTTGTAGGCGCTATCGTAGTCCTAGTCTTAATATCGCTTTTAAGTGGCAACCTAAGGGTACTTAGTGCTTTTGGCGCTAAGGCATCATCTTTTACGCTCATATACGGTATTCTTGCTTATTTACATGTATACATAAGCAACTGCCTCTATTGGAGTTTATGAAAAGTTAATAAAAGCGTCACTCTCAGTTTCAACTAAGGTAGAAAATTTAAAGTTTGATTGGTCACTCCCAGTTTATTGTCTATAATAAACCTAATATTTTTATTCCGTTTGTAACTTTAAAAATTGTATAAAATTGTATTAGTACTCTAGATTCATTTCTCAGGAAAAAAATCATAAACATGCCATAGAAACACAAGTTTCTTTCATGGGTATGCTTTACCATACGAATTTGGACATAAGTGAATATTTGTCTGACTATTGTATTGAAAGTGTAATTCAAGCACTTAGCTATACATAAGAAGGTAGAATATTATCACCATGGTATTCTTTTTCTTTTCTGATAATTTAAAATTTCCAATTTATTTCATAAAACTTTAAAGATTTATGGTATTTTTGATATGCTATTGTATACTATACTATGCACCTTTAAGTCATTCATAGCACCGTTTGAAAGATACATATGTTTCCTATTTATCAATTGAATTACTTCATATCCATGAATACATTGAATTGACATGTTTACCTTTTTTTCAGAGTTAAGTGTCGATTGTCACATATCTATTTACTATTCAGTCTTATTGTTATTTATACTGTAATACTATAATATTGCTCGATGTGGTTAAGTGCTTAGTGGTTGGGCTGCTTAATGGCTGCTAAACACTAATGACAGCATGTACGGTGGTGATGGTGATCTTAACCAATCTCAATGGATCAAAGAAGGTGAAGTAACGTTAAGTAAGGACATGAATTGCTCAAATGACCTTCTCTTAAAGGGTGCTTTAAATCCCCAACAGATGAGTTGAAAGACTAATATTCCCCAACCCACCTAAACACAAGAGCTAGATATAGGCCCTAACTGAGAAAGCATTAAACAACTTCTACACACACAAAAAATTAAAACATTTTAAGAAAAAAAGTTGGTGTAGCATCTATAGAAGATAAAATGAGAGAGACAAGTCTAAGGTGGTTTGAACATTTGGAGAAGTAATCTGATGGAACTCCAACATGAGAATTATATAGCGTGCCCTTGAAAAGAGGTAGATGACCTTGAATTGTTGGAAGTGAAAGGAAAGAATAAAGCATAATCTTTCTTTTATGGATGTAAATGCTAATTTGGCATAGGATTGAGCTGTACGGCGAGTAAGAGTCCATGTAGTTGACTATACTTAGTGTTGTAAAAGGTTTGGCTTTGTTTGGATTTTCATAGCCATGCATGGATACATCCCACAGTTATGTGAAACACAACAACTTAAATTCCTGTACCCCTTTTAGAAAATAAAGAAAAATATATATATATATATATATATTTCAGTTACTTAAATTTACTCTTATATCTTGCAGTTGTGTCAAAAACTGCTCTTAATCATGCATTTTGCAATTTGTTGCCTTTTTTTTATTTGTAAGATGGTTATGCATGATAGCTTAGTACTTTGGTGGAAGTTGTTGGTTGTGAGCTTCCTAATGTCTTATAAGTTGTGCAATTAATTTTTTAGTGGCACCACGTTAGCAAAAGCCCTAGGTAATGATTATGTGTTAGGCATCCAAAAGGCCTAGGAGCTGTGTATGTGGGACTAGACCTGTCCAGTTCTGGTTAAACTTGGACCATAATTCCAAACCAATGGTTCTAGTAGCACCAAAAACAAGAATCCTAACGACGTGTTTTCCTTTTAAGTTCTAGTCCGGTTTCAATCCGGTTTAGGTTTCGAGCCTAGTTGGATCCACGGCTTTGTTCAATGGTTGTTTTTACTTTTAAATTCAAATCTGCCTCTCTCTCTCTCTCTTGTCCCCACTTTTCACATTACTGTAGGGAAGTATATTACAAGTTTAAAACTTTATAAAAAATAAAAACTTTAAAATATATAACAAGGAGGAACCAAAAGTTTTGGAACTGTCGAGTCCTGTTTTCCAGATGGAAAACCATAATCTAAATGGAGATCCCTGGTTTGATTATGGTTCTGGTTTTCACTTCCAGCCGGTTATAATAATGGTATGGTTCTAGGTCAAACCATCGGAGTAGGTTAGAACTGGACATGTCTATGTGAGATTGAGTGCAAGTACTTATTAAAACAACAAGAAGTGTGTAATATCTAAAGTAAAACATACACAATCCAATATTTGTCATAGTCCTCGGCAATATCTTCTAGGGTTTTATTTTCTGAAATGTATCTTTCTTAGAAAATTATTTTATTAGACTAAATCCCATTCCTAAGTGTAGTGCCCCCTAGATAAATAATGGTAAAGGTTATAAATACATAGAAAGAGAATAAGCTATAAAAAATATTACAAAGTTAGCTTTGTGTGTATGATTATATCTGGTGGTAATGTTTTCACCGTCTACTGTATACTTGTTATTTTTTGTATCACATCTATGTGGTTCCTAGTAATTGCTTTGTGAACGGTGTTTTCTGTAATTCATTGGTTTTCATGCATTTGAGAGTTCTATCTTTTGGTCAATCTGGCTTCATGAGTATGACTTCATTTGTCTGAAATTTGTCCAAAATGATTGGCTTATATAACGTATGGGGTTGCAAACTTGTGTTGATCAGATCAAATGCCAAAATTTTATTTGATTATGACAACTTGATATGTAACTTATGTTCCTTCAAATAAAAGTTTTTTTTTAAATAGGGTTTGGACGAATTGCAATCATATCTGCTTATCAGCAGGTTCTTTGATTCCAACAATGTCCCTGAAGTTGATAAAGTGGGAGAACTTACACATTTGGTTAGTATTCTTAGTTTGCTTATCCTTTTCCATCTCTTTTACTTTTGGTGCTTGTGGCATTTTCAACTTTAACCCAATACCTGAGATGCTTATGGAAAAATTTGGCCTGCTTTTACTTCCACTTATATTATGATAATTGTATATTTATTGGATTGTCTCAAAGGTTAATTAATGTTGCTTAGATTTGTAGGAAGGAGGGAGGGAAGGAGAACCCAAAACTACATGGTTGTTGAAAAGGAATCCTTATTTATGTTGAATTGTAAAGATAGATTTTGCATCATAGAAAAACCTTCTAGATGAAATTTGAACAGAAACAAATAGTTCTGGGATATGTACAAATTATTCTGCATAGATTTCTCATCTTTCAAAATCCTTCACGTTAGTATCCATTGGTTGCGCATTCAAACTTTCCTGGATTTACATACTTGATTGTTAACCTGAAATATTTATACCAATGTTTGTGAAAGTGCGATTGCCCAGAATATATTTTCTAGTCTGGCATTTTGCATCTGACTCAAGCTGCTTTGTTTATTAGGTGCATGTTACCTATTATCAGTTGTTATTTTGGTTTATTTTTCCTAAGAGTGACATCAAAGAGAATATCCTGTGCAGGTTCTGGTTTCATACTACCAAGAGAGGCAGTGTCTGCTGAAGTGCATCCGCCAGATTCTCATGCTTGCCCGTAATCACTGTTTTCCTTTTAATGTGTTCTTGTTAGTTCTTGGGACGTTCCTTTATATTTCCCTAAAACTTTAAATTTGATATGCGTGAGGTAGGTTTTGCTTTTAACTCTTAAGTATATATTATGTATGTACATATGCATGTATGTATTCATATATATATGTATATGTATATTTATGTAGAAGTTTTACCTACGAGATATTCAGGTTCTTATTTTCATTTCTAGTCAAATTCTTGCATTACCATTCCTAGATAATCAGATTTGAGTTTGTATATGGTTTGTAAACAGGATTTGGTTTAGATATTTAATCTATGGTGGCTGACACCAAGCTTTGGTGAGTGGTCTATTGTATGTTATCTGTAATTAATGGGATTTGGATTATTTGATAGGCTCAATCCGTATTTGGATCTAGATGCAAATGCCTCATTGTAGCCCGTGGTTGAAACTTGGCATGTTCTATATTTCTTTAACATATTCCAATTTGGCTCATATTCAAGCATTTAGCACTACTATCGACATCTTTAACAATAATATGTATGATTTGCCTCTCTCATTTAGTAGCCAATTATCTCTTTCTTTCCAACTTCAATGTCACCATCTCCTTTTCTTCTCTCTTACCTTCTTCCACGTGTACCCTCTCTATGAGAGAGAAAGAAAGTACAATCAATAAGGAGTGTTCGTATCCTCATCTTCTTCACTTAACTTGATAGCTTGTATTGATGCAACTTGGGTGATGATGATAAAAACCAACATTAAACCATATGATATTTAGTGAATCATTGATACCATGAAGGTTCCCACATTCAACCAACATTCACTCAGATGTCGTGAATCGATTGCAGAGAGGGTTCCCACATAATGAATGGGTGTGTGTAAAGAAGTTAGTCTCACTACATTGTCGCTCGAATGTTGTAAAAAAGTTACATTGAGGGTCTCCATATTTCTAGTATGGACGAATACAAGGATAAGGAAGCTAGTCTTAGATAATAAGATTTATATTGGTATTTGAAATATCAGAACATTGACGGGTAAATTAATGGAGGTGTTAGATACTATGATTCGTAGAAAGATTCACATTCTATCTTTACAAAAGACAATGGGGTGGAGAAAAATAAAGGAGATTGAGAATACGAGTTTTAAATTATGGTACTCAAGAAAGGAAAATGCTCGAAATAGGGTTGGTATTATTATAAATAAAGATTTAGAGGATAGTGTAGTAGACATACAACGATATGGTGATCGAATTATGATGGTGAAATTAGTATTAGGAGTAGAGGCTTTGAATATAGTTTGTGCTTATGCACCCCAAGTAGGATTAAAAGATAGTACAAAGAAAGTTTTTTGGGAGGAGTTAGATAAGGTACAACAACAACTAAGCCTTTTCCCATACTAGACGGGGTTGGCTACATGGATTCTTTGTTTCAACAGATCCCTATCGTGTGCCATGTTAGCAGTTAACTCACAATAAGCTAGATCATTCTTTATTGGTTCTTTCCAACACTTTTGTGGTCGTCCTCTAGCTCTTTTAATACTTTCCAAATTTAGTTTTTCATACCTTCTTATAGGTTCTCTTTTGATCTTCTTTCTATATGTCAAAACTATCGTAAACGATATTCTCTCATTTTATCCTCTATTGGTGCCACTCCTAATTTGTTTCTAATAACCTCATTATGTATATGGTCTTTTCTTGGATGACGACTAACCCATCTCAACATATTCATTTATGTCACAGACATCTTTTGTACATGGCAGGCCTAATTGCTGCCCAACACTTAGAACCATAAAACATGGCATGCCTAATTAGAACCATAAAACATGGCAGGCCTAATTGCTGCTCTATAATATTTACCTTTTAACTTTAATGGTATCTTCTTATCGGAAAGAATACGTGATGCTCCTCTCCATTTTAACCAACCATCATTAATTCTATGTGTAACGTCTCCATCAATTCTTCCATCACTCTGAAAAATTGACCCTAGGTATTTAAAACTTTCTTTTTGGGGGATGCAATGTGTGTCAATTTTAATTTCTATGTCCTATGAGGTAACCAAATGATCAAACTTACATTCCATATATTCTGTCTTTGTTCTATGAAGTCGGAGGCCTTTGCTTTCTAATGTTTCTCTCTATAGTTCCAATTTTCTATTAACTTTTTCCTTAGGCTCCTCCAGTAATACAATGTCATCTGCAAACAAGTACTAGGATATCAAGGTATTCATGAAAGGAGATGATTTGTTTGGGAAGAGACTTAAATGGACATGTCTGTAAACAAGTACTAGGATATCAAGGTATTCATGAAAACTATGGTTTTAAGGATATAAATGATGAGGGTAGAGACATTTTAAATTTTGCTATGGCTTTTGATCTCTTTGTAGTCAATACAATTTTCAAAAAATGAGATCAACATTTAATTACTTATAAGAGTGACTTGTCACAAACACAAATTGATTATTTTGTTTGTAGGAAAAAAATAGATTGTGTTGTAAAGTTGCAAGGTAATTCGAGGAGAAAGTTTAATTACTCAACATCGACTTTTAGTAATGGATTTTCATGTAAAAAAGTGGACAAATAATAATAGAGTGCATATAGAGCTATTCAGACTTTATGGTGGAACCTCAAATGTGAGAAAAAAGATATATTTAAACAAAAAATTATTAAGGGATATGCTTGGAATTATGTAGGTACAAAAATGTGAAACAATATGACTATACATATTAGAGAAGTGACAAAAGTTGGGTTAGACAATCTAATGGAGTTGTACTTGCATAAAAAGAAGCTTGGTGGTGGAGTGAAGTGCTGCAAGATAAATTCAAGGCAAAGCAAGCATGTTACAAATTGCGTTATACCAAGAAGATTAGTGAAACTTGGGATGCTTATAAGAAAGCAAAGAAAGAAACGAAAAAGACCATTAGTAAAGCAAAAGTCAAAATTTGAGACGATTTATATAAAAAGCTTAACTTAAAAGAAGGTGAAAGAGATATTTTTAGGATAACTAAGACTAGAGATAATAAAATTAATGATCTTACTTTTCTTAGATGCATCTTTGAGGATAAGAAGATTCTAGTGACAAATGATGATATTAAAAATAGAAAAAAATTATTTTTATAAGTTTTTTAATAAAAATGCAGATATTAGTATTAACTTAAGAGAGTTAGCCAAATCAGAAAGGTATATAAACCATAATTTCTATTGGCATATTCAAAAGAATGAAGTAAAAAAGGCTCTTAAATATTTGAAGGTTGGTAAATTTGTAGGACCAAACAATATTCGGGGATAGAAGTATGAAAAATTCTAGGAGAGATGAGACTAACTTGGCTCACAAGACTATTTACTGAAATATGGAGAATCCAAAAAATGTCTGAAGAATGGAGATCAAGTATACTTATATCCACATATAAGAACAAGGAAGACATTTGAAATTATGCGAATTATCATTGTATCAAATTAATGACCATACTATGAAATTATAGGAAAGAATTATCGAGCGTAAGTTAAGACAAGTATCAAGTACAATTGAGAACCAATTTGGATTCATGCTCGAAAAATTTACTATTGTAATGATTCATCTATTGAGGCATTTTATGGAACATTTTAGAGCAAAAAAAGTAGAACCTTCACATGATATTTATTGATATAGAAATACTTATGATAGAGTGCCAAAAAATGTTTTTTTGGAGAACTTTATAAAAGAGAGATATCCTATTAACATACATAAATCTTATATAAACTTATACGATGGTGCAATAATATGTGTGAGGACTCATGAAAGAATGTCAAACTTCTTTAAAGCTAATATTGGGTTACATTAGGAATCAACTCTAAGTTCATATTTATTCTAAGTCTATATTTATTTATATTGGTCATTGATGAGTTAACAAAACATATTTAAGACTAAATACCTGTTAGGAGAACACTCATAACAGACTAAGGCCAACCAGCTGAGGCACACCATGCCGAACGGGCCGCCAAGGTCTGCCTATCAGGCCACCTGGGACAAGCTGGTCCAACGACTGGTTTTTCTAGTCGTTGGATGCTAGCCAACGTCCTCTAAACTCCTCTATATAAACACCATAAATGCTCTCTTGTAATTTAAGCCTTGTGGCTAATTGTGTATTGTTTATTTGGCTATTTAATAAAGACCTTCTCCTATTTGTTGTTTGCTATTGAGTATTATCAATCATTTGGGTGGTTGATTGTTTGCCGATATAAAGGGAGGGCTGTGATAGACCTAAAGTGATCACTTAAGGTGCTGTTTTGTGTTAGTTGACTGCGACAGTCATTGTGAAGACACTCAAACTCAAAGTGTTGATATTATTACAATACCTTGGTGTATGTTATTTGCTGATGACATTGTATTAGTGGATGAGTTTAAGTGAAAAGTCAATAGGAAATTGGAACTATGGAGAGAAACATTATAAACTAATTTGACTTAGGAGAACAAAAGCATAATATATAGAATGCAAGTACGATCATTTGGTTATTTCGGAGGACATCAAAATTAAGATTAGCACACATTACATATCTCATAAGGATAGTTTTAAATACCTTGGGTCAGTTTTTTAGAGTAATAGAAAAATTGATGGAGATGTTACACATAGAATGCAATTTTGTTAAAATGGAGAGGGCATAAGGTATTTTATGTGATAAGTAGATACCATTCAAGTTGAACGGTAAATATTATACAACAACAATTAGATCTTTAATGTTTTATGGTTCTAAGTGTTAGGCATTTAATTATCATTATTTACAAAAGATGTCCATAACATAATTGAAGATGGTGAGATGGATGAGTTGCCACACAAGAAAAGACCGTATTCCAAATGAGGTTATTAGAAACAAATTGGAAGTGACACCAATAAAGGATAAAATGAGGGAAAATCATTTAAGATGATTTGGACATGGAGAAAGACAACCCAATGAAGCTTTATGAAGAAGGTATAAAAAGCTAGAGAGAAAGAAGAAGACCACAAAAGTGTTAGAAAGAAACAATAAAAAATGATCTAGCTCATGTTGAGTTAATTGCTTACATGACACATGATAGGGCTAGGTGGAAACAAAGAATCCATGTGGCCGACTCCATCTAGTATGGGAAAAGGTTTAGTTGTTGTTGTGGAGTCTAAACAGTTTGTCCTCATTTCTTTGTGGTGGTACTATATTCCCCATAACAGATCTTTTTCTTTTCGTTTGTTGGATATCTTTCGGGAATGTGATACAGTTTGTGTGTCCTTGGCCACTAGAAGTTTTGATTCTTTCTTCTCTATGGAATTAAGTTCTTGTTTTGATTAGCTTCAGGCCATCAGTATCTTTCTCGGAATCATGTATTTTGTGTGTGCATATATCTACTATCTTTTTGATCCTTAATGCAGTTTGGCTTGTACTGTTGTTTTTTCTCTATTTCTTGGTTAGTGTACCTTCCTCCTATTAATTTGTGTTTCTTGCAGTATCCATACCTATCGGGTTAAAGGAAAGATCAACTTTTGTGGAGTCTGCTCAGCGGCTGATTCGTGGTGGGTTGGAAGAAAATATGTTTTATACTGTTGCCGGCCTCGTTTCATCAAAACATCCTGAACCTATGGTATGACCAGCTCTTGTTTTTTTGCTTATCTTACATTATCTGTCACTGTTAATTAGATGCCTGTTGTGTAGCTATTCAGATGATATCTTTGATTCTCTTAATCCTTATGGTTGTCTTTCTTAGAACAATGAGTTGAGACTTTTAGTTGTAGCTTGGGCTATATGCTTTAAGATCGTGGAAGATCACTTAGTATGATGCTAGTGTCAAACAATTAATAAAAATTTAGTAGCAAAATGGATCTCATTGTCAAAGTTTATAGTTCTGCACGTGATAAAGACTTCAGCAAAGTATATCACTGGGTACTTCTATGCATTGTTTGAGATGATTGATAAAGTATACCACTAAGTACAACATAAAGCAAGCACATCAAGGTTATTTGGAATCACACAACATAGTAGCTTCAACCCGTTGTTCTCTGGTTGATGGTGGTATTTCTAGTTATCAAAATACTAGCAATAACAATTGTAGTTTTTTCCAGTAATAATTTGTTAAAGTTTTTATGAAGAATTTCTTCCATTGTTACTAAACAACTAATGTTTTAGTGGAGGTGTATGTGTTGAATATCATCACAATAAACAAGAAAATCAACCCACACCAAATCGGCAACAAATCTGGGAATGAGGGCCAACAAATCTGGGAATGAGGGCCAGTATCTCCCACAACTGCCATGCTCCCCTCTCTCTCTTATTTCATCTCATAATCTGCTAATTGATTGTAATTAGGGTATTTTAAGTACATGCTTATAACTTGAAAGACAAAAATACCCTTGATTAGTAATCCTAATGCTAGACGGATCCTCTTGGATCAGATTTTGATCCAAGAGGATCTAAATGCAGTCCACTTGCAGAAATTTACAATAACAAAAATTAAACGACATAAACATAAATGAAATAACAGAAATTAAGTTGTCATCAACACGCCCCCCTCAAGTTGGGTCTTGCATACTTGAAACACCCAACTTGCATAGAGCTTTCTTTAGTCCACTTGCAACAATTGGCTTTGCAAGTATATTTGCTAGTTGGTCTTCAGAATGAACATGTATGATGTTGAAAATTCCTTCAGTAATCTTCTCTCTAATAAAATGACAATCAACTTGAATATATTTTGTTTTTTCATGAAAAACCAAATTCGATGCTTTCTGAAGAGCAACTTACTATATGTGAAGAAATTAATGGGAATGGTCTTCCTCAAGCCAATTTAATCCAAGAGAGATATAATCCGTAAGCCCTCACACATGCCAAGAGCTATTGCCCAATATTCTGCTTCTGCGCTGGATCTGGCTACTATAGTTTGTTTTTTACTCTTCCATGATACAACATTACCTCCTAGGCATATGATGTACTCTGAAGTGGATCTTCTATCTTCTGCTGAATCTATCCAATCAGCATATGAATAAATTTAAATGTTGAAAGATGAACGTGGTTTGTATAATAATGTGAGAGTGATGGACGATCTCAGATATCTGATAATAGAGAACACATGTTCATATGATTTCTTGATGGTAAGTGCATCCATCTACTCACATAACTTACTGCGAAACTTTTCTAGTCTCGTGATTATGAAATATATTTGCTTTCCCACTAATCTTTGATATCTGTCCACATCTTCATAAGGTTCTTTAGAATTTTCAGCAACTTTCTTTTGTACTTTAGTTGAAACAGTACATATACAACACTCTTCCATCTTGGTTTATTTCAATAGATCAAGGATATATTTGCGCTGACTAAAAAACAAGCAATCATTACATCTAACAATTTCTATTACAAACAACAACAACAACTAAGCCTTTTCTCATTCTAGATGGAGTTGGCTACATGGATTCTTTGTTTCCACAAAGCCCTATCATAATTTGTAGAATCCATGGTAAATAAGTTCGACAAAGTTTTACGTTGGTTGTCGGAAGCCTAACAAGCTAACACAACTCTCCTTTATCCGGGCTTGGGACTGACCATGCAATGGTGATCCCTTACCTGGGCGGAGTTTTAACAAGTTCTATTCCTAGAAAGTAATGAAGTTTTCCCAGGTCTTTCCACTCAAATAAAGTATTTAACTCCTTTTGTAATGAAATCTTTCCTTCAGAGAATTGTTCTCTTTTCTTGCTTAACAAACAATGTGTGATCACTAATGCTGCACTTGAAATCCAAGCTAAGTATTACATCACTAAATTTCTTAAACCACTCTCTAGGAGATTGCTTTAAACCATATATAGATTTCTTCGGTTTACATGCCTTATGTGGCGCGCTTGAGGTCATAACTAGGAGGTAACTCCATAAAAATTTCCTCTGTAAGATCTCTTTTGAGAAAAACATTCTTCACATCCGGCTGTCATAAATCCCATCTCTGATTAAGTTATTAACTGCTATTGTTAGAAGAATTCTGATTGTATTTGGCGTTGCAACTGGAGCGAAGGCTTCTTTATAATCAATACTGTAAGATTAACTATAACCTTTTGGTACCATCCTTGCGTTGTATCGTTCTATATTTTCATCGGATCTATACTTTATGGTAAATACCCATTTGCAACCTACAGACTTCCTATGCGGTGGTAAGTCTGTAAGTTCCTATGTCTGAGCTATAATCTCTTTCCTCATAGTTTTTCTCCATTCTGCATACTGCATAGCCTCTTCAAATGTCATTGGAATATAATATTTTTTTGCATTCATCACAAACAATTGATATTTTTTGGATAATTAGTATAAAAAATCAGTTTCTGAATTTGATATTTAGCTGCGTCACATTTTTCTTTACGAAAAGCAATAGGTAAATCGTCTTAAATAGTGGATGAAGTTAAAGGATTTACCTGGGTTGATGATGGAATTGATTGGGGAGAATATCTTAATCGAAAGTAGCATTAGGACATGGTAGAACTATCTTCCTTTCTCCTCTTGAATAAGTACGCCATTCTTCCCTCTTTGAAGGTATGGTCACCTGCTCTTCATTTTCCTTTGTTTCATCCTCCTCTATAGGTAGTATCGTTAAGACAATTGAGGTAGGAGTGTGATAAATTGGTCCCATCATCACCAAAGTATGAAATATTTAATGAAATGTCACTTCCATCGTGATATAGCTCTTCCTCCTTACTGGATCATAACACTTATATCCTTTCTCAGTAAATAAATCAACAACAACAACTAAGCCTTTTCCCATACTAGACGGGGTCGGCTACATGGATTCTTTGTTTCCACATAGCCCTATCATGTTAGCAGTTAACCCACAATAAGCCAGATCATTATTTATTGTTTCTTTCCAACACTTTTGTGGTCGTCCTCTACCTCTTTTAATACTTTAAAAATCTAGTTTTTCATACCTTCTTATAGGTTCTTCTTTTGATATTCTTTGTATATGTCCAAACCACCTTAAACGATATTCTCTCATTTAATTTTCTATTAACTTTTTCCTTAGACTCCTCCACTAACACAATATCATCTGCAAATGACATACACCAAGGTACTTCATCTTGAATATATTTTGTTAACTCATGAATCACCATTATAAATAAGTATAGACTTAAAGTTGATTCTTGATGTAACCCAATATTAACTTCAAAGAAGTCTTCCATTCCTTCATGAGTCCTAACACATGTTTTTCACTATCATAAATGTCTCTTCTAAGGTTAATGTATGTCAATGAGATACTTCTTTTCTCCAAGGTTCTCTAAAGAACCCTATCGTAATAATTTTCTAGATCAATTAATATAATGTGAAGGTCTTTCTTTTTTGCTCTAAAATGTTTCATAAGTGTACTTGCTCTTCATTCCTTGGACATCTTTTGGTTTCTCCATATTTCATTAAATAATCTGGTGAGCCAAGTGATTCTTGTTTCTCCTAGGATTTCTCAAACTTCTATAGGAACATTGTGTGGTCTTACCGATTTACCACCCTTTATATGTTTAAGAGCCTCTTTGACTTCATTCTTTTGAATACATCGGTAGAAATTGTGGTTTATATACTTTTCTAATTTGGCTAACTCTCTTAAGCTAATAATAACATCTTTATTTTTATTAAAAAGCTTATAAAAATAGTTTTTCCATCTATTTCTTATATCATCATTTGCTACTGCAATGTTTTCATCATTCTCTTTGATGCATCTAACATAATTAAGATCTTTAGTTTTCTTATCTATAGCCCTAGCTATCCTAAAAATATCTGTTTCACCATCTGTAGTTGAGTTTTTTATATAAATCCTCCCAAATTTTTGCTTTTGCTTCTCTGACAACCTTTTTCGCTTTCTTCTTTGCTTTCTTATAAGCCTCTAAAGTTTCATTAGTTTTCTTAGCATAATGTAATTTGTAACATGCCCTCTTTGCCTTGATTTTATTTTGTACTACTTCACTCCACCACCAAGCTTCTTTTTGTACCGGTACACCTCCCTTAGATTCACCTAACACATCTTTCACCACTTTCATAATATGTATAGCCATATTATTCCACGTATCACAAGGTATACCAACATAATTTAAAGCATCTCCTTGAAGGACTTTTTGTTTAACTATATCTTCTTTCTCGCTTTTGAGGTTCTACCATTTAGTCCGAATAGCTCGATGCACTCTTTTCTTCTTTGTCCATTTTTTATTTGTAAATCCATAACTAAAAGTCGATGTTGGGTGGTTAAACTTTCTCTTGGAATTACCTGACAATCTTTATAACACGATCTATCTTTTTTTCTACAAATAAAATAATCAATTTGTGTTTGTGATAGGCCACTCTTATAAGTAATTAAATGTTCATCTCATTTTTTAAAGATTGTGCGAATTATCGAGGTATCAAATTAATGAGCCATACTATTAATTTGTGGGAAAGAATTATCCAACGTAGCTTAAGACAAGTATCAAGTACAACATAGAACCAATTTGGATTCATGCGAGACATATCTACTGTTGAAGCGATTCACCTTTTGAGACGTCTTATGGAACATTTTAGGGCAAAAAGAAAAGGCCTTCACATGATATTTATTGATCTAGAAAAAGCTTATGATAGGGTACCGAGGGAGGTTCTTTGGAGAACCTTTGAAAAAAGAGGTATCCCATTGACATAGATTAACCCTATAAGATACATGTACGATGGTGCAAAAACATGTGTGAGGACTCATGAAGGAATGACCGACTTCTTTGAAGTTAATATTGGGTTACATGAAGGATCAACTTTATGAGTTAACAAAACATATTTAAGATGAAGTACCTTGGTGTATATTATTTGCAGATGACATTGTGTTAGTGGAGGAGTCAAAGGAAAAAGTGAATAAAAAATTGAAAATGTGGAGAAAAACATTAGAAAGTAAAGTCTTCCGACTTAGTAGAACAAAGACTATGGAATGTAAGTTTGATCATTTGGTTACTCAGAGGACATAAAAATTAAAATTGGCACACATTGCATCCCCCAAAAAGAACGTTTTAAATACCTAGGGTCAATTTTTCAAAGTGATAAAAGAATTGATGGAGATGTTACGGATAGAATTAATGCTGGTTGGTTAAAATGGACAGGAGCATCAAGTATTCTTTGTGATAAGAAGATACCATTAAAGTTAAAAGGTAAATATTATAGAGCAGCAATTAGGCCTGCCATATTTTATGATTCTAAGTGTTGGGTAGTTAATCATCAAGATGTACAAAAGGTGTATGTGACATAAATGAAGATGTGGAGATAAATGAGTTATTATACAAGAAAAGACCATATACATAATGAGGTTATTAGAAATAAATTATGTGTGGCACCAATAGAGGATAAAATGAGAGAATATCGTTTAAGGTGGTTTGGACATATAAAAAGAAGATCAAAAGAAGAACCTATAAGAAGGTATGAAAAACTAGATTTTGAAAGTATTAAAAGAGGTAGAGGACGACAAAAAATGTGTTGGAAAGAAACAATAAAGAATGATCTAGCTTATTATGAGTAAACTGCTAACATGGCACATGATAGGCTTTGTGGAAGCAAATAATCCTTGTAGCTGACCTCGTCTAATATGAGAAAAGGCTTAGTTGTTGTTGTTGTTTGTTTGTGTTTTGAAGATTGTAACTTCTTCATTTATATTCTCAAAACCAAAGTTTTCATGAATACCTTGATATCTTGTTGCCTCTTTACCTACATGTCCATTTTAGTATCCTCCTAAACAAATCATCTCTCTTTGTGGAATTCTTTGAATCACCTTGTCTTAACTCTTTCCAAAAAGCCATCTTTATACTATCTTCTAGTCCTACTTGGGGTGTGTAAGCATAAACTATATTCAAAACCTCTGCGCCTATTACTAATTTCAACGTCATGATTCAGTCACCATATCGTTCTATGTCTACTACACTATCCTTTAAATCTTTATTTATGATAATAGGAACTCTGTTTCGAGCCTTTTCCTTATCTGAGTTTCATAATTTAAAACCTGTATCCTCAATCTCGTTTGCTTTTTCTCCAACATACTTTGTTTCTTGGAAACATAGAATATGAATCTTTCTCCGAATCATAGTATCTACCACCTCTATTAGCTTACGAGGCAATGTTCTTATATTTCAAGAATGAATATGAATCTTATTATCTAGTGGCCCTTGCTTACTTTTCGTTGCATTCAGGCTCATAATTTGTGTAATCCATGGTATAAAAATTCGATGAAGTTTTACGCTGGCTGTTGAAGTCTAACACAACCCTCCTTTATTCGGGCTTGGGACCGGATATGCGAGGGTGATCCCTTACATGGGCGGAGTTCTGTCTAAGTAGATGAATATCTTAAGAAAATATACTTAATTGCCCTGGCATGAAGCTTATCTATTGCATTTTTAAAAATATGTACAAAACAAGTATAACCAAACATCCTTATTGGTATATAAAATTACTTTTGGGTAGGACATATAGAATGAAATTGAGAATCACCATTGAGAACATTACTGGGCATGCGATTTATCAAAAAAACAGTAGTTAAGACAACTTTCTCCCAATAAATTTTTGGAATATTATTCTCGATCAACAAAGTTCTTGCAACTTCTAATATATGTCTATTCTTCTTCTCGGAGACCCAATTCTGTTGTGGAGAGTATGGGCAAGACGGTTGATGTACAATCTCGTGACTTAGAAAATAAGAATGTAGTGATTGCGACATAAATTCTCCTCCATTATCCCTACGAGTGATCTTAATGGATAGCTGAAATTGAGTATGAATAAATCGGCAATGCACGGATAGAATATCCTTCACTTTATCTTTAGTTTTCGTGGGATAGATCATTGTGAATCGAGTATAATCATTTATAAATATTAAATAAAATAAATTATTTATAACTATCTAAAGAAGTAATAAAACATGGACCCCAAACATTAGAATGGACGACCTTAAAAGGTTTTGAAGGTCTTGTTTCATTCAAAGGAAATGTCACACGGTGATGTTTAGCCTTTTTGCAAGTTTTACATTGCAAAATAAAATCCATACAAGTTGAAAATTCACGTAATATCATCATAATTTTAGATAGCGGAAGGTGTCCCAATCTGTGATTTCATAATATCAATGCTTCATTTCTTTTCTCTTTAGGGAGAATAGATTGCAACGTATTTTGTTTGGTCTCCTCAAAGAAATAAAGTCCTTTTATTACGATACCCCGATGAAAGATCTTTTTCGTCCTTAGTTCCTAAAAAATTAATCAAGTAGAGTTTAAAGTTACTAGACAATGTAAGTCTGTGGTTAAGGCATGAACTGATAAGAGATTGATGGAAATATTTGGGACCTATGTCACACGAGTGCGGGATAAGGCAAATTTGAAAAATTTTGGGTGCGGCGACACAACTATGGTATATAATATTATATATTATATATAATATTCAAGGTACAACAAGTGAGACATCAATTAACAGAAGTATATGACAATCGCAAGCACATAACTTTATATTAAAGCAAAACACATAAATGGTAAACAACTACTAATTTCATCATAATGCACAAATCATTCTTCACTATCCGGACCCATTTATCCATAAAGACCCGAACTTCAAAATCGATACCAGATTTTAAAGCGTGGAATATCTACATAAAAGGAAGTGAAGAAGGTTCGTGTTGAGATATTTTTCTATGTTCGTTGGCGGAGTTTCATGGGAGATGATGGAAGACAAGCTGAAGGAGGATTTTGGAAACTATGGTGAGGTAACTCAGGTAGTCATCATGGGGGATAAGGTCATGAGTCGACTAAGAGTCTTCGGTTTTATCGTCTTGACGGATTGCTCCCTCTTTGATCGGGTTTTACAGATTATACCATAGATGGCAAAACCGTGAGTTAAAAGAAAAGAAAAAAAGTTTTTTTTTTGCATTTTTTTTGTCATGCCGGAACGACATGGTGTCGGTGTCACTCCTGTGTTGAGGTCGACACTCCTGTCCCTTAGATTTATTACCCAATGCCATAAACAAGAAAGGATACGCTGTGGTAGACTTTAAATCACTAGTAGAGGATATCAATGCAGTGTTTGATTCATTTAATCTAACTCTAAGTTCTTGAATTTTCTTCTTCATATCGGTCAAAGCATTAGTTTTCATAGTATGATTCTCAACTTGATCACTGAAATATGCTGTGTTCTTTTGGTTCGGATTGGTCTTGTCGCAATGTGAGCTGATTAGTTTATCTTTTTTATTTGAATTAAATTAAAATCTTTCTTTGCCGTGACCTCCATAACCTCCTCTACCTTGAAATCCTGCACTAGAAGTTGAGTTGAGACCCATACTGGCAATAAACTGTACTCAATGATGAAAGCTCTTCTCTGCTTAGAATATTATTTTTTACCGCCTCATACTTAGAAGAGATTCTAACTCCGCCCATGTAAGGGATCACCCTTGCATTGCCGGTCCCAAGCCCGGATAAAGGAGGAGGGTTGTGTTAGGCTTCCGACAGCCAGCATAAAACTTCGTCGGATTTCTACAACATGGATTACAAATACTTAGAAGAGATTCTCCACAAAAAATAAAAAACTTTTTGTTCTTCAAATTCATCGTTTCTTTACTTCATACAATTTTGGCATTTGGTTTTAGAATAATCACTAACATATCTTCTGCCTTGTCGGTATTTTCTAATCTTCTCTATAATCTCATACTTCTTTGCTATATTTTTTCGTGGAGCATATGCATCTTGTACGGCTAGCCAAATATCTTTCGAAGACTTGAAGAACATAAACATGCTGCCTATGGATGTCGCCATGGATTGAATAAGCCATGCAGTGACAAATGCATTTTTCTTGTGCCATTTGGGGTGCAAAGGATCATTTACATTAGGCATGGGGATATCTCGAACCAAATATTCCCATCACCCCCTTGCCATCACTCCTAGTTCTTTAGATCTAGCCCATTTAAGGTAGTTTCTCCCGTTTAACTTCGAGTTAGTGATATGAAATCTTTCGCCTTTATCAACAGGAGTATTTTTCTCACTTTCTACAATCTTCCCTTTATGCTGTTCTAGGGTTGGTATATACTTTTCTATCTTTGAGAAAATCCTGTTCAACTTTGTTGTAATTTCTTTTTTGGAATGAAAGATCCTTGAAATATCACTAACCTTAACCACGGATTCTTGGGCGGTACCTGATAAGTACTATCCTAATCACGTTTTTCTCTTGTAAATGATTTCAAACACATGCTAATCTTGCAAAGAGGGTCTGATATCATGTTAAATATGATCACAATAAACAAGAAAATCACCTGATAAGCTCGGCCCTAATCACGGTTTTTCCTTGTAGATGGTTGCAAACACACGCTAATCTTGCAAACTGGCTCTCATATCATGTTGAATATCATCACCCACACCAAATCGGCAACAAATCTGGGAATGAGGGCTGGCGTCTCCTATGACTGTCGTGCTTCCCTCTCTCTGTCTTATTTCATCTCTTAATCTGCTGACTGATTACAATTAGGGTATTTTAAGTACATGCTTATAACTTGAAAGACGAAAATACCCTTTATTTGTAATCCTAATGCTACATGGGTCCTCTTGGATCAAATTCTGCAGTCCACTTGCAGAAATTTCCAGTAACACAAATTAAACAACAGAAACGTAAATGAAATAACAGAAATTAAATTGTCTTCAACAGTATGATTGTCCTGTAACTTGATTTATGTATGGTTTGTATTCACTACCATATTTGAGTGTGCACATGTTTATTATTACAAGATTGATGTAATATTTGTTCTTTATATGTCGTTTATGGTAGTCCTTTTCCAAACTGATGTAGATCGGTATGAGATCTTTTGCTTTTGGTGTGCATTATGGATGTGTTGAGGAATATCTAATCTGTATGCCTTTTGGTTGATATTGCGCTTTTTGTACGTGCTTTTTGCTTTCAGTTTCTGTCCTTTAGTTTAGACAAAGCGAATGCTTTTCTTCTTAATTTATCGTTGGTTGTTTAATGTTAGGGAGTAGAGCTTATTAACTTGTGGGCTGAGGAGACTCTAGTCGAAGCTACCTTGAGTCTGGAGATCTTGTTCCTTCTCTACTATGAGCCTTTTTCTGAGTGCAACGCCAAAAGATGGAAAGATTTATGCTTACTTTTCAGGGTAACTTCAACTTTGATATGCATGGGTTGCAGCTTCTGTTTCTATTTTTTATTTTTTTTTTCTTTTGTGAGCTTTTTGTTAAGAGTCCTTTTGTTTTATAGGATATCTTATCTGGATCAAGAGATTTAGGAATGCTAATTGTGTCAACAGAGGCAGCAGTATCCTTGTCTGATGTTAAACTTCAGCTTTTTCTAATTCTGGTTGAGACTTTGGAGCTTGACAACCTTCTTCAAATGGTTCACAATGAAGTCCCATTCAGGTTCTTTTCTTTCACTGTTTGGGACTGTCTTTCTATTCTGCTAATTGGAGCTGTTTGATTTTCTTGCTTAATCCTCTTGATCTGTTTGTGCACCTAGCTTAGTCGCTTCCTATGTCATACATGTTAGGAAAGGGCAATGTACATTTTCATGTCGCGAGCTGCTTGAAATGGATGGCATCATTTCAAGTTTGATTGCAGCTGAGAGTGTAGAAGCAGGACCATTATTCCTTGCTTGGGCTACCTTCTTGTGTCTGGTCTCATCACTTCCAGAAACGGAGGACTCCTCGCAGATCATGGTACAGTTGTTGGAGAATGGAAGTATTTGATAGATTTGTCATTTTCTCTTGCCATCACAACTAAGAGGCTCTTTTTTCTTAGGATATTGATCATGTTGGTTATGTTCGTCAAGCCTTTGAGGCCGGAGCTCTGAAATTCTTTCTTGAAATTTTATGCAGTAGCACGTTGAAAGATTCCGATGTAAGTTGCTTCTTTTATGGTTAAAAGTTATTCCCACATTTTCTTTATAACCATTTGGGAAATTTTCAATCACAATTATGATGGTTTGTGCTGGGATTGTGATGTAGGTTATGGTATGGGCTATTAAGCTCTTCCTCGACATATATTCAGTTGCCTATCTTGTACTGTTTATTACTGAAATGAGAAAATTTTAGATTAGAATCCCATGGTTTATCGAAAATCCACTTTGGTATCCTTTATTTCACTTTATATGACTTAAAGACCTAAGTTTCAAAAACTCGTCACTTTAGTACCTTGTCACTAATGCCATTATTATGTGGTCGGATGCATCTACTAGAGAATATTAACGTATCAACAGACTCACAACTCTTGCACAATAATGACGTGCCACATATATCTAATGTAAGTACGGATATGAGTGCTGATGTGGGACTAACATCAATGTGATACTAGATCTTTAGTTTAGTATCCTATAATATCATAAAAATTACTTTAGTATATTGTAGCAGTGTTATCCGCATTGCACCGTATCGGACGATACTAATGGTGCAAAAGGAGGTTGGAGGAAAGAAAGTTGGTATTATATTATAACCATACTTCAATGTGAAGAACCAACATAGATTTGTTCAGATTAGGGTGGACTGGTTTAAGAAATAATAATGGTGCAAAAGGAGGTTGGAGGAAAGAATGGAACAGATGCACTGATATTTGTTAAGCTTAACTATTTGCTCTCTATTTGATCATTTTAAATTTGGGTCCTTCAACTGTTAACTATCACTATGATTTGCCTGCAGGCAGTTGTTACTGGTTACCGAAGCGTGTTGAAAACATGCATTTCTGCATTCATTGCATCATATGATGTAAAATCTCTAATACCTTTTTTTCGTTGTCTCTTCAAGCAATTTGTTCTATATGCTCTTACTGGGAAACATAGCTCATAATTAGATAATGATTCTTTTCTTATATTACTTCCCATGCAGTTGGAGGACAGTGCTCGCAATATAATAGTTGATATACTTCAAGAAATTTATAGGGGACAGGTTTGTTATGTTGTTCTATGTTATTAGCTTAAGGTTTGTAGGAGTTTTCTAGTTTTTCTCCATTCTGAAGAGATTTCTATTATTTTATACTACTTTCGGTGTACCAAACAATGGTTAGTTTGAACCTTTCAAAATGTTCCAGGAGGCACTCTGTATGCAATTCTGGGACAAGGGTGATTTTGTTGATGGCCCTATACGATGCCTTTTATTATCTTTGCAAGATGAATTTCCACAACATACAACAAAGCTAGTTCACTTGTTATCTGCACTTTGTGCTGGAGCTTGGTCTGCAGAATGTGTGTGAGTAACTTTTGGATAAATTTTATTTCGAGTCAAGAAGCTCCCTTTATGTTTCTGACTTTTGGTTGCTCAGCTGTACCACTGTGTTTTGTCTAATCTAAAGATTCTGAACTGTGCTCATTATTTTGGCATCAGCTATATATCAACAAGTAGACTTTTGTATGTTATGGGCTTTCTGGAAATTCAAGTGTGGGAGAAGACTTGGTTTAAGGTTTTGGTTCTGATGGGCTTCAGGAAATTTGTATAGTCTAAACACATTCTGGTTTAAGTGGCAGGACTTTTGATGGTTGTCACCACTCAAATTCATATGCCCCTATCTCATCTTCAAGTCTGTCTGAATTATAAGGATCTTAGTCAAAATCTGAATTTTTTTACCATCTTTAGACTTACTGTTTAAAAGTCATATTTGCACGGAGTTGACGGTCGTGGTCCAATATCCAATTTCTTGCATCTTCAGCTGAGTTCCTTGGAAGTGCAGATCAGAGAAAGTTTTTATGCAAAACTTTTCTCATTTATAATTCACTCTGAGGAGACAGGTGAAGAGAGGACTTTTCATGGTTGAAATTGCACTCTGGATTTTTCCCCCCATCTCATCTGCAAGTCTTTCTGAATCATAAAAATCTTAATGGAATCTGAATATGCTGAAGATTTTTGCCCATATTTAGACTTACTGGGTTGAAATTCAAATTCACAATTGGGTTGATGGCCATGCTCCAATATCCACTCCTTGCACATTCAGCTGAGTTCGTTGTAAGTTAGCTCTGAGAAAGTTTTGTTGCAAAACCTTTCTCATTTATAATTCTGTCTTTCTGAAGGAAGGAGGGAGGGAGTCTTGTGACATACACAAATATGCAGTGAAACCTAAAATACATGTGTGCCTACAAGTATTTGCTCATATTTGGTATTTATTCTTGCAGGTACCAATATCTGAATAAAATGGTTACTCTAACTATTAGTTTTGAAATACCAGATAGCTATTCTCCAAAACGTTTCTTAACTGTTGAGGCGCAGAGGCCAATTTCTGTTCCTCAGGTTGAGGGGCTGGTTATTCCCAGTGGAACCATGGGACAGGTTTTGAAAGTTTTGAATGACAATGTTGCTTTAGTGCGTTGGGAGGTTGGCTTCTCTTTCTCATGTCTTTTTGCTGCTGCACATGAATTACCATTTCATATTTTTGTGGATATTCTCCCATGTTTATTTTTCTATTTGAGTCGGTTCGCAGTGCTGTACTTTGTATATGTTGCTGTTTCTGTTAAAGTTTTAATTTTTCGGAAGTCCCTTTTATTTTCTTGCATGTGTTACAACGTCTTGCCTTTTCTTTTCTTCATTTGTTGGGGTTGGATACCAGTTGTTTGGTTAACTGTATATTGCTCAACCTGTCTAAGGATCCAGGAAGCATAAAAATTGTTCATGTTCTAGTTCATTAGGAATTTCTTTTTCAACATATTGTTTTTGTGTTTCTTCAATTTGTGGCTGCTATTGCAAGTATCATTATATGCGACAATCTTTCACCTTTTTACCAGCTGCACAGGTGTATATTGTACCTATTTCATATGAAGAGGCATAGACTCAATTATTTATTTTTGACTAGATGCTTCTGTTTATTAAGCATAACGATTATATGTATCTATTTGTGGATCAGAATCAAATGCATCTTGACCTTATGCTTCTCCTGCTCTAACCAATTTCTTCCTCCCACTGTGACCCTTTTCCTCTGTTAGTGTGTGTGTGTGTGTGTGCAGCTCTCTCTTTGTCCTTCTCTTTGTTGTGCAAGAACATACAAAAGCCATCTGTAACCTCTCCACTTTTGACTGGCAGTGGGAACTCTGACAGCATCTGATGAATGATGATCTTTAGTTTTTTCCTTCTTCTTCGTCTTTTTCTGCTGATTTTCAACTTCTCGGTTTCTCTTCCTCCCCTCTGTTTTCCTTCTTTTATAGGATAATTTAAATTGCTTCTAAAAATTTTGTGCAACAATGGACTTTTTTGTTGGCTGTGTCCATCTTTTGCTCTAAAATGGGTTAGACATGGTTGACAATTTTCACACAGCTAATTGTTGACCAACGGTGTTAAGTCATATTTGTGAGTGTTGATATTCTTAAGGAGGGGAAGTGTTTTTGTGACATAGATGTGGACAAAGTGTGGTATTGGTTGCTGCATGTATCAGAAGCACATCGTCTAAGAAAATCATACTTGTGCATGAGAAATGTGGAATTTTATTGGCCAGTGGTAGTGCATAATTCCTGCAGGAAGTTCTGCAACGTTAAAGATTTTAAAGGCATCAGATCTGTTAGAATGGATGGATTACAACCAAACGACTGAGTTGATGACAACCATGTGATTTGCTGTGGTTCATGAATATTTTGGAGGCAATTAGCTTCCAGTTTAGGATATTCTTTTGTGACTGTTTTCTTGTGACTTTGACTTTAGGTTGATAATATACAATGTTAGTCTATGTTACACGAACACTTTTTTATTGTGTTGATAACCTATAGTCCGTCAAGATGTTGATCATGATGCTTTTGTAACCTGGGTTGTTTTTTTGCTTCTGGATCTTGATTGATAGAAAGTTCTTGTTAATCTTCATATTTATTTGTTTTCTGGTTGCAGTTTATGCAGTCTGGACTGCTGGTGATGCTTTTGCAGTTGGCTTCTGTGTTCCACACTGAAGATTATGAAAAAGCTTTTGCAGTGTTGGACCTACTTTATCGTTTAATAATTTCTAACAAGGTATTGGCCCCATGCCCATATGAAGCTGTTCATGATCCACCTAATGGTCGTAGTGCTGCATTCTTGATTAAAACGAAAATTGAAAATTGAAAATTGTTATATCAAAAGAATCTGAACCATGCTTGATCCTAACAAAAGCAACCATGTTGAGTGCGTTTATATGTTACATTTGCTTAAAATACAACCATGTAGAGACTCCCATTCTAAGTCTGATGATCCGGCATGACAACGGGATATACTAGTTGAGGGTTCCAGATTAAAGATCAGATGTTTATTTTGTGAGGGTGGTTAGTGGTGGAATTTCACTGTTGAAACACCACCTAGCAGGGACTAGAAAATAAGTTGCTCCTTGCACAGACAGAGTTAGAAGTTTGCCAGAAGACATTAAATGACAATGTCTTCACATGATTGAGAGTATACAAGAGAGGAGACAACAAAAGGATGATTTGGAGATGTTTGAAGAAGATGATGATGATATTGTTTTTGGATTCACTGATAGTTTGCCTTCATATGCTAGAATAGAGATGGGTAGTAGCAGTTCACAACCACCTAGCAGGGGAAAGAGGGTTGTTGAAGACTTTGGAGGTGGTAGAAGAGGAAGTTCTGGAAGGAGTAGAGGAAGAGCTTCTTCTAGCATACATTCATTTTTTCCTCCTCCTACTACACCTGGTGCTTAACCTGGAATTCTTGGTGCTATGGCTTCAGAAGAGTTGTATTATCAGGCAGACCTTGTAGTGGGCAGATGGTTTTATGATGCATGCATTGAGAGAAAACAATTTTCATTTTCAAGCAATGACAGATGGAAATCATGCAATTGCTAACATCGGTCCAGGATAGAAGATGCCCTTTTATCAGAAGTTAGATGAAAGATCTTAGATAAGGTCGTCATTGAAGTGAAAAAATACTCTTTGGCATTGAGAGAGTCATTGAAGGAGACATGTTGCACTATCATGGCAGATGGATGGATAGATAGGCGAGAAAGGACCTTGCTAAACTTTCTTATCTACTGTCCTAAATGACTTATGTTTTTGAGATCTTTGGATATGTTAGAGGAGAGACACACTGCAGATATTCTACGACAAGAATTTCATAAGGTTATACAAGAGGTTGGGCTAGAGAATGTAGTCCAATTGATTACAGATAATGCAGCTAACTACAAAGCAGCTGGGAAGGAGTTAGCTGATATTTATGAAACTTTCTACTGGACACCATGTGCAACCCATTGTTTAGATCTCATCTTTGAGGACATTGATGAGATGGATGAAATAAAGGCAGCAACTGAGTCTTGCCAATATATTACAAAATTCATTTACAACCATGCATTTGTTTTGTGTATGATGAGGAGATATACAGAAGGTGTAGAGCTTCTTCGAACAACTGCAACTCGGTTTGCAACAAACTTCTTGTCCGTACAGAGTATTGTGAGACAGAAGCAAGCATTGAAGAGAATGTTCTCCTCAAATGAGTGACAACAATTTGTAGAGTTGCCTCAGAACAAGAGAAATAAAAAGGTGAATGAGATTTTCGAGACAATCTTCAGGAGTACATTTTGGAATGCATGTGTTAGATTGTTGAGGATTACATGTCCTTTAGTAAAGGTTTTGAGATTGGCTGACAGCGAGGAGAAACCATCTATGAGCTACCTTTATGAAGCCATTGATAGGGAAAAAGAAGCCATCAGAAATAATTTTAATGGAAAAAAGAGAGATTTTGTGCCCATGTGGAAAATAATTGATAATAGATAGAATAAACAATTACATCAGCCTATTCATGCAGCAACATATTATCTAAACCCATCATTCAGGTACTCAGCAACCTTCGAAGGGGACGGTGAGGTTAATCGAGGCATCATTGATTGAATTGATAGATTAATCCCTGATGAGAGTATAACATATGCTATACATCGATAGATGAAGATTTATGATAATGCTCTTCACTTGATGGGTTTGCCTTGTTCGAACCTTAGAGATTTTGCATCAAGAGTCCTTAGCCAAACCTTTAGTGTAACGGGTTGTGAAAAGAATTGGAGTGTCTTTAAACACATCCACACAAAGAGGCGCAACAGGTTGGAACATAAGAGACTAAATGATTTAGTTTTTATTCGTTGTAACATGCATCTTCGTGAAAGGTAATGTTGTATTACTTAAATGTTCAATTCAATAAATTGTTTGACTTCAATTGTTAATATTATTTACTAATTGTTTATCTTTGTTTGTTGTAGGCAATTAAAAAAAGTAAATAGACAAGAAAGCCAATTTCATCGAATAAGTGTGGATAGTTTTGATATATTAGAAGACTGGATTATAGAAGACAATGAAGAAAATGCTCTCCAAACTGAAGAAGACATTACATGGATTAATTTGGAAGGAGCACAAAAACAACATCAAGGAGACGAAGAATTTGATTTCCAAGGAGAAGGTGCTGCTGCTGCTGATGATGACGATCTTTAGCGAGGACAAGATGAAGATTATTTAGTAGATGATCCTGATTATAATTTGGAAAATGTAAATGTATGTCATTTTTTTGATTCAAAATATGTAAATTTGGATGCAATTGTTCAATGTTGAATGCTTAATCTGTACTAAACTTTGCATTATATGAATTTAAAGCAATTGCTAAATTTTTTTCCATACTTTTTTCAGATTTTTCTTGATTTTTTTTCAGATTTTTACTATTTTTTTTAATTTTTTGATTTATTTTTGTATATTTTTAATATTAAAGTACAATACGGGTGATACGATACGATATGCCCGTATCGTGGAGCCCAGCAATACGCGATACGATACGAGTCAGACAACACTGGTTTCCATTGCGTTCATTGCTTACATCTGTCGATCATATTTTGGTTTCTCGATCTATATCACCTACTACGTTATCAATAGCAGTTAGCAGGTTGTTAGCGGTCGATCCTGATATAGCGGTAGTATGGATATAGCAAAATTAGTGGTACACTTTTATTGATGATTAAAAAATTATATATATATATATAATGGATTCTCTAATTTCTAAGAAATATCAAGAAATAATCACTTCTGTCATGAATATGAATCAAACTAAATAAACAAATTCTACTTCTAACTTCTAGGAAAACAAATATGCAGTATGCAGTAATTTCACCTTGATTAGGTCAAGATCTCCATGAGCAACAAAGATGTTGGTTTGGCGCTATCGTTGTCACTACCAAGACTAGTGAACTTTGAGCCTGAGATATTGCAACATTCTTGGGCCAACAGACGAATCTCTTGTTAGTTTGTGGTCTCTTTTCTACCTTGATATAAGTTCGAATGACCTAAACTACATAAGAGTTCTTTGTAAATTTCGTCTCCTTAAGGATTTTGAAGTTGACATACTGTGACCTCAAGTGCAAATTCCCTTCACACATATTTTTGCCTCCTCAACTGGAGGATGTTGATATCAACAATAATGAGGATTTGGTGATCCATGTGCCCCTTATGCTCGCTTGAACACTAGCAACACAGTCCTTGGAGCTTTCCAATATTAACCAGACGTCGAGTACTACTCTTATGGCATTTTCATGAGAGAGAAGGCAAAAGAGGCGGAGAAAGAGAGAGAAAGGGAGAGAGAAGAGAGAAGGGGAGAGAGAGATTACGAACGACGGAGGAAGATAGTGGAGACGGCAGTCGTCGGTGAAAGAGAGCAAACACAACTGCATAGAGGCGGGAGAGAGAGACGAGATGCATACGCAGATAACCTAGCTCGTGTTCAGCAGTGTTTTATATTTTTTTGGTTTGGGTCTATCCAAATAATATAAACACTCTACTGTATGCTAACAATGCCTTGGAAGGATGCCCGCTATAGCAAATGCACTATAGCAGTTTTTGATCCGCTATAACACTATAGCGCGCTATAGCGACCGCTATAACGTGCTATTGATAACATAGCTCAGCTATTCCCTCATGTTCTTGGTTTTCCAATTTGCCTCTTTCCTTTCTCATGTTCCCTGTACATTCTTTCAAATTTGTGTAGATTCTTTTTGCAACAATACCTTATGCGTTTGTTCTTGAATCAAACTTAGTATTTTCACTATGTTTTTGAGTTGGTCTACTCCAAGTGTTAGTCCTAAGAACCCAATTATTTCATTGTTCTTTAATTATCTGATTCTTCATTGTTTTTTCTCACTCTACTTCATAGGATGTTGCTGTTTCTTTGATGGAGATTGGGAAGTCTGTACCGCTTCAAACATCTCACACAGATGGTCATTTGAACAAGAATCTTAGGTATTGGGAAATTGTGTGTACATGTGCATCATCGGTTTCTCTCTTATTGATAAGCATTACATGGGTCTTTCTTTGACTTTTAAGGCTCGATCTCGTGAAAATTATTTGCAATATGGTGGACGTCCTTCCTTCCAGAGTTAGAGATGGTCCTGTTTTGTCATTATGCATCAGAATTTTGACCAAGTTTCTTAAATGGTGAGCTTTTCTCAACTTCTCCATCGGTGCTTTCCTGCAAGTGTTGGCGCTGCTGTTTTTGCCTTTTCTGTCATTTCTTAAGTTCTCATGATTTTTCATAGGTATCTTAGGTTAGTATGTAGCCAACTCCATCTAGTATGGGAAAAGGCTTAGTTGTTGTTGTATCTTAGGTTAGTATGTTTTTTGGAAAAACTGTCATCAAGGAGCATTATATCCTTGAGTTTTTCGGTGTTTGAAACTTTGAATAGAAACAGGGTACTCTACAGCTGTTCCATGACTTGATATTAAATGCTAAAGTTATGTATTTAAGTCGATGCAGGGGTTTATTATCATGTGTCTAAGATATTTCCATAGAACACTATGATTTAATTCTTTCAGTGGTAGGAGGGAAAACTTTTTATCAGAAATGCTTATTCATTTCTTGTTTGGCTTAGGTTCACATTAATAGATGCATTTGCTGATTGGACAGAAAAGTATGGTGGTTCTATCATGACAGTTTCCTTGTTCCTTCATGTTAAGAAAAAACATAGGAGTTTGGGCGCTGAAGTGAAAAAGGAAATATTGAACTTAATATTCCAAAAGTCATTTGGGAATGTCATACTTATAAAACCCTCTACTTTAACGTTTTGGGGCATGCCATCTGAAGATTCTGGATAAGTACTTTTTGGTAGGAACACTCATCATGACTACTTGCCTGTTCTTATCACTGCGAAATCACATGGATATTGTATTTTGGTTCTCTTAGTAGGTCCATTTGCAAGTTAGTCATACTGGAATAGTTATGAAGTGTTTGTTCTTGTATCTGTTTGTATTCATGTGGCATGAAGGCTAAACATGAGATACTGTTGGCATACTGACAAATTAATTGTCATCCAGCAAAAGTAAATGTTTTCTGAATCAGTTTTATTCATGTGATAGAAAGGTAAATATGGGTTATTTATTAGAAACACTGATAACAAACAGCTATTTCCAACAGAAGGCAAACAGAGAGCACTCACGGCATTAGCCTACCTGAGAGGACTCTTGACTCCGCCACCTGGGTGTGAGCTTGATTCCCTGGGTGTGCATGCCTGGCTTTGGCCTTTCGTTGTAACAATAACTATAACTACAACTACAACTAAGCCTTTTCCTATATTAGATGGGGTCGGCTACATGAATTCTGTGTCTTTTTAGAATTCATGGTAAATCCGTCAAAGTTTTACATTGGCTATCGGAAGTTTAACGCAACCCTCTTCCTTTATTGGGGCTTGGGACTGGCCAGCAAGGGTGATCCCTTACATGGGCGGAGTTTTTTTCGTTGTAACAAAAAGAAAAAAATTAAAAGGAGAACATATAAATGAAAAAGGATCTTGACAATATTGTCAGGAAAACGCCAATGTCAACATAACCATGTTGGATAAAATGAGGCACATATCCACTATAGTTACTACTTGCTCTCCAAAACTTATAAACAACAAACAACAACTAAGCCTTTTCCCATACTATTCTCCAAAACTTATAATTTTCATCAAATAGTTGATACATCCTTCATGAGACACGGAACAAGGAAAAGGGGAAGTCATTTCATTCTTATCATCAAAGTATGATGGAGTAACTCCGTTTCAAACTTTTTGTGGGAGATCCATCTAAAGTATTTGATTGTTGAATTAAGCTTGTGGACTTTGACTGATATGGGGAAACTTTCGAAGTTAAAAATCTTTTTTGGGGATTAAGTAGACAACCATTAAGTTCCCTTTCTATGATCAATGACATGTAAAAGGGTACCACGAAGGGCAGCTAAAATCTGGAGCAAACACTAAGATTAGTCAAACAGGTTTCATAAAGTTAAGCATAAATTGAAGATATGTACTTAGAGTAACTTAATATTTCATTCCTGGAGCTTGGGAGAAGCTTAAGTTACAAGGTATAGGGGCAACAACAACAATAACTATTAAGCCTTTTCCCATACTAGATGGGGTCGGCTACATCGATTCTTTGTTTCCAAGGAGTCCTATCATGTGTCATGCTAGCAGTTAACTCAATATAATTATAAACTAGATCATTCTTTATAGTTTCTTTTCAACACTTTTGTGGTCTTCCTCTTCCTCTTTTAACATTTTTACAATCTAATTTTTCATATCTTTTTACAGGAGCGTCTTTTTATCCAAACCATTTTAAACAATTTCTCCTCATTTTATCTTCTATTTGTGCTACTCCCAATTGGTTTCTAATAACCTAATTATGTATACGGTCTTTCCCTTTGGGACCACTCATCCATCTAATATGTTCATTTTTACTACAAACATCTTTTGGACATGTTGATGCCGTGTTATCCGTATCGTGGGAAGCCACGATACGATACGGTGACCTGTATCGTATGATAAAGGTTATCGTATCGTATTGTACGATACACCCAATTTTTTTTCCAATTGTTTTTGCCGGTTTCTATCCTCTCTTCGCCTCTCTTCACTTCCCTCTAAGGCATCCTCCGATATGCTTGTTTGGGATTACAAGTTGTGTATTTAACATGTAAATTTGGGTTTATAATTTCATTTATTGAATAAGAATAATTTATGAACAAATAAAAATTGTGACAAAATCATTTCTCTTTCTGTTGCCATCTTTTAGGTATATTTCTGCTACCAGTTTCTAATTTCATGAAATCGCAAGCAATGAAAAACAATTTGGTTGTCTCGGTTCGTTGAGTGGGCATTTCACAACTTCACTATTTTAGGGTTCACCTTACATGACTTCCATTGAGTTGAACATGATCAACGTGTGTTAGGCTTAACTCTGTCTGTGAAGTGAGAAATGGAGTTCAAGCATTTGTTAAAAAGCTAGGCTCTAGTAAGAGGAAAAGGGGATATCATCAAGTAACAATATCACTGAGGTGTCATAGACTCAACTCAATAATCAAAGAAATGGAGCTCATCGTTTTACTTACGTATGAAAATTAGCAAATATGACAACTACATGTACAAAGATATCAGTTTGTTAATTTTGATATATTAGATGAGGGGATTATAGAAGATAATGAAGAAAATGCACTCCTAATCGAAGAAGACATTGCATGGATTAATTTGAAAGGAGTGCAACGACATTATGAAGGAGATGAAGATTTACATTTTGAAGCAGAAGGTGATGAGAGACTTTGAATCTTGATCAAGGAGAAGATGAAGATTATTTAGTTAATGGTCCTGATAAGCTGATACAAATTTACAATATGTAAAATGTAAATGTATTTCATTTTTTGCTTCATAATATGTAAATTTGGATGCAATTGTTCAATGTTGAATGCTCAATCTGTACTAAACTTTATATTATATTAATTTAAAGCAATTACCATATTTTTCTTGATTTTTTCCAGATTTTTCCTAATTTTTCTTGAATTTTTAAATATTTTTTTAATATTAAAGTACGATACGGGCTATACGATACGATACACCTGTATCATAGAGCCAACGATACGCGGTACGATACGCGTCAGACAACACTGTGTTGATGATTAACTGCCCAACACTCAGAACCATAAAACATAGTAGGTCTAATTGTTGCTCTGTAATATGTACCTTTTACCTTTAATGATATCTTCTTATCACACCAATACCTGATGCCCTTTTCCATTTTAACCAATCGACATTTGTTCTATGCTTAACATCTCCATCAATTTTTCCATGACTTTGAAAAATTAACCCTTGGAATATCGGAACATTATCGGGTAAGCTAATGGAGGTGGTAGATACTATGATTCGGAGAAAGATTCATATTCTATGTTTACAAGAGACAAAATGGGTTAGAGAAAAAGCAAAGGAGATAGAGGATACAGGTTTTAAATTATGGTACTCAGGTAAAGAAAAGGCCCGAAACGGAGTTGGTATTATCATAAATAAAGATTTAAAGGAGAGTGTAGTAGACATACAACGATATGGTGACCGAATCATGACATTGAAATTAGTGTTAGGAGTAGAGGTTTTGAATATAGTTTGTGCTTACGCACCCCAAGTAGGACTAGAAGATAGTATAAAGACAGTTTTTTGGAAAGAGTTAGATAAGGTGTTTCAAAAGATTCCACAAAGGGAGATGATTTGTTTAGGAGGAGATTTAAATGGACATGTCGGTAAAGAGGCATTAGGATATCAAGGGATTCATGAAAACTTTGGTTATGAGGATATAAACGAGGAAGGTAGGGAGATTTTAAATTTTGCTATGTCATTTGATCTCTTTATAGTCAATACAATCTTCAAAAAACGAGATGAACATTTAATTACTTATAAGAGTGGCTTATCACAAACACAAATTGATTACTTTATTTGTAGAAAAAAAGATAGAGCGTGTTGTAAAGATTGTAAGGTAATTCCAGGAGAAAGCTTAACCACCCAACATCGACTTTTAGTTATGGATTTACAAATAAAAAAATGGACAAAGAAGAAAAGAGTGCATCGAGCTATTCAGACTAAATGGTGGAACCTCAAAAGCGAGAAAGAAGATATATTTAACAGAAAGTCCTTCAAGGAGATGTTTGGAATTATGTTGGCACACCCTGTGATATGTGGAACAATATGGCTATACATATTAGGAAAGTGGCGAAAGATGTGTTAGGGGTATCTAAGGGAGGTGTACCGGCACAAAAAGAAGCTTGGTGGTGGAGTGAAGTAGTACAAAATAAAATCAAGGCAAAGAGGGCATGTTACAAATTACATTATGCTAAGAAAACTAGTGAAACTTTAGAAGCTTATAAGAAAGCAAAGAAGGAAGCAAAAAAGGCCGTTAGTGAAGCAAAAGCTAAGATTTGGGAGGACTTATATAAAAAACTCAACTCAAAAGAGGGTGAAAGAGATATTTTTAGGATAGCTAGGGCTAGAGATAAGAAAACTAAAGATCTTAATTATGTTAGATGCATAAAAGACGAGGATGAAAAAATTCTAGTGGCAAATGATGATATAAGAAATAGATGGAAAAACTATTTTTATAATCTTTTTAATGAAAATAAGGATGTTAGTATTAGTTTAGGAGATTTAGCCAAGTCAGAAAAGTATATAAACCACAATTTCTACCGACGTATTCAAAAGAATGAAGTCAAAGAGGCTCTTAAACATATGAAGAGTGGTAAATCGGTAGGACCAGATAATATTCCTATAGAAGTTTGGAAAATACTAGGAGAAATAGGAATCACTTGGCTCACAAGACTATTTAATGAAATATGGAAAAACCAAAAGATGCTCCTCGGAATGGAGAGCAAGTACACTTATACCCATATATAAGAACAAGGGAGACATTCAAAATTGTTCGAATTATCGAGGTATCAAGTTAATGAGTCATACTATGAAATTATGGGAAAGAATTATCGAACGTAGGTTAAGACAAGTATCAAGTACAACAGAGAACCAATTTGGATTTATGCCAGGTAGATCTACTATTGAAGCGATCCACCTTTTGAGACGTCTTGTGGAACATTTGAGAGCAAAAAAGAAAGACCTTCACATGATATTTATTGATCTAGAAAAAGCTTATGATAGGGTACCGAGGGAGGTTCTTTGGAGAACTTTGGAAAAAGAGGTATTCCGTTGACATATATTAACCTTATAAGAGACATGTATGATGGTGCAAAAACATGTGTGAGGACTCATGAAGGAACGGCAGACTTCTTTGAAGTTAATATTGGGTTACATCAAGGATCAACTTTAAGTCCATACTTATTTATAATGGTGATGGATGAGTTAACAAAACATATTCAAGATGAGGTACCTTGGTGTATGTTATTTGCAGATGACATTGTATTAGTGGAGGAGTCTAAGGAAAAAGTTTATAGAAAATTGGAACTATGGAGAGAAACATTAGAAAACAAAGGCCTCCGACTTAGTATAACAAAGACAGAATATATGGAATGTAAGTTTGATCATTTGGCTACTTCAGAGGACATAGAAATTAAAATTGGCACACATTGCATTCCCCAAAAGGAAAGTTTTAAATACCTAGGGTCAATTTTTCAAAGTGATGGAAGAGTTGATGGAGATGTTACACATAGAATTAATGCTGGTTGGTGAAAATGGAGAGGAGCATCAGGTATTCTTTGTGATAAGAAGATACCATTAAAATTAAAAGGTAAATATTATAGAGCAGCAGTTAGGCCTGTAATGTTTTATGGTTCTGAGTGTTGGGCAGTTAATCATCAACATGTACAAAAGATGTCTGTGACAGAAATGAAGATGTTGAGATGGATGAGTGGTCATACAAGAAAAGACCGTATACATAATGAGGTTATTAGAAACAAATTAGGAGTGACACCAATAGAGGATAAAATGAGAGAACATCGTTTAAGATGGTTTGGACATATAGAAAGAAGATCAAAAGAAGAACTTGTAAGAAGGTTAGAAAAACTAAATTTAGAAAGTATTAAAAGAGGTAGAGGACGACCACAAAAGTGTTGGAAAGAAACAATAAAGAATGATCTAGCTTATTGGGAGTTAACTGCTAACATGGCACACGATAGAGATCTGTGGAAACAAAATATCCATGTAGCCGACCCCGTCTAGTATGGGAAAAGGCTTAGTTGTTGTTTGTTTGTTTGAAAAATTAACCCTAGGTATTTAAAACTTTCCTTGTGAGGAATGCATTATGTGTCAATCTTAACTTCTATGTCCTCTTAAGTACCCAAATGATCAAACTTGCATTCTACTAAGTACCCTAAAAATATTTCTTTCACCTTCTTTTAAGTTAAGTTTTTTTATATAAATTCTCTCAAATTTTGGCTTTTGCTTCACTAACAGACTTTTTCGTTTCTTTCTTTGCTTCTTATAAGCCTCCCAAGTTTCACTAGTCTTCTTGATATAATGCAATTTGTAACATGCTTTATTTGTCTTGATTTTATCTTGCAACACTTCACTCCAATACCAAACTTCTTTTTGTACTGGTACACCTCCCTTAGATTCACCTAACACATCTTTTGTCACTTTCCTAATATGTATAGTCATATTATTCTTGATATCATAAGGTTTACCTACATTATTCCAAGCATATCCTTTAAGAATTTTTGTTTAAATATCTTTTTTCTCACATTTGAGGTTCCACCATCTAGTCCACCTTCTGGACCACTTTTTTACCTGCAGATCCATTACTAAAAGTCGATGTTGAGTAGTTATATATTTGGTGGCATTGGGGATTAAGATACAAGATTGAAAGATTTTTTTAGTGCTTTCGAATATATTATTATTATTGTTATTATTATTTGTTACATGAATAGAAATCACAATCGAACAACCAAAAGAAGGTTTGTTCAGGTGATAGAACATTGTAAGTGGAAACGTTTTCCTTGGTTCGTGCCTCTAGATGCATCACAAGGCAATGGAAGAATCTTTATAGTCTTCCTCATCCCCATTCACCTTCTTTTTATAATAGTTGGGATCAAACTGGAAATACACAAAAACATTGTAAGTGGAAACGTTTTCCTTGGTTCGTTTTTTTTGGGGCGTAGTTTTATTGAACGTTCTTTACATCTTTGAGCTCATGTTTTGGCTCTCTTTCCATGGCCATCTCAGAGGTACAATCTAATAAGGTATCAGTTAAGGTAAATCCTTTCCCCTTTGTTGTCCATTAATCAGGAGGGAATATTAAGTATGATGACAACTATAAACAAAGAGAAGTTCCCTTCTCAGTTTAAGCCAATGCTAGCGAAAAAAAGTAGCAGTTCTAGAAAATTTAGAGGGGGGGGGGGTGTGTGGCGAAAATAGAGGCACTTAGTGCGGGCTTCATTATATGCGAGACTGAATGGTGTAAAAAAATTACCTATTACCAAGAGCTCATTACAATATAATTAATTTTTTATGTGCAATCAACTTTTAAGAGTAAAAAACCAATATTTTAAAACAATTATAGCTACCAATAATCATTAAATTAAATTGATAATCATACTACCAAAACATTTAACAATATCACTAAGATTTTATAAATGCCACGAAGATGAAATACCATCCATAACGGAAGCAAGTGTTATGTACTTGCCTCATATTATACAAAATTCATAGCAAATAAATATTAATAATGATCATTTGTTAATTGGCAATAACGTAGTCATGCACCTGCTAATATAACACATTTATGTGTGAGAAAGAGAGAGATTTTGATGGTTACTAACTTATTATTATTATGGAGTATACCACCAATCATTGTGCAATTACTTTTAGGTAGAAAGGAAATGCAAGGGAAACCCATTTGCAACCATAAACGACTACATCAGGTGGTTTTAAGGAGAAAAGAGAAAAACCAGGCTGGGACCTCTTACACCTCTATTATTTGTAGCATAGGCATGTTCACTGCTTTGATTTAAATGGACCGAGTTTCATCTCCGTGACCTACAAGCACAACTTATGAACATCATGCGGGAAGTATTTGTATATACATTATAATTATAGGAAAGAAAATGCAAATATAACCACATTCATTATTTGTATTGACAAGATCTTCAAAATAAATTTCATATAAAATTTATAGGAAATAATTTAATGACTGTGAGTATAACTCAGTGAAAGGAATTAGATCATCTGGCTCATAGGGATATCAAAATTAATCTCTACTATAAGATCAAGTAACTAAGGGTTGATCATGGTCATCTCAGTTAGCTCATTCTGTTGGATAATGTCTTCATTAATTATTTCCCCCCATATAGCAGCTTTGTTTCTAGATGAACCGAACCTTCAGTTTGGAAGAGTCCTAACAATGACTCCACTTAAGCAAAGAGGCCTTGCTCATTGTGAAATTGTCAATCACGATGCACCTGCACCGCGAGGAACAGAGTCATGATATGGTGCCCACAAAAGTCTCTGATTAGGATAATTGTAACTTGTGTTATGTTTATCATTCTCTTTAAACCAATGTTATCTGTATTGCCCCGACTAGAGAGAAGCATCCCAATGACACCATCACTCCAGCGGCAACAACTACGACAATTCGGTGGTCGTGGTATAGGTTTTTTCCTCTTTTTCTATGTGTATTTTGTATGTTCTTGTGTTATGTATTTTTTCTTTTTGAATGACAATACATTAAGTGAGTGGATATCTTTTTGTTGTATTTGTGACAATCTATGAAGTGGGAGACTCTTTGAGTGTCTTTATGAAGTGAAGATTGGAGACTTATGAAGTTTATGACAATATATGAATTGCTTTATTTTCAGGTTTATTGAGATTTAAGAAGTAAATTAAGATGGCTGGAAGGGGTGCTACGAAGTCTCAATATCGGTCTGATGATTTGGCATGGCATTAGGTTACTTTAATTGAGGGAAGCATATTGAAAATCAAATGTAATTTTTGTGAGAAGGTGATGAATATTAGAGTTTTTTTATTGAAACATCACCTAACAGGGACTAGGAAAGAGGTTGCTCCTTGCACGAGCAAAGTTAGGAGAGTAGTAGAAGCCATTAAATAACAATGTCTATTGATGAATGAGAGTATAGTTGAGAAGAGATAAGAAAAAGAAGATACAAGGATGTTTGAGGAAGAGGATATTGAACTTGATGATGATATGGGACTCGAAGAGATCCGTTCTCAATGTTGAGAGAGAGAGGAATTAGGGTTTTTTCAAAGAAATCCCAAGATTTTGAAGAGGGAGAGTTGATCAGGTAAAATTAGACAGCTTGACACCTTTCATGATCGCCACAAACTAGTCTCCGGTACCATGTAAGAATATGCCAAGACTCTGCTGGAGCAAGAACCAATTCCAAGATCAATAAAAGAGGTTATATCAAGCACGGAAAGATCAATTAAAGAGATTTTGCTATAATATGCAAAGCATGAGAAGATGAAGAGATTTCACGAAATTATGCCAAGTGCGGCTTTCCAAGCATAAATTCTAGTACATACAATACCTCAATGTTTCATTTCAAGAGCTTAAAGACAAGCTTAAGTTACAAGAAGTGGGAACTTTCTCTCTCCCTCTCTCCATATATATATATATATGTATGTGTCTCTCTCTCTCTCTATGTATTTATGTATATATAACACAATTACGATGAAGAATAGTTGGAATGTTTCAATGGTCAATAATCTATTGTTGAGGTCCAATAGGTAGATCTGTGTTACAACAACAATTATTGTGAATGTTGCATGGTCTACCATCAATCCGGATTGAGGTGTCATCTTTAGAACATGGATGATTAACACGAACCAAATTTGAAATTCTGAACCTGGCATGATCCAGATTGATCAATTTTGCTCTCTGGCAAGGGTTTCTTCCCTTAGAGTGTTCATTCATTTTTGTTCCCCCACTATAACCCTGCCCTTCAGTAAATATACATGCAGTGGTAAAGAACCTATTTTCCTGTGCATTTAATGGCTCATGTTGCTCAAATGTATCATACCAGCTTTTATATTCCTTTTTTTCGAACTGCCTGTACTTGCGTGTGAATACTATGAACCTCCGCAAGTCGCAATGGCCTTATCATGTCACTGCACATCTCTAACACTCTTCCACGTTGAACAACAACTTTTGGAAGCTTTAGTTCATGATCTATATTATGCTTTCAGTGTATTGTTTATGTTTATGTTTGATTTTTTATCATTGCAGTTCTCCTACTCGTGTTTTAAGTGAGGCATTCAACACTAAAATTTTTGAGCTTGGTCTGACTAGTTCCTCCAGGTACTACAAATAATTTTTTTTGCATTCCATCTTTTACAGTGAAATCTAATGCAAGTTCATTTAATACTTAACTTTTTTTACTGTGTCTGCAAATCAATAATATGAGGCACCAATGTAAGTACTTTTTGCCCATTATGACCATTTTCTGGCAGATTTTTTCACTGGTACACTGTATTATTTACAAGATCATGTCATGCTGCCATGCAGAATCCTTGCTCGAAGCTGTTGGCTTCTTTCTTCTTCCATTCTGTGTTATTTGATTTTCTTTGAGTTCGGTCTTTTTAATTTAGTCAAGAAACAAGTTCTTCGTTGTTGTTCTATCATCATGTGATGTGTTTCATTACTTTTTACAATAGCAAGACATGTATAATTCAATTTTATTTTGGTTTCTTAGAGAATGTCCTGCAAAATATTCTATTATTGTACCTAACTGCTCCTGCTTTTGTTTTCTCCTACTGTTGGAGCTCATCTTGTGATGTTGCACACTTTTGGAGGATATTGAAATGTATATAAGGGTCTATATGGAGTCTCTAAGAAAGAGAAGCTTTGACTTTTGATATTCTCCTGTATCTTTGTTTTATAGTTCTTGCATCTTGAAAATATATTCCTTGTGAGCTTGTCTTTATTTTTAAGTTGCACAGGCTTCTTGTGCATATAGGCTTGTTATGCATATGCTATGTCTTTGTTGCCATCGATATTGATGTTGGTATACAAATTCATTTTTTCCAATCTTATGAAATATTTGCTTCTACATGTTGAGACTTTCATCTTCTAATGTTAATGTATGTTTACATAGGGATGCCAATGGGTCAGCCCCAAGCTTTAATAATCCCGATAGAAATGGCCTTTGCTTTGGATTTATGTGAGAGATCACGAGATCAATTCTAGATCGTACTGAATAGCTAACTGGAAGACTTTGTATAGAATCTGGTTGGACTGTCTAGCGGATTTGGACTTGGATACAGAATTGCACGTTTTGAAGTCAATCTGGATTTATTTATACCTTATTTTGACTACCAGATTTCACCAATCCAATTTGTGGTTGCATAGGGTTGAGTCTCCACTTTACCCACAACCCCATTTCGTGTACCATGTTCTTTATATGTTTTTTGTGTGTGCGAGATTTAGTTCAATTTATGACTTTTTAGCTGTTGCAGTAGCTGTTCTTGTGCTATTCTGTTTGTTAAATGAAAATGTAATGATATACTGAACCTCCCTCTTGGGATTAGTGGACTATGGTTCCTTGCTGGAGGTTCTGCAAAAATTGGATCAGTTCCACTTTATCAAGCTCTGGAGTCATGCACCTTGATCATTTCTGGTATTTCTCTTTTCTTTTTCCTTCAACTCAGAATTGATTGATGTCTTATAAGGTTGTTTTCAGGTCTCATTGTAGTGTATTGGCAATCAGTTCAGATTTTGTGGTGAAATATGCAAAAGTGGAAAAAACTTGTTTGCCTGAATATTTAAAGGGCATTCATCAATTTCGTAAAACCGGAAAATGATATCAGTGCATATTTATCATGAGCAGCTAATGGATACAACAACAACAACTAAGTCTTTTCCTACACTAGATGGGGTCGGCTACGTGGGTTCTTTGTTTCCATAAAGCTCTATCATGTGTCATGCTGGTAGTTAACTCAACATTTCTTTCCAACACTTTAGTGGTCTTGTTTTTTCACTTTTAATATTTTCATAATCCGGTTTCTTATACCTTCTTACTAGAACTTCCCTTGACCATCTTTCTATGTGTCTAAACTATCTTATAAACGATTTGCTCTCATTTTGTCATCTATTAATGCCACCCCCAATTTGTTTCTAATAACCTCATTACTTATCTAGTCTTTTCTTTTATAACCACTCGTCCATCTCAACATCTTCATTTATGCTATTAACATCTTTTGTATATATTGATGATTAAATGTCCACTCCGAACGGTAAATATAGCAGCCTAGCATGTGTAATTGCTACTGTGTAATATTTACGTTTCATCTTTAATGATATCTTCTTCTCACATAGAATACATGGTGTATCTCTCCATTTTAACCAACGTTTATTAATTATATGCGTAACATTCCCATAAATTTTCTGTTACTTTGAAAAACTAACCCTAGGTATTTGAAACTTTTCTTAGAAGAGATAAATGTGTGTGTCAATCTAGAGGTAATATGTTGCATCATGAATAGGCTGATGCAATTATTTGTTCCATCTATTATCTATAACGTAATCTCTCTTTCTTCCATTGAAATTACTTCTAATGACTTCTTTTGTCCTATCCATGGCTTCATAAAAATAGCTCATAGACGGTTTCTCCTCGCTATCAACCAATTTCAAAACCTTCACTAATGGACATTTTATCCTCAATAGTCTAACACATGGATTCCAAAATGTACTCTTAAAGATTGTCTCTCAAATCTCATTTAACTTTCTGTTTCTTCTATTTTGAGGTAACTTTGCAAATTGTTCTGAGCATCTTTATAGTTAGATGCATTATTTGGACTATATTCTCCAGCCCAACTTCGGATATCACCTTATCAAACTCTTGCCTTTGGATCTCTACAACATGCCTCTCCTCTAATATGTCTAAAGATCTAAAAAACCATAAGTACTTTAGGATAATAGAGAAGAAAGTTTAACAAAGTCCTTCGCCTAGCTTATAGTTTAACAAATTTATTTTATTGAAAAATCAAATAATCCATACACAATGAGTCTGTTAGCCACACAAGGTTTAGTATCTAGAGTATAAGAGAAAATGGTTTATATAGGAGAGCTCCTTGAAAACCCCTCCAAACAACTAGATTTCTAGGTGTTAGGAGGGTGTCCAACAACTAGAAATCTAGATGTTGGAGGCCTGGCATGACCATGGTGGCTTGGGTCCACTGGGATCTGATTACAAATATATGCTTCCTTTTGTGCCAATACGCCTCCCTTAGGTTCACCTAGTACATCTTCTGCCAATATTGTTCCAACTTTCAAATATCCGAAGGTATACCTATATAATTCCAAGCATTTCCTTCAAGAATTTTTTGTTTAAATATATCTTTTTTCTCACATTTTGAGGTTTCACCATCTAGTCTGAATAGCTTTATATGCACTCTATTATTCTTTATCCATTTGTTTAGATGCAAATCCATTACTAAAAGTTGATGTTGAGTAGTTAAACTTTCTCCTCGAATTACCTTGCAATCTTTATAATATGATCTATTTTTTTCTTACAAACAAAATAATCAATTTGTGCTTGTGACAAGCTACTCTTATAAGTAATTAAATGTTCATCTCATTTTTCGAAAATTATATTGGTTATAAAGATATCAAAAGCCATAGCAAGATTTAGAATGTCTCTACCCTCGTGATTTATATCTCCAAAAGCATAGTTTCCATGAATACCTTCATATCCTCGTACCGGTTTACCGACATGTCTATTTAACTCTCTTCCCAAATAAATCATTTTTGAATTACCTTATCTAACTCCTCCTAGAAAGCCTTCTTTATACTATCTTCTAATCCTACTTTGGGTGGATAAGCACAAACTATATTCAAAGCCTCTAGTCCACACTAATTTTATCATCATAATTCGGTCACCATATCGTTATATGTTTACTACATTATCATTTAAATCTTTATTTATAATAATGCCAACTCCATTTCAAGCTTTTTCCTTGCGTGGGTACCATTATTTAAAACTTATATTCTCATTCTCATTTGTAAACATAAAATATGAATCTTTCTCCGAATCATAGTATGTACCACTTTCTTTAAATTGCCGGTCAATGTTCCGATATTTCAAATACCAATATAAATCTTATTAGGTAAGACTAACTTCCTTATTCCCACATTCGTCGATGCGGAAAATACGGAGATTGTCTATTTAACCATATCCATTGGCATGAGGACCTAAAAGTATTCACTGTGAAAGTTGTTGGTGTCATCCCATATTGCGATACAACCCAAGGAATCAAAGAATATCATATTGTGTAAGTGCTAGGCAACACAAATGGATCATATGAAATAGTCAAATAACTTTTATGCAACATGCAGACTTAGAAACATAATGAACAAAACCGGGAGATACCAGATAGGAGATGGGATGGTCAAGTTAATATTCTATTGAGTATGGCTGTTCTGGTGTGGCATTATATTATGAATACAAGGAATGGAGTCACGTTGAGAAATCAAAGAAGGGTTGTTTCATTACATATTCCATGTTTGATATGTTGAAAAACATGAATGTATTCCTGGACATTTGGTTAAATAGCCGCTTAGTATTATTTTGCATACTTAGATTCTACAAAATAACATAAACGTGCATAGAACTTTATTTGATGCTTACTTTGCCTTCTTTGAACTTTTATCGTATATAACAAGAAAACAACCAAACATTTTCCCACACTAGGTGGGGTCAGCTACATATGTTTTTTTAATGCCATAGCATGCAATCTTATGCGATATGTGTAGTTAACTCTAGAAAGGCCATACCATGATAGTTTCTTTCCAACACTTCTGCAGTCTTCCTCTCCTTGTAAAATGTTCACTCTAGTTTCTCATACTTCTTACCAGAGCTTTCTTTGCTTGCCTCTCTATGTATCTAAATAATCTTAAACGTACCTCTTTTTCATCTTGTCCTTTATCGGTATGCTCTTTTCTTGTGCAACCACTCATTCACCTCAATGCTTTCATTTTCGCTGCAAACATCTTTTGCACACGTTGTTGATCGACTGTCCAACACTCAACATCGTATAAGATTATGGTTTAATTGTTGCTTTGTAATATTTGCCTTTCAACTTTAGTTGTATCGTCTTGTTATGCAAAATACCTGAGGCATCTCTGGATTTTAGCCAACCAACATTAGTTGTATGTATAACATCTCTAACAATTTTTATTGTATACGTGAAATAAATGAAACCTCGAAACAATTTTATTTACGAGTTGCTGATTTTGTTACATTTGTAAACCAAACTTTTGATGCTTTTGCAGTTCTTGATTTCAGCATGCAATTGGTAGAAATTGGCGTTGAAGATGAAGCATCATCATTATTTATACTCTTTTGTCTACGGTATGCCTTGGTTAATCACGAGCAGTGGAAGCACAACAAGAAAGACAGATATTGGAAAGTGAAACTTAAGGTGCATATTTACGTTCTTCCTGTCCGACTTCTCATGGATAGTTGGTGAAGATAATGGGCTTTGTAATTAAGTATCCTGTTTGTAACATGAAAGTGAAGAAGGAGGTTTCAGTATAATGCTGTTGCCTTCCTCACACAATTTGATTTTTGTCAAATGAAAAGTGATGTTACTTGTTTGCAAACCAGAGGTAGTACATACCCTTACTCTTCTGTTCCTCTATGCCAATAGTGGCAGTTCCTGTGGTTGGTTACACCAAAGATTATTGACACAGTGCTCATGTTGTTTCGTCATAATGATAGTTTGCATGCATGCAAGGATATGGAAGTTATGCAAACCCTCATTCTTGTGACCTTATTCGCTGATCTCTGTTGTTGGAGGCAGACTTCTTGTTGATACAAACTTGAGAACAGTTTTCCTCTAACATTGTTGAATGTTTCTTGTATGTGTTAAATGCTTTAGCTCTCAATTGGAATTTGAGTTCAACTGCTGGCAGCGTTCTTGTTGCATTCTCCAATTAACTCTCTTTGGCGCTCCATTCTATTATCCAAGATCTTGTTTATCATCCCGTATAAGGAAGGTTTTCATGACACTAGATATTGCAATAAGTTTTTTGGTTCCTATCGATTCTTTAGGTGCTTGAAGTTTTGAAGAATTGCCTGGCATTGAAGGACCGGAGGAAGCTTGGCTCCGTTATCCAGGATATTTTGCTAGATGATTCATCCATGAATGGTGTTCTTCAAGTTATAACAGCTGATACACTGGAGGTCAGATAGTCCAACATTAGTGTGATGGTTAAAGACATACTTTTCTGACAGAAGTTTATGCCATTGCTTTAACTGTGATTTATTTTGCAGAAATTGCATTTGAACCGCCTTTACAAACCAAAGGAGATCAAAGAATTACAGCAAATTATCTGTTTGGTGTTGGATATCATTTGTCTTATGCTTACTGGTCTCCACAAGGTGTGTTTTCTTTGTTGTGGAAAAATTGAACATTTGGATCTCCTTTACATGCAATGAGAAAAGCACGATACGGGTGATATGGGACGTATCATGCGATACGACCTGTATCATACAATATAAGCTGCTACGATGACACTGTGCGATACATGTCCCTTATCGTTTTGGTTTCCACCCTGCTATATGAGGCAATACGAATAACACATTGTTTTGATAAACAATGAACGTTGTGTCAATTGATGGTCCTGTTTCTATAAAAGTGGGGAACCTCTTCAACTTAGGACACGTTAACCTCTAAGGCAAGGAGCCTAGGCCTTCCAATTATCAGGAGACAAACATTTTGTTGTTGTGCCTTTTGTTGTTAGTGCTTTGAAGTTTGAACTTTAGGTTAGGAAGTTTTTCTACTTGGAGATTTTCCTCTAGTTCTCGAACTTAACTGCACATGTGAGCAAGGCAACTTTTCTCTTATCACTTCAACGATAACCACATAAACCTGATGGCTTTGTTTCAGATCGAAAAGACATGGATGTAACGGAGTTGTAGCTAGAAGACGAGAAAGTAGCAATAGCGCCACTCTTTTTTTTAGCACTTGTTTTTCCCTTGCTCATCTCCTATAATTGATATGAGACAAGAAAGCCTTTACATAGTATTTCACTTGCTACTTTATACCACATGCAATAGCAACTAGCTACCTGCAGGTGCACACCGTGCAGTTAGTTTTTTTTATGATGGTTAGGAAATATCCTCAAACAACATCATGAAAATGCTGGTCTAGCTTTCGATGTATGATGATGGTGGCTAAGGCATGCAATCACAGATGCATAACGATGGTAATGGTGGACATCTACGGGTCTATAATCAAATAGATGATATGGCCGTCTACTTGAACTACACTTCTAATGACTCTATTGGGCACTCAACTTTGGCTTTTAGGATTTTTCTTGTCTTGCAAATTATTAGAAAATGCATTTTTATATTTTATATTTTTTGTATTTCATTATGTGAGGCAAGGCTTGGCCTGACCCATTGGGTACTGCCCTTAAGGCTTGGCCCATCAAGCCGCCATAGCCACAGGGGCCCTGCACCTAGCCGTTGGGGGCTGGCTATGACCAACCCCCTCTTCCTCTCTTCTTCCTCTTAGCCGTTGGGGGTTGGCTTGGCCCATCAGGCCGTCGTAGCCACGGGGGCCATGCACCTAGCCGTTGGGGGCTGGCTATGATCAACCTTCATTATGTGAGGCAAGGCTTGGCCTGACCCATTGGGTACTGCCCTCAAGGCTTGGCCCATCATGCCACCATAGCCGCAGGGGCATTGCACCTAGCCGTTGGGGGCTGGCTATGACCAACCCCCTCTTCCTCTCTTCTTCCTCTTGTTCTCTTCTATAAATACGTCACTCATTTACATATTTTCTAAAGCCTTGGCTAAATAATATCAATTTCCATTATATTGTGTTTTTGTTGCATATGCTTTATCGTAACCTTTTCGAAGGCTTTGTGATTGACTTTTTGAGGTGATATTCACCTATCTTCCGTTGCTACATTTAAGCATTGAGTTCATTACATGCTATGAGAGCCATTTGCGATCGTGAGAACATTATTCGTTGCCTTAGAAATCATGTCGATCGTATCTTTGGGCTTATTGTAAGTTTACCTCTTTAGATTTTTTACTCCTTGAAATATGGATAATAAAGGAGGTTTAACTTTCGTTTAACACTTTCGAATTAGAACATAGGCCTAATCTATGAAAAATTATCTATATTTTAAAAAATTATGGGACTATATAAGTGGTTCATTAATTCCACGCTTCAGTAAAAAGAGGAATATGAAAGAGGTAATAGAACGGTCCTATGGGTGCTCATGGACAATGTAAATGAGCATACTGGAGACATTTTAACCAATTTCACCAATGGTGGAGAAGCATGAGAATACTTCAAAAAATCTCATGTTCAAAGTAATGTTGGTTGTAGAATGACATTAAGAGATAAAGGAGTAAATGAATTTTTGGTGAATATTCTAATTTTTAGAATCAATTGTTTGGCTATTAAAAGAAACATACTCAATGTCTTAGTGAGAGACAATGAGAAGATGAGGATTTTGTATATCAATTCTTAAGAATACTACAAGAAGAATTTAAATAAGTAAGATCATCCCTTATTCATCGAAAACTTTTTCTTACCAAAGAAGAGGTCCTTATCGATCTTCAAATGATAGAAACAAGAATAAATGAAGCTCGACTTCAAAAAGACACCGTCCTAGCCACATCTAAACTTAGAGCAAATATGAAGGCTTACACGTAAGGCCAAATTGTTCTAAATTGTAAAAGAAGGTAACATTGATATAAGAACAAGCTTCATCCTCCATCCTTGCACAAGAAAAAGTAAAGAAACTTCAAGCTTAAATAAGGGAGAAAACAATGGTTGGTGCGGTTTGTTCGTTTTCAACAAATGAAATTCAAGGTAGGACTTCTTGGATTCTTCATTTTATGTTACTTGTAATAATTTTTTTTAAAATTCATGTGCTTAAAAACCTTTATCATATGTTTATACCGCGAATGGAACAAAATTAAATATTGATAAAATTGGTGATTTTTAAAACAAAAATTTTGAAGTTTCGAAAATTAGTGTTGTTTTACAATTAAATTTAAATTTGCTTGCCGTATATCAAATTTTGGATTAAAATTGTTGTAACTTTTTAATCCACAGGACGTAACGTAAAGGATCACCTCTCGAAGAAGGTGATTGGTCGTGGCTATAGGGAAGACAAAATTTATATCATGGATTATTTACATAGTATAAGATATGTTAATCTTTTGTCTAATGATGCTCTTCTATGACACAAAAGATTAGGACATCTTAATGTTGAACAATTGTATCAATGTCCTCTTAAAATAAAAAATATTTATTTATTTTTTTTGCAAAGATCGTGTTTTGTTAAAATGCAATATCTACCTTTTTCAAAGAAAAAAAATACTATCACTAGACCTTTTGAAGTCGTGCATTCGAATGTATGGGGACCGACACCGGTTTTGTCTAAAGGGAGAATTTCCTATTATGTGATTTTTTATAGACGACTTCACTAGGTATACATGGGTATATTTTTAAAAAATAAAATTCGATGTTTTTCAAAATTGTGTTATATTTTATAATCTTATGAAAAATCAATTTCATTCAGAAATCAAGATTTTTAGAACTATCTTAGGAGGAGAATTTATGTCTAACGAATTTAAAAATCAACAACAACTAAGCCTTTTCCTATACTAGACGGGGTCGGTTACATGAGTTCTTTGTTTCCACATAGCCCTATCATGTGCCATGTTAGCAGTTAACTCATAATAAGCTAGATCATTCTTTATTGTTTCTTTTCAACACTTTTGTGGTCGTCGTCTACCTCTTTTAACACTTTCCAAATTTAGTGTTTCATACCTTCTTAGAAGTTTTTCTTATGATCTTCTTTCTATATGTTCAAACCATCTTAAATGATCTTCTCTCATTTTATTCTCTATTGGTGCCACTCCTAATTTGTTTCTAATAACCTCATTATGTTTATGGTCTTTTCTTGTATGACCACTCATCTATCTCAACATCTTCATTTTTGTGAGAGACATCTTTTGTACATATTGATGATTAACTGCCCAACTCTCAGAACTATAAACATGGCAAGTCTAATTGTTGCTCTATAATATTTACCTTTTAACTTTAATGGTATCTTCTTATCATAAAGAATACCCGATGCTCCTCTCCATTTTAACCCACTAGCATTAATTTTATGCGTAAAATCTCCATCAATTCTTTCATCACTTTGAAAAATTGACCCTATGTATTTAACACTTTCCTTTTGGGGGATGCAGTGTGTGCAAATTTTAATTTCTATGTCCTCTGAAGTAACCAAATGATCAAACTTACATTCCATATATTTTGTCTTTGTTCTACTAAGTCGGAGGCCTTTGCTTTCTAATGTTTCTCTCCATAGTTTCAATTTTCTATTAACTTTTAACTTAGACTCCTCGACTAACACAATGTCATATGCAAATAACATACACCAAGGTACTTTATCTTAAATATGTTTTGTTAACTCATCAATCACCATTATAAATAAGTATGGACTTAAAATTGATCGTTGATGTAACCCAATATTAACTTCAAAGAAGTCTGTCATTTCTTCATGAATCCTCACACATGTTTTTGCACCATCGTACATGTATCTTATAAGGTTAATGTATGTCAGTGGGATACCTTTTTTTTCTTCCTCGGTACCCTATCGTAAGCTTTTTCTAGATCAATAAATATCATGTGAAGGTCTTTCTTTTTTGCTCTAAAATGTTGAATAAGATGTCTCAAAAGGTGAATCACTTCAATAGTAGATCTGCCTGGCTTGAATCCAAATTAATTCTCTATTGTACTTGATACTTGTCTTAATCTATGTTTGATAATTTTTTTCCACAATTTGATAGTGTGTCTCATTAACTTGATAACTCGATAATTCGCAGAATTCTAAATGTCTCCCTTGTTCTTATATATGGGAATTTAAAAATCTTCTTTACAAATTTGGAATTGTGTATCAAACCTTTTGTACTAAAATTCTCTAACAAAATGACATTTCAGAACGTAAACATCGACATATTTTGGAAACCACAAGAACTTTGTTTCTATCTAGTTGTGTTCCTAAGAACTTTTAAGCAGAAGCCATCATGATTGTTGTTTATTTAATTAATCGGATGCCTTCCTTGGTTTGACAAGATGTGTCACATAGAAAAACTTTTTAAAATTTCTCCGAACTATTCTAGATTATGCACTTTTGGATGTAAATGTTTTGTTTAGACTAAGAATGTGTATTTTTTGGATATAAAATAAATAAAAAAGAATAGAAATGTTATGATTATAAAAATGACAAGTGTAACGAAGACAATGCATCAATATAATAGCGAAAGATCGATGAATAAATATCAAGATCGATGAATATATATCACCACAATGAAACTATCACAAAGCCTTAAAAAATGCTATAATCTCACTTAGGTCCAACGAATGCACGCTAAAAGTAGTGAAAAATGAATATTATTAATCAAAGAACAACTTAACTTACAAGAGTGTATATTAGAAGTATTTATAGAAAAGAAGAGTGTGGGGAAGAGTTGGCAGCTCCCTACATTGCAGCAAAGGCTCCTTCGCCCTTGTGACCATGCCCTTTTTGGCTAGCCCCTGGCCCAAAAGGCCATATTTACATACAATTTACACCCCCCCTCAAACCGATGGTACCATAACCGAAAGTTTGATAACTAAAAATTGAAACTGAGGGGCAGACTGTGATTTGGTGAAGGCATCTAGAAGTTGATATTGTTGGAGATTAAGTGAATGAGTCCTATTCTTGTATTTGTTTTATGGTTTGTGTAATGTGGATCCCAATGGATCAGTATCTGATCTATTGGGAATTGGGTCCAATTAGTATTATTAAGTTAGGGCAAAATAGTCTTTTAAGTTATAAAGTCTTTAGTATATAACCCTAAACACGTTTTAGGGTTATTATTGTTTTTCTGAATAAAAGATAGAGAGAGGTTGCTGCAGCCATGAGGGTGCAGACCTCATTTTTCTGCATATTTGCAAATGCAGATTTGTTCCCGATGTCTCTATTGAGATAAAAACAACATGGTATCAGAGCCTAACAATGGCTAGATTTGTGATATTTCGTGCGGAAGGCGTTGAAGAGTTATTCCCTACATGTTACCAGTTGAAGAATCGTGAAAAAAAAAATTGCAGGTTATTTCTTGAAAATTGCAACATATCGTTGAAGAGTGAAAAGCGTCGGCCAATAATCTCCCTGCCACCAATCGATGGAGAGGAAATCGCAGTAGTAATCTGGCCTTATACGAAACAAAAGAGGGCATGAGAGCCTCCCCAGTAGTTGGTGTTATTTCCAGCATTTACATATTTGGCACACGTGCATAGAGAATCACGAAGTCATTTTTCTTATCTCAGATTTTTTGTTTTCAGACTTGCAGATTTTGCAGTAATTCACTTCAGAGATATACCTGAATTTCAACTTTTTTCAAGAGTCCTCACCATAGATTTACTAGCGAGTAGATTACATCGCATAGTATTATAATTTGAGATTCATATTGGATTAGCAGGAAAGGGGACATATTTGATTATAATGGAGAGAAACAAAATGGGAGATAGTTCTGATAATAATTCCCTGGACAAGAGAGAGGTATTTCAAATCACGAATTGCAAGCTAGATGGCAAGAACTATTTACAATGGGCCAGATCCATTGTAGCTGTGATGGCAAGGGGGCGATGGGATTATCTCACTGACGATATTCCCCAACCACCTATAACGGATCCTCTTTATTCCAAATGGCGTATGGAAAATGCACTTGTGAGTGCTTGGCTTATATGATATACCTTATGAAAGGAGGAAGTAAAAGATATTCTTCCTATATTCTGTTAGTTTATATAAACTTAGTTTCAACACAATATCAAAATTATTCGCAGTGATAAGTGGTGAATATATGTCTCAGTCACTCCACTTATACTTCTTAGATAAGGGTATTTTACATCAGTTTTATTGTTCACACTCTCCACAACAAAATGGTGTTTCTGAAAGGAAGAATCGACATACTTTAGAAGTGGACAGAACTCTTTTACTTGGGTACTAAGTTCCAAAAATTTATTAGGGTGAAGCAGTCTTAACAGCTGTGTATCTCATCAACCGTATGCCAAGCAGGGTCCTAAATGGTAATACTCCCTTTCACCTCTTATGTCCCTCTTAAAAACAATTCCACTTGCTACCAAAAGTATTTGGATGTACTTGTTTTGTTCATATATATATTGTGATATGAGAGATAAATTAGATGCTCGAGATGTGAAATGCATTTTTTTGGGATACTCTGCTACTCAGAAGGGATATAGATGCTATGATCCTATCAAAAGAAAGTCATATGTTACCATTGATGTTACTTTTCTTGAAGACACTCCATTTTATAGAAAACAAGAAGGTCAGTTATTAGATATTGATTCACCTAATGTGACACCACTTCCACCACTTGAAAATCAGTTAGAAGAAGCGCTACTCCCTTCACAAGAGAAGGAATGAAATGTTTATACTAGAGGTGAGTGAAAGGCCTTTCTTCCGCATTAGTCTACTACTCTAGATCCAGATCCTCACCCTGAATCAGAAGTGACACATCCTCAGGTAATTCCTTAAGATCCTATTATTGAGCATGATGATTTGCCTATTGCTCTTAGAAAAGGAAAACATGAAACTGCAAAATACTCCTTACACAATTTGGTCTCATATACTAATTATCTAAAAGAATATCATGTGTTCGTAATGAATGCAGATAACACTTATATTCCCAGAACATTTACAGAAGCATAACAACAAGCAAAATGGAGAGCAGCTATGAAGGAAGAAATTGCAGCGTTAGAAAGAAACCACACATGGAAACTTGTTGATTTACCATCAGAAAGGAAAACAGTGGGATGCAAATGGGTGTATTCAATAAAATACAAAGCTGATTGAAATATAGAAATGTACAAAGCAAGATTAGTAGACAAGGGTTATAGCCAATCATATGGCATTGACTATACAAAAACTTTTGCACTTGTGGCAAAAATGAATACTATCAGAATTATTCTAAGTGTGGCTGTCAACAAAGGATGAAACTTATGACAATTGGACGTAAAGAATGCATTTCTTGAAGGTGATCTTCGAGAAGATATTTATATGGATCTACCACCTAGATATGACCATGAACAAATGCCAAACAAAGTCTGCAAATTAAAGAAATCTATTTATGGCTTAAAACAATCTCCACGAGCATGGTTTGACAAATTCAGTGATGGTGTAATGAGTTTGGGCTTCAAACAGTGTGTTAGTGATCATACATTATTTATGAACCAAGGAAAGAAAACTATCTTATTATTGGTATATGTTGATGATATTATCATTACATGTGATGATACCAAAGGCATAACTGTTCTGAAGAATCAACTGAGTGCATTGTTTGACTTAATGGACTTGGGCAGATACACTATTTCTTAGGTATTGAAATTATCTAGAAGAAAGATTGGCTATTCTTAAGTCAGAGAAAATACATTCTAGACTTATTAAAAGAAATAAAAATGAAAGATTATCGGATATGTTCTACACCAATGGAAATTACGAGAGATGAGAATCCTAATTCAACTGAACCATACGAAGATATTGATAGATATCAACGAATGGTGGGAAAGTTAATCTATGTTACAATCACACGGCCAGATGTGAGTTTTGCAATGGATATGTTAGTAGATGGATGCATTCTCCATCTAAACATCATATGAGTACTGTATTTCATATCATCATATACTTGAAATCTTCTATGACCTACGACTTACTATATACACCACACTCATCACTTGATATAGAGATTTATTCAGATGCTGATTGGTCTGATTCCAAAGTTGATAGAAAGTCAATGTCTGGTTATGTGGTACGTCTAGGAGGTAATATAGTATCTTGAAAAAGTAAGAAGCAATTTGTGGTGGCTAGGTCAAGTGCAGAGGCAGAATATCGTGCTATAGCCCTCGGCATGTGTGAAGGATTATGGATCATATCACTTCTTGATGAAATAGGTTTAAAAAGGAGGAATTCAATCAATTTTTTTACTGACAGTAAAGCATCTCTTCAGATGGCATCTAATCGAGTCTTTCATGAGAGAACCAAACATATTGAAATAGACTGTCATTTTATAAGAGAGAAAGTCTCACAAGGAATCTTCAACCTTCTCTTTGTACGGTCTTGGGATCAGCTGGCAGATATTCTTACGAAGCCAATTTCTGTTAATGGATTAAAGAAGACTCTTTTCAAGTTGGGTGTTTCAAGTCTTCAAGACCCAACTTGAGGGGGCGTATTAGAGATTAAGTGAATGAGTCCTATTCCTGTATTTGTTTTATGTTTTGTGTAATGTGGATCCCAATGGATCAGGAATCGGGTCGAACTAGTACTATTAAGTTGGGGCAAAATAGTTTTTAAGTTATAAAGTCTGTAGTATATAACCCTAAACATGTTTTAGGGTTATTATTGCTTTTCTGAATAAAAGACAGAGGTTGCTGCAGTCGTGACTTTGCAGACCTCATTTTTCTGCACATTTGCAAATGCAGATTTGTTCCCGATGTCTCTATTGAGATAAAAACAACAGATATTTTGATCTCACAAAGTGTAATGCCAAATTGCTTTGTAACTGTTCCTCACAAACATAGTGACAGTCCATTTCAATATGGTTGGTGCGCTCATGAAAAGTATGATTATTGGCTATATACATAACTCTTGTTGTCGCAGTATAGAAGTGGAGTGGCTTCCAATAATACTCCTAGATTCTGAAGTAGTCGTGTGAGTCAGGTCAGTTCAGTGGTTGTGTTGGCCATGTCATGATACTCAGTTTCAGTGGAAGAGAGCGATACCTTTTGTTATTTTTTACATTTCCACAAATAAGAGTCGCCAAGGAAAATACAATATCCTGTAGAGTGTATGTCATTCACATTACTACCCCAATCTACATCAGGATAGGCAATTAACTGAAGTAAAGATGAAGACGATAGAAATACTCCCTTGGTCGTGGTTTGCCGAACATATCATACAATCTTCATAACTGCACTCTTACCTACAAATGTAGGTGTATGTTAGAACTGACTTACAATGTGTACCGCATGAGTAATGTCATATCGTGTTTAGTGAAATATGTAAGTGCCCCAACCATTTGTTTGTAAGAGGTAGGACCTTTCAATGGTTCTCGATCAACAAGTCGCATTTTCTGGCAACCTCTGGGGTCTTAACAATTTTATCATTTTTAAGTCTTGATCTAAGAACAACATCATTAGCGAATTTAGTTTGAGATAAAAAGATACTTCTAACATGTCTATTTACCTTAATGCCCAAAAAGTATGATAGTTGTCTATGATCCTTCATCTCACACATCTTACGAAGTTCTTGCTTGATCTCTTGGATCCCGAAATCATCACTACTTGTAATGATCATGTCATCTACATAAAGTAGAAGAATAACAATACCTGCAATAGATTTCCTTATAAACAAGGTTGTGTCAGTATAATATGTAGTAAAATCATGCAACACCATAAATTCAATCATTTTGTGAAACCAAGCTTTAGGTGCTTGTTTCAGACCATACAATGCGCTTTTTAGTCATAAAACTTGGTGGATTGGAATATTAAGGCCAGAAGGATGTTCCATATATACCTCTTCCTTTAACCAACTATTTAAAAAGACATTTTTCACATCCAATTGATAGATGTTCCATTGCTTAACAGCACAAACAACTATAAGAGTTTTGACAGTGGTCATCCTGGCTATAGGGCAAAGCTTTCCTCATAGTCAATCCCATATTCCTGAGAATAAACCTTTTCAATTAATCTAGCTTTATAGCGGTTAAGAGAACCATTGCCATTAGTCTTAATCTTATACACCCACCTACGTCCTATAAGTTTTTTGTTTTGAGATCTAGGAACAATATCTAAGGTTTGAGCTTTATGTAAGGCACCTAATTCCTCATTCATAGCTTCAATTCAGACTTATGATAATTGTGCTTCTTTAAAAGTTCTGGGTTCCTTTATAGCAGAAATAGTAGTCAAGAGAGCTCTATGTCTTGGTGAAAAGCTATCATAGGAAACGAACCATTCAGGGGTCTGGAGTCTCGACTTGATTTTCTAAGTATAGGTTGAGTAGCATGAGAAGGTCATCTACAGTAATGATGATCAAAAGGAATAACAAAAAACCTTAATGACGAGTGTTTATCCTGATAATTTTCTAGATTTATCATATCATTTCGTAAAATATTATTTAAAAAGAAATAAGTATAATCGTTAATGGAACTAACATCATCCATACTTTTAAACATATATTCGTGTTCCAAAAAATTGACATCTCTAGATACATACAGTTTGTCATTTTTATAATCATAACATCTATATCCTTTTTATTTATTCATACCCAAAAAATACACATTTTATGGCACGAGAGGACAATTTATCATTTTTGTTAGTATAAACAAAACATTTGCATCCAAAAATTTTTAGTTTAGAGTAGTTGGGTGGAATTTTAAAAAGCTTTTATAAAGGAGACATGTTTTGTAAAATGGAAGAAGTCATATGGTTAATTAAATAAATAGCAGTTATGATTACTTTTGCCGATTTTTTTTTAAGAACCCTACTAGATATGAGTAATGTGCTTGTGGTTTCTAGAATATGTTTTGAAATCCCATTTTGTTGGGGAGTCTTAATGGAAGAAGATTGATGAACAATTCCAAATTTATTAAGATAGTTTTGAAATTCTTTAGACATAAATTCCCCTCCCGAGTCAGTTTTGAAAATCTTAATTTCAGAGACAAATTGATTTTTCACAAGGTTATGAAAAATAACAAAATTTTGAAAAAATCGGATTTGGCTTTTAAAAGATACACCAAAGTATATCTAGTGAAGTCGTCAATGAAAATAATATATTATGAGATACCTCATTTAGACATAACGGGTGTAGAACCCCAAACATCTGAATGAACAATTTCAAAAGGTCTCGTGGTAACTTGCGTTTTGTTCAAGAATGGGAGGTGTTGCATTTTACCAAGTACACAATCTTTGCAAGAAAAATGCTCAGTAGTCTTTATTCTAAAAGAACATTGATACAATTTTTGAATATTAAGATGTCTTAATCTCTTGTGCCACGAAAGAAGATCATTTGATAAAACATTAACATATCCTATATTATGCAAGTAATCCAGGATATAAAGTCTGCCATTCCTATGGCCACACCCAATCACCTTCTTTCATAGGCGATCCTATACAATACATCTCATGGATGAAAAAATTATAACACAACCATCATCCGTAGTTTTAGATACAAAAAGAGAGTTTAAATTTAGCTTTAGAACAACACTTATTTTAGAAATATCAAATTTTTTGTTTTGAAGATCACTAATCTTATCAATATTTAATTTAGTTCCATCTGTAGTATAAACACTAGATAGGAGCTTACTAACATAAGAATTTAAAATTTTCTCATTACAAGTCATATAGAAAGAAGCCAAGAAGTCATTCCTTGAGTTTCTTTTGTTGAAGAAGAGCAAACCGCTCCAATTGTTGCTTTTTCCTTCATTTGAAGTATCTTGACTTTTTCTTGATGTGCAAAAATGGAGGAAACTTATTCTTCTACCATAGCCGGTTTCTTTTTTAACTTAGGGCAATTTGGCCTAATATGACCGACGTCTCTACAAAAGTGACGAATGACTTTTCTTCTAGGCTCTCGTTACCCTTCAATTTTAAAATATGGAGGGCGATATGTCTTTACATTTACTCCTGGTTTAAATGCGGTTAAGGTGACATCTCTTTGAAGCCTAACTTCATTTATTCTTGTTTTCGCTATTTGAAGATCAGTAATAACCTCTTCTTTAGTTGAAAAAGGTTTTCGATGGATGAGGAATGACACCTTCAAATTCTTCTCGAAGGCTTCTTAAGAATTGGTATACGAAGTCTTCATTGTCTTCACATTATATTTCACTAAGACAATGTATACATGTTTTTTTTATATCCATACAATTAATTCCATACATTAGAATATTCACAAAAAAATTCGTTTACCCCTTTATCTCATTGTCGAAGAGATGTTAGTTTGTCTCATATTACCATTCTATGAGTAACATCGTTTTGAACATGAGATTTTTTTAACTATTCTCATGCTTTTTGACATTAGTAAAGTCAGCCAAGGTGTCCCTAGTACGGTCATTTACATTGTTCATGAGCATCATAGGACCGTTCGATGACCTCTTTCATATTCTTCCTTTTGCTCAAGCGTGGCATTAACAGAATGTTATACCTTCGAACCACTTACATAACCCCATAATTTTTAAAAATATGTATAATTTTTCATAGATTGGGCCTATGTTTTGTAGTTTGAAGGTGTTAAACGAAAATTAAATCATCATTTCTCATCCATATTTCAAAGAGAAAATAATTATAAAGAGGTAAACTTACAATAAAGTCAGGAGCATTATTAACACGCTTTTTGAGGTGACAAACGACGTTATTACAATCGAGAATGACTCTTATACTATGTAATGAAGACAATACTTTAAGATAGTAGCGGAAGATGAATGAATAAATATCAAGATCGATGAATAGATATAACCACAATGTAACTATCACAAAGCCTTATAAAAGCATATAATCTCACTCAGTGCTATGAAGGCACACTAAAAGTAGTGAATAATCAACCAACAACTTAAGTTACAAAAGTGTATATTGGAAGTATTTATATAAAAGAAGAGTGTGGGGAAGAGTAGACAACACTCCCTGCACTGGAGCAAGGGCCCCAACGGCTAAATGATACTTCATGTAGCTGTTGGGGGCCCTAACTCCTTGGCCCTTTTGGCCTCGTCCTGGCCCTAAAGGCCATATTTACATACAATTTACAACAAGTTCTATATATGAAGAGATGTCAAATTTTTTGAAAATAAATATGTATTTAAAAACATGAATAATGTTAATCCAATTGATGATTGTTCTTATTCCTTTTTAAATGATATTTTTTGAGATGATGTGCTACATGTAGAAAATGATGAACACATGATTTCAAGGCATTCTGTTATTCCCATTGATCAATATTACACTAGGAGACCTTCTAATGTTACCCAATCTATACATAGAAGGTTCGGTCGTCATTCTAGACCTCCTGAATGGTTTGTTTCGAATGATTGTTTTTCACCAAGACATAAAGCTTTAATAATCAATATTTTGTCTATAAGGGAACCTATAACTTTTAAGGAAGCTCAATTGTCAGAAGACTGGATTCACACTATGAATGAAGAATTAAATGCTTTATATAGAGCTCAAACTTGGGATGTTGTTCTTAGACCACAAAACAAAAAGACTGTAGCCATTGGGGGCTCACAGTCACCCGACCCCCAATGGCTAGAAATTCTAGCCGTTAGGGGACTAGCTATGACCAGCCTCTTCTTCCTCTCTTTTTCCTCTTGTTCTCTTCTATAAATACCTCACTCATGGAGATATTTTCTAAATCCTTTTGTTGCTAAATAATATTGATTTATGTTATATTATACTTTTGTTGCATATGCTTTATTATATTCTTTTCTAAGGCTTTGTGATTGACATTTTGAGGTGATATTCACCGATCTTCCGCTGCTACATTGAAGCATCGACTTCATTACAACAAATACCGGTTCATGTTTGGATCTTTTTTTGTTGAAACAAAAAGCACACTTTTAGGATCCATTTAGGAACAGGAATGATGCGAGGCTCTTGAACCCTTGACATTAACACAAACTTTTCCGGTCCTACTCATGTCGGGTCTAAAATTGCCACCCCTAGATGCGAGATGTTATAGTTCTTAAAGTAATCACTGATTTTATCTTATTTAGCGAAGTTTTATCAAGTGTTATGTGTAAGGAAAGTATCCCATGTTGCATGGGTCCAAAATTTCGATACAGCCAATACATGTCTATGTGTATTGACCGTATCTTAAAAATAATCTATTAAAATGATTTTTTTGAGTACACAAGCTCTGTGTTGACCTTATTGTGCAATACGACTGATACAACAGTATGGTTGATGTGGCATATATCACACAATATAGGGTGATATAAGGGTCTACAATCTCTTTATTGGTTGTATCCTAAGGTACAGCTGATACACCGACAGTACCAATGTGCCTATATCTTATGATACAGGTCAGTACGATTCACATTTGTGATTACGACTTGTATGTCATATTGGTTATGTACCAATTTGTATTGGTTGGTATGCATGATACAGATAACTGATCTTGACATTGTTTGTGTGACCATCAGCACGCTTTGAGCTAACATGGTATTTTTGGAATCCTAGTGCAGGCCTGATATTGAGTTCTAAACATTAGCAATGATGGTGTCAAGAAAGTTCACGTAATAGTTGGAAGTATTGGATATAATGTAATGTTACAATGTCGTGCGATCTAATTATTTTTATTGAAACCTTTACTTTTCTCAAATGCTTTGAATGTTTTAAATAGAAGAATCTGTGCAAAAGGGAGAGGTCTTTTGCATTTTAAGGTGTTGTAGAAGCTGTAATATGTCTAAGCTGGACACAATAATGGTTGATAGTTGGGTGTCCTTTGCAACAATAGATTCAACTTACCTTTTCGAAACAATGTTATAATAACCTTATTGTATTGTAAAATAATGTCATATATGCTAGCTGGAATCTAGTTTTCCCTTATCACGATATCTGAAGTATTAATTTGTATCACATCATGCCAGTCTATTTCTCATCAAAGAAAATTTTATCTCCGTGAGGCAGTGACAAGGTTTTTTTTAAGGCCCCAGACCAAGAAAACTCTTCTTTAATCTCTCAAATCATGCAAGATGGTTGGACTGAACCATGCAACCTTAACATATGATTGATTTGAAATTTGAGTGATTCAATTTGGTGTTTGTTTGTTATGTGTGGAAGGAATTAAGAAAGTATAGTTCCTGTAATGTTTAAATGTCATTTACGATTTTCTTCTTGATTCTTTTCCTTGGTTTGCTTGCACAATGTTCGTGTATTTCAATGCAGCTATTTTGGTGGTTTTATGTTATATTTAATGCTTGAGTGCTGTTCCTTTGTTTTGCTAACCATATTTGAATTCTAATTTTCTGATTTTATCCTAATCGTTGGATTTTCTGTATCAAATGATTTCTGGACTTCTATCCATGTTGGGTGCAGGATGTGCTTTATATATCTCTAGCTTATGGTCCCCTCGATTGATGATTGCGTTATCCTTGAGCCCTACAATCCATTTGCATTTCCACTTACTGTTCTTATCTTCATTGTTTAATGCTCAATAATCGTTCCTTGTATTGCATATGTTAATATGTCCTTTATTGTATCTTAAATTCAATGACCAATGCTTTCTTGCCCTTGTTTGTGAGCATTACCAAGACAAACATGGTTGCATTGTTGCAACCTTGCACGTGTATGTGCACATTTCCTATGTGGCATATGTTAATTACTATTAATTATTATTTTCCAGGAAAGTGACAGGGTTCCCTTCTTTCATCAAGCACTGATGCGTGCTACAACAAAACGTGATTCTGTTGTAGCTGCTGTGTTATCTTTGATTTCTTTCTCTCGCAATCCTGTGAGTATTCAAGCTTTGTTACTTCTTCTCATATAGGTTTGCTTTTGATGGTAGATGGCCTAGATACTACAACCCAGGCCTCGCCTATCCCTTATTTTTTGTTCAAAACTCAAATGTCACATGCTTTTGGATGTGTTGGTTAGTTGTATGTGGATAATTGTACAAAAGGTTTAGCTTGTTTGTTTTGGTTCTTTCTCTTTTTCCCTTGTGCAGGCATTACAATTGGCTGCAGCTAAGGTGCTTTCCAAACTTTGTATGCTTGGTGAAAAGGCATATCCTCATTCAGTTGGAATTCTGAGTTTCATTTCTAATGATATTCAGGTCAAGTATAGCTGAAGGGTTTGCTTTGCTGTTTTGACTCATCATGCCCACGTGGGGCACATTTCTTGTTCTTGTTTATGCGAAATATTCTCAATGGTTTTAACTAGAACCTTTGCCTACCTTTATTTTTCAGGTTGAACACTTAAGCTTTTCAATTTCTGACATAATATCTTCTGAGATGCCAGAGAACAAGGATTTATTTGTTTCAATTGTTGAAGTGCTAATAGCTTCAGCCACGTATCAGGTCTGTCCATGCCGCTTTTAGAAACTACCCAGCAGTTGACGCTATATTAGGATGTAAGCTTTATATAGAAATGCTTTGTTGTGTATTATTTATGATGCCTTAAATGCACAACTCTTGTGTAAGATTCAAATCAGTTCATTTGTTTCATGGGGGCTACCTATGTATTAGAATTGAGTGAGTTGGTGTACTTTTACGCAGGTAGTGTATGCCAAATATATACTTTCTGATAATCATAAACCTCAGGGCGACTTTGTTTTGGTTTCTTTGCTTATTTATGTCACTTTGTCATTTGATTAGGTGGTTTCTTTATTTATTTTAGGAAAAACTTCACTTTAGTGCCATGTGATTTGTGAAATTGTAACTCTAGTATTTTTTTAACTTTAGTGTGGTTCACTTTAGTGCCATGCTACTTGTGCCATGTGCTTTTTGGGAAGAGTTAGATAAGGTGATTCAAAGGATTCCACAAAGGGAGATGATTTGTTTAGGAGGAGACTTAAATGGACATGTTGGTGAAGAGGTATTAGGATATCAAGGTATTCATGGAAACTTTGGTTTTGGGGATATAAATGAGGAAGGTAGGGAGATTTTAAATTTTGCTATGGCATTTGATCTCTTTATAGTCAATACAATCTTCAAAAAACGAGATGAACATTTAATTACTTATAAGATTGGCTTATCACAAACACAAATTGATTACTTCATTTGGAGAGAAAAAGATAGAGCATGTTGTAAAGATTGCAAGGTAATTTCAGGAGAAAGTTTAACCACTAAATTTCAACTTTTAGTTATGGATTTACAAATAAAAAAATGAACAAAGAAGAAAAGAGTGCATCGATCTATTCAGACTAAATGGTGGAACCTCAAAAGCGAGAAAGAAGAAATATTTAAACACAAGGAGATGCTTGGAATTATGTTGGTATACCTTGTGATATGTGGAACAATATGGCTATACATTTTAGGAAAGTGGCGAAAGATGTGTTAGGTGAATCTAAGGGAGGTGTACCGGTACAAAAAGAAGCTTGGTGGTGGGGTGAAGTAGTGCAAAAGAAAATCAAGGCAAAGACGGCTAAGAAAACTAGTGAAACTTTAGAGGCTTATAAGAAAGCGAAGAAGGAAGGGAAAAAGGCTGTCAGTGAAGCAAAAACAAAAATTTGGGAGAATTTATATAAAAACTCAACTCAAAAGAGGGTGAAAAGATATTTTTAGGATAGCTAGGGCTAGAGATAAGAAAACTAAAGATCTTAATTCTGTTAGATGCATCAAAGACGAGGATGAAAAAATTCTAGTGGCAAATGGTGATATAAGAAATAGATAGAAAAACTATTTTATAAGATTTTTAATGAAAATAAAGATGTTAATATTAGCTTAGGAGAGTTAGCTAAATCAAAAAAGTATATAAACCACAATTTCTACCGACGTATTCAAAAGAATGAAGTCAAAGAGGCTCTTAAACATATGAAGGGTGGTAAATCGGTAGGACCAGATAATATTCCTATAGAAGTTTGGAAAATACTAGGAGAAATAAGAATCACTTGGCTCACAAGACTATTTAATAAAATATGGAGAAACCAAAAGATGCTCGAGGAATGGAGAGCGAGTATATTTATACCCATATAAAAGAACGAGGGAGACATTCATAATTGTGCGAATTATCGAGGTATAAGTTAATGAGCCATACTATGAAATTGTGGGAAAGAATTATAGAACGTAGGTTAAAACAAGTATCAAGTACAATAGATAACCAATTTGGATTCGTGCTAGGTAGATCTAATGTTGAAGCGATTCACCTTTTGAGACGTCTTATGGAACATTTTAGAGCAAAAAAGAAAGACCTTTACATGATATTTATTGATCTAGAAAAAGCTTACGATAGGATACCGAGGGAGGTTATTTGGAGAACCTTGAAAAAAAGAGGTATCTCATTGACATACATTAACCTTATAAGAGACATGTACGATGGTGCAAAGACATGTGTGAGGACTCATGAAGGAATGACAAACTTCTTTGAAGTTAATATTGGGTTAGATCAAGGATCAACTTTAAGTCCATACTTATTTATAATGGTGATTGATGAGTTAACAAAACATATTCAAGATGAAATGCCTTGGTGTATGTTATTTGCAAATGACATTGTGTTAGTGGAGGAGTCTAAGGAAAAAATTAATAGAAAATTGGAACTATGGAGAGAAACATTAGAAAGCAAAGGCCTTCGACTTAGTAGAACAAAGACATAATATATGGAATGTAAGTTTGATCATTTGATTACTTTAGAGGACATAAAAATTAAAATTGACACACATTGCATCCCCCAAAAAGAAAGTTTTAAATACATAGGGTGAATTTTTCAGAGTGATGGAGTTGTTACGCATAAAATTAATGTCGGCTGGTTAAAATGGAGAGGAGCATAAGGTATTCTTTGTGATAAGAAGATACCATTAAAGTTAAAAGGTAAATATTATAGAGCAATAATTAGACCTGCCATGTTTTATGGTTCTGAGAGTTGGGCAGTTAATAATTAATATGTACAAAAGATGTCTTTGACATAAATGAAGATGTTGATATGGATGAGTGGTCATACAAGAAAAGACCGTAACATAATGAGGTTGTTAGAAACAAATTAGGAGTGACACCAATAGAGGATAAAATGAGAGAATATCGTTTAAGATGGTTTGAACATATAGAAAGAAGATCGGAAGAACTTGTAAGAAGGTATGAAACACTACATTTGGAAAGTGTTAAAAGAGGTAGAGGACGACCACAAAAGTGTTGGAAAGAAACAATAAAGAATGATCTAGCTTATTGTGAGTTAAATGCTAACATGGCACATGATAGAGCTCAGTGGAAACAAAGAATCCATGTAGCGGACCCTGTCTAGTATGGGAAAAGGCTTAGTTGTTGTTGTTGCTGTTGTTGTGTTAGTGTGGTTCATGCTGTTACGTCACTTAGAGGCCAATAGCTGACATCGTTCGATTTAGTGTGGCATGCTTATGTGGTGCCGCATGAGCCACCTCAGCATTTTTTCTGCTTTTCACTAACGTGACATGTTTGCATTGGCATGTATGTTGATGTGGCACCACTTGAGCATACAATACAACAACTAAGCCTTTTCCCATATTAGATGGGTCAGCTACATGGATTCTTTATTTCCATAGAGCTCAATCCTGTGCCATATGGAAACAAAGAATCCATGTGGCCTCGGTGGCTATATGGATTCTTTTTTCCGATAGCTCGATCATGTGCTTGTAAACAAAGAATACATGCAGCTGACCCCATTTAATAATGAAAAAAGGCTTAGTTGTTATATTGTGTGCTCAAGTGGTGCCACATCAGCATACTCGGTAGAAAAATTGAACGGCATTACTTGTTGGCCTCTAAAGTGTCGTAGAAAAACCAAAGGGTATTGAAATGACAATTTCTTAAACCACATATTACTAAAGTGAAGTTTTTCTTTTCTTTAGTCTGCGTGCCAAGAAGAAACAAGTACTAATGTTTTAAAGCTAGATGTTACTTCTTTTGATTGTTAGACATCGTACAAGTTTCTTCTCTTATTAGTACTCCTGCATTATGCAGCCTCCGCTCCTTTTATCTCTATTTTTTTATGGAGAAGGTGCTGGTGAAGCTTTTGGTAATGATGAGACTGATCAGCCTGAAGATAAACCTGGGGAACATGATTCTCCCAGTCTTCTTAGGCCAAGGGAGTCTGGACGTCTGATCGACTCACTTTTGAAGTATATTGAGAGGGCTCCTGATCTCATTAAAAGGTTTTCTCTTTGATGATTTTTGTTAATTTTTCATTCTGTAGTAACATTTGTCTTTGGTTGCCTCCTGAAAGTTTTAAATTAATGGTAACATATATTGATCTCGTGAAACCTCTCTATGCCAGCGATCCTGAATCACTGCTTCGAGTACTGCATTTCCTAAGGGTTCTCTGGCGAGGAGGCACACAGTTTACCAATATAGTGGAAATGCTGAAAGGTTCCAAAATGTTCTGGAATAACCTCTCTGCTCTTTCAATTACCTCTCTTAACCAGCCTTCAAGTGGGAAAATAAGTGATGATGGAAATCTTCATCTTGCATATGTGTATCATTGTCAATCTGCTGCTTTAGAAATCATGGCTTGTGATGCCCTTTGGAAACAGAAATTGCTAAATTCGGACGCATCAAAGGACATTGGTGCTTCAGCTGATGGAAAGAACGGTAGCACTGTTAAATCTTTGACAAATAGCAATAATCATAACAGTCCCAACTTGGAAGATATCATATCCGATTGGCACAAGGAATCAACAATCTACAGAATGATCAAATCCTCTGTGCCTTGTTTGTATGATAGGAACACCATTCGCCAGGCCACGGTAACTCCACATGAAGACTATCATGCGTTATTTATTTGTCTCCTTTTCTTGTTAATTCCTGCATTACTGTTTCTGATGGTGTTTATTTTATATGCAACACTGATGGTTTGAAGTCGTATACCTGTTTTTCAGGTACCATGGAAATAAAATAAATTGAAAACATGAGAAAGATCACAACAAAGGCTTCTTTGAGCTACAATATATCTCACACCAACCCTAAACACAGGACTAATAAGAAAATATTTTTTTGAGAGAAAGTTCTTGTTTTATCTTCAATAATTTTCTTTTGTAAATCTCACATGTATGTGTATGTGCGTGTCTATCTATCTCTGTCTCTATCTATATCTATCTACAATATATCTATATGCGTGTGTGTGTTTCCCAAAAATAATCCCAAGTATCTACACACTAGGTGGGACCACTTGGATTCTTAGCCAACATCGAGCTCAAACTTGTATCATATTAGCAATTAACTCTAAGAAAGTAGGATAATGTTTTTTGTTTCCTTCCAATATTTACATGCCTTCCTCTGTCTGTTTCGAAGTGACCACCATTCAGTTTCTTACTTGAGCTCCGAGTCCAAGTTGCCCTTCTCCAAATGTCTAAACCACCTTAAGCATCTGTTTTTCATTATCTTTGGTTAATGTCACTCCAGCCCTTTATCTATTAACCTCTTTTTGGATTTCTTTTCTTTGTGTGGCAAAATAGCCATTCAACATCTTCATTTTGTTTGCACACACCTTATGCATATGCTGATCGTTGACTACCCAAAACCATAAAGCTTTGCTTCTCTTACTAGTGTCTTATATTTAATTTCTGGGGTGCCTTTTTTATTCACAAAGTATGCGTGACACACCTCTTCAATGTAGTCAATCTGCATTAATTCTACATGTGATGTCTAGATGAATTTATTTTTAAACATGTTTGCACAAATGGTGACAGGGATAAAATTGTATTAAAAGTAGGTCACACAAGCATTTTTATGGGAACTTATTCATGTCAAATATCTGCAGGTGGCTGGAAGCTTATGTATCGTACATTTAATTGTGAAATGGTTGGCTGGTGATGTTGGCAGTTTGTCTCTAACAGCCGTTAATATGGTTCAGGTGATAGCGAAAAAGGTACTATGAGGATCTCTGATAATGCGATGTCTTTGGCAGTGCATTTTGATGGTAATATTCGTCTTTCTGATCCATATTTAATGTTCTTGGTGGTGGTGCTAATGCAGCTGAGTGAACAATCAGTTTTCCTGGATCTAGTTGCTCAACATTCGGTGCATGGTTGCGGGTAACTGCACTTTCTTCTTTGCCGTATGAATACCTGTTGCCAGTAGTGCTTATATGTCTTCTAAAATGTGCTTAGTAGCCCTAATGCACCTCAGGAACTTAAGGCATGAAAACAAAATCGATGTGCCTCTTTTTACTCTTAATAATCCGCTTAGAGTGCTAAACTGATCTGCTTAAATGGGCTATTAAGTTATCTTTTTTTTTTCATGTTGATGTTTTTATTTGTCCCCTTTTATCCACCTTCCCTTCCCCCCTTTTTCTTGCTTTCCTGGCTCTTTTAGCCCTTATGTGTACTTCTCAATAGCTCACATGCAAACTGCTTTGTTCTTGACTTTGTATCATGTATTTATTTTTATTATGTCTCAAATATATTGTGTTTTTAATTTGAATTCATGTATCTTTTTTAGACATTCTTGATTTTGGATGCTTCTTCTTTTGCCTCCACATATGTCATTTATTCAGTTATTCTTTCACATTGTCAATATGTATTTAGTCTTCTACTAGCTGGTGTATGCAGGTTATTGTTTTAGGTCTTTTGGTAAATACATTTTCTTTTGTTTGTGAATTAGGCATGTTTTGCAATGTAGTTTTTGAATTGATTTAAATTTTAATCTCATCTTATTCTTTTGTAATCACATATTATTTTACTTATTTATTAATATTAGTGGACTGTCTAATCGACTAAAGTGACACTTAACGGGTACTTAATTGCTGAGGAGCCCCATCACTTTTGTATGCTCTATTAAGCCAAACATCAGTTAAGGTTACCCATTCCTCTTGTGTATGTTTGAGTTTCATGCTAATGTAAACTGAATATTCCTATCATCCTATGTACTAAGATTGATGACCTTGGATTTGTGAGAGTCCTAAAGGGAAAAGTAACCACAGAATCTCAAAAATCTTTCATTTGAAAGCTCGTGGACATATGATGTTCTTATATGTTTAACGTGATTGTTGTAATTCTCGACATAAATTGGCTTTCAGTATTTTCAGTGACATCTTTATGCACGTGATATTTTTTTAAATGTTTTGCAGCCCAATGCATGATCTAAGATCACAGATTTTCAATGACCTATGCCACCATATTCATGACGAGTTGAACAAGCTGCAGTTTCCTTCTGGTCAGCTGAAGGAACTGTCACAATTTCTCCTACAGTTGGACCCTTGGCAGTTATACAAACCTAGGCATTCAGCTCTCGTTGCACCACCTGGTCTAACTAATTATCTATTTGACACAATCAGCTTACGCGCTGACATGGGGTTGGACTTTTGGCTTACATCAGAATGGAGAAAATTGAAGACTGTAGCAGAAAATATGTTATCATGCATGGAACATGCCAATCTGATGGCACTTCTGGCTGATTCCCAGGTTGTCAAGCTGAAATCATTGACATTGTTGTTGTCCACAAGCACAGAAAGTGTAAGTATTTACTTTCTGGGAATGCAATAGTTGCTCAAGTTAAGCTGTAATTTTTATGTAGCTTTGTTTCTCACCTTCTTGCATCATCTAAATCTTCTACTGTCTTTCTTGTCCTATGCTTGTGATTCTTCAATTTTCTCTTTCAGTTGACTGAAACCAGGCCAGCAACTCATGACCAAGGGTCCTTACAGTTGTTGGAGTCATCGATTGATCACTTGTGCAAATGTTTGCAGAAGGCTGATATTTCAGATTATGGCACTGACACCATGGAACAAAATATTTTAGAAGCACAAACAGAAATCTTGCTGCTTCTTGTGAGTAACCTGTACAGCCAATATTCACCATCAAGTAACAAGAAGCATGCACTATCATTATGTCTATTGATCATCAAGTCAGCAGCCTCAAACCTTAAAGCAATCATTGATGTCAAGTCTTTCTGTGTAAGGCCGACGAAAGTTGTCAAACATCTACTCACACTAATTTTGCTGTCTGTGGAGTACATCAAATCTGTAGTATCTGAAAATCTAAGTGCGTTTGCTGATGATGTTGCGGCTGAAATGACAATGGTGAGTTTGAGGGTATTACCAGTCCTCTGCAGTGCAGTTGGGAATGCTGACTATTGCGACCTCTCATTGGCTGCACTAGATGTCATATTAAGTGGGATTTTGGCTGCTAGCACATGGCTTCCTGTTCTCCGGGGACATTTACCGCTGCAACAGATAATGGAACTACTTCAGCAAGTCCACTCTGTTGCTTCTGTTGATGTGATCTTGAAATTTCTTCTAACATTAGCACGTGTTAAGGGGGGGACTGAGATGCTGGTGCAAAGCGAATTTCCTTCGTATCTGAAGATATTGCTTAACCTGTCTTTGGAGGAGAATCAGCATTTACCAATCTCTGGGATAGAAAATGGCTTTTTGAGGACTTCCGAACAGAAAAGATATAAGCATGTATGGGAACTTGGGATGGCTATTCTTGCTGCCATGGTTAATTCATTAGGGGAAGATGCCTCATCAGAAATGATCGTTGAAGAAGCTGCATCATATCTTTTCTTAGAAAAGCCACATTTGATGTCTTTCCTGTCCGCCCTTAACTTCCCCCCCAATGATCGTGACAAGAAGAGGGCCAGAATTCAGAAACCTCAAACATCGTTATTGTCTTTGAGAGAAACAGAGCATGCCCTTATTTTAATTTGTGAACTTTCAAAACATAGGACATGGTTGAAGGTGATGCGGACTTCTAATTCACAACTGAGGGAGAGAATTATACATCTTTTAGCCTTTATCAGCAAGGAACCACAGCTTTTAGGAAAATCACCGAATAAGTTTGCCCCTTTTTTCTGCCCTCCAACACTGAAAGAAGAACGTGAGTTCTGTAAAAGACCTTCATCCGTTCATAGCAAGTGTGGATGGTTTTCACTAGCAGCCAGTTGTGTACCTAAAGATACAGTAATTGGTCTTCCTGGCTCAAAAGTACCTACAATCCAAGGCAAAGCTGATGAAAATACTGGATCCGGACAGTACACATACTTCTCTTATCTGACTGCTGTGCAGATATATAAGATCGCAGTTCTGATTCTGGAATTTTTGTGTACGCAAGCAACAGCTGCTGCCAAATCTGCAGAGGATGTTGGGGTAATTGATTTTGCTCATTTTCCTGAGCTCCCCATGCCCGAGATACTGCACGGTTTACAGGTAGTTTTTTATGCATAAGATTGTTGTGCATTTCCTGCTTGGATGATGTCATCACCTCGTATGAAGGATCTGGCTACTCAAGTTTACTTCCACTCAATCTCTATCTGTTGAACTGATTGCTTTATGCCAGTATTTGTGACCAACTGTGATGCATTTGTCTCGCAGGATCAAGCTGTTGCAATTGTTACAGAATTGCTCGAGAGCAATAGGACAACAACTGTTACATCCGATGTTCAGAAAGTGTGTCATTTGATGATGCAAATAATGGAAAAAGCATTGTATCTTGAACTTTGTGTATCTCAGACTTGTGGGATGAAACCAGTGTCTGCCAGAGTTGAAGATTTCTTCAAGGAAATCAAAGCTTTGGTTAAAGGTAACAATGTTGCCTACTTGAATCTGCATGTTATATGTTTTTTCCCTTTCATCTATTCCAGACCACCATAGCTTTTTTTCCCCCTCTGTTGATTCGCAAACTGGGTTGGGCAGACCCTACTTGATATGCAACTCCCGGGTATTGAGCTCATGAGCTCCAAGGTTCGTTTGTGTTGTCCACCAAGCCAGGAGACCTATGGTTCCTTGTGCATGTGTAGCCTATTCTTCACGTTACTGACAAATAGAATTTCTTGTTTCAGCATCAGAAGGGCATGAATTCATAGAGCCTTTGATGAAATGTGTGAAGCAGATAATAGTGCTTGTATACCCTGACTTGTTGCAAATGGATGGGATCTCATGGAGTTGAATAATTTTAGCCTAAGTTGCATCAAGTTCTTCTACAGCGTATGATGGATCTCTGGTGTTGTTCATCTGTTATTAACACTGGATCTGTTTGGCAATCGAGATGGGCTTCAGTTTTAAGAGTTAACAAACTGAATAGGAGATCAGAAGCGTTGACCTGTCACTAGCACTGGTTTTCTGTGGCTGTCCAGATGGGTCACTTAAAAGGAGATGACAAACGCAACAGGAGATCAGAAGTTGTTGATGGCCACTTACAGGCTTCTCAATATCATGTCAAGTCGATGCTGCTTTTGAATGAATGAGTAAAGCGTCTTTCCTGCGATTTGCCAATCCAGTGGACTCTTCTATCTGTTGAAGGCTAGCAAAAACTGATGCTAATCAGCCAACGTGGATACTTCAGAAAGGACACGAGGTGTGTCAACTCGGTATGATTTCCTATTGACATGGACATGGACAAAATCGATGTTCCTGTGAAATAGGTTGCTTGAGAGTCAAGATGTATTCTAATTTTAGTTTTATTATTATGTAATGGTTGGATTCTGAGGTAGATAAAAACTCTTATTGAATGAATGTTAACTTACTTCCTTGTGTGCATTTTCAGATTAATAAGAGTTCCTATCAGCAAATTCCTATGGTTTTTAAAGTTTCATATTTCATAGTATTTTATCAGCGAGGCTCGTCAAGGAAACTAATTAACTTAGTTCATTATTACGGAAAGAGTTGTACAATTGAATTGTCTGCTTTTAAGGAAAACTGATGTAAGAAGAGTTTCACTAGTTTGGCTGTTTGATTGGTCGATAAGTGACTTTTTTCTCCCGGTATTGTTAAATAGCATTGCATTTTGACTCAGTTGACAGTTCGATGACTAGGATCTGAATGATGGCGTTGTAAGGAAAATTAATACCTGAATCTTTGATTAATGGACCTCGCAAAAGAGAGGTTTTACAAAACCAAGCCATAAGGCTTATATTTCTTGGTGTCCAAGAGAACATTATACAAGAGGCATTAGCAGAAAGCATCTCCAACCGATTAGAAATCTAGCTGTTGGAGTGCCCAAGGACTAGTTGGGACTTCTTTCAACAAAATATAAACTAAAAGAAATTAAAAATAAAAGAAATAACACGTGCGCAAAATAGTGTGCAATATGCATAGTGAATACTTTTAGCGCACTCTCAAATTTATGGTGTTATTATTGAAAGTTTGCTAATTAAAATTTTGAAAGTGAGAGGACTTTGGTCTTGTAACACTCTTGAATGTTTTTTTCTGTTTTTTTTTTTGTTAAGATTTATATCTTTATTTTAGTATGTACAACAAAACTTATAGAATAAAATCTGAATGAAAGTATTAAGATACTATAACTAGAATAATACAAACTTGAAACTTAAGTTCTTAATTTTAAAAATATAAAGCAAGATCTTAAGGTTTGAAAGAAGTTTTCAAAATATTTTGCTAAAAATATTTTTTTTAAAATATTTAATAAAAGCATTGATCACCTAAGTAAGCCTGTCTTATATAGCAAATAAGTTCATGAGTCACAATAAACTTGCAACATTACAAAATCAAAGATATATTAATATGATAAACAAATACTAACTGAACTTAAGAAAGAGCTCGAACCAACAAGCTTTAAGGTTAAGCTCAAACTCGAGCTTTTAAGATTAAACTCGAATCATTCAATCAATCACATTAAAATACAAAGGCCCTTAAACAACTTACAAGCCCAAGTGTAACTCTATGAAAAAGGATAATAAGAGAATCTGATAAGGTCATCAAAAAGTAGTATTAAATATGTGAATAAATTATAGCAATGTTATAAAGTCAATTTAAATAAATTATTAATATTTTGTTTTTTACATGAAGAAAGTTCAATTGTCAAAAATATAATATTTGATAAAAAAATATTTGTATTGTCCTCAAACTTCTTTACTATTTATAAGATATAAAAGTCATGCATGCCCTTTGAAAAAATAATTATATATATTAAGCACAACAAAGTCATCAAGATAAGCTACCCACAAACATAAGATATCATAATATATCTTATTGGATATGTTAAAATAACAATTAAGTGTATCATCAAACCTTGATTGATCTCAAATCAATTGTCAACAACATATAGGATATCATAGTCCCAACTGAAGTACTTTAAAATGAAGGCCTTCAACAACAATGACATATAGCCGCAACACAACACAAAAATCTTAATCACATGTAGATGCAACTAGTGTTTAAAAACAGTCTAATCTCATAAAGAAAGGCAATCAATCGATCTAATAAATATCATGAACGAGATTAAGTTAGAAAAACCGTTAAAGCCATAGATAAGAATGTAAACAAAAAGTTAGAGTTCGGGTTTGGATCTCGTGGTTGACGAGTCCCACGAATCCAAGCCATGATGAAGGACTAGCCCGCCACTCTAATTTCCCATGTGGAATGCCGATTGTGACTGCTGTCCTTTGTCCTCCTCAAACCTCAACGATGGCCAGCAAAAGAACGCCACCATAGCAGAACTCATGCAGCTAGTTGTTGTCGGCAGGACAACGCTCTCGGGGTTGCCTCACCGACAGAGGGGAAAAGAATCTTGATTAAGGATGCCAATCCGTAGGAGATGACATAGAAGCCCTCGATGAGGTAAACCCTAAGAACATAGGCAAGAGCAATGAGGGAGAAGCAGATCCAATGGCCGAGAGCATGTGGCACGGAGTGGTCAAGAAGATGCTAATATGGCGGTTGGCGACACTCGTCTACGGGCGTCAGACCATGAGAAAAGCCATCCGCCTTCACCTACGTTCCCCGAAAGCGAATCCATCGCCATTTCAATCGCCAGGTGACACCTTCACTCTCTTTTATGCTCATCGATGAAGCCCGCAGTTCAACCGTTATTCCTGGCCAGCAACGCAACACTCAATTACACTTCAACGCAAGGCACAAAGTCTGCTGCGGCTCTCTACAATGCAGTAGATTCGACAACACAACTCAACACATCGATCAATAGTACGACAACAACCCTTTCAACTGTGCAACAATACGACCCAAAAGACTTCTGCTACACAAAGCTTTTCCTCCTGATTTGTAGAAACTAATGGAACAGTAGCTTGATGTTGTCTCTAGCCGGACAGCCAGCCATCGCTCTCGGTGAGCCTGTCACCGTCTACAACTTCTCCCAGCGACCGTGCTCGCTCAGTCACTACCCGCAGCTACTCCCAATAACCGTGCTTACTTTGATACCACGTAAAAAAAATTAATACTTGAATATTTTATAATGAAGCTCTCAAAACGAAGGCTTTACAACCTTAAGGCTTACATTTGTTAATGTAGAAGAGAGAAAATTATATAGGAGGAGGCATCAGCAGCAAGGCCCTCCAAACGGCCAGAAATCTCGTTGGAGGATGCCCAACAGCTAGTTGAGACCTCTTGGTATTGATTCTCTTTCAACAAAACATAAACTAAAAGAAATTAAAAATAAAAGAAAAACTCAAATGTGTAAAATAGATAGTGTGCGCAATATGTGCAACATAAGCACAACGTCTGACACGGCCCCTTAAGCCAGTACCATGGATTATTATGACAAGGTATTGCAACTCTAACCGTAGTGGTAGCCCTTTCTTCCAAATTGAAGAAAGCTAGTGATTTTGGTCATTGGAAACTGATATCTTTATCGAATTACATTATCTTTACATCAACCACATATGAAGGTCAACGAGATATCTTCACCATTTAGTGGGACGCATAACTTGAGCTTCGGAGCATTTTTAATAGCTATTGTTTCAAATACTTCTCTTTCTCTCTCTCTCTCTCTCTATATATATATATATATAAGAAGATTGAATTTTGTCAAAAGTACGAAGGATATTATCAATATGATCGTGTCACTAAAAAACAATCGGTCAACATGAGTGAACAATATCAGAAATGATCTCATTGTTCGTATATATAGGAACTTATGTAGGAATTGGGTCTAGATATGACCGGTTTGGAATTGGCCTGACGGTTCAAACCGGAACCAAACTGGTCTAGAAACCATTAAAACCCGACACTGTTGGTTCCGGTTCCGGTTCCAGTTGTGTTTCGGTCCACATATTTCAAAAACCATCTCAAAACCGAAATTAACGGTTAAGTCATTATATATGTATTATATTTTTAACATATATATGCACAAGTTGATTGTTGGTTCAATGGTAGATTGTTGTCTTTGCTGAAATATGGTGAAGGTTTAACCCATAAATATAAAATTTAATAGGTTTTGAAGCGATTTCAGTTTATCCAGAACTGGACACGTATAATTGGATCTAACCTGAACTGTCAACAGCAAATGGGCCTATGCTATAAAAGTCTGCATTCTTTTTCTTCTTTCAAGTACTTGACGTAAGAAGAAATACAACAAAAGGTCGAAGAGCTTTTCTTCGTCGTTCTCTTTAAAACTTGCCGCACATGGTAATGGCCCCTTTGAATTTCCTTTGTTTTTATTCCATCGGTTTCCTTTCACTAAAACCATGAATATTGTAGCTGACCTCATTTTGATTAAGCGACGCAAAAGGGTTAAAAAAAAATTAAAATTTCAACAAAAACATCGGTATCACAAGTAATATGCAACCAGCTTAAGAAAGAAGCTAGCTGAAAATCCCTAAAAGAAGAATTAAGGATTGTTCGAGAACAAAAAAGGAAAAGAAAATATGGATTATGAATGAACAAAATGTTTTAAAAAATTACACCGAAAAGGCGCTCTGGCAGCGTTGCCCTTGGTGGGGAGTTCGACTCCTAAAAGGTGCAGGTGTGAGTGTGTTAGGCTTCGGCCTCCTCTTGTAACAAACAACAACAAAAAACGTTTAAAAAAAAATTCTTCGTTCTCAACAACAGATTTACTTCAACATTTTCTTTCCCTGCAGTCTAAAGAAAATAAATGCAAAAATCCTTTTTTCAAGAGAATCTAATAAATCTCTCCCAATTGGTGATGAAATGTTAAACACAAATTCTTGGAGAGCATGAGGCTGGAAGATGACGGCGTCGGCATGGGCAGCCTAAAGTCCTACATGGGCATGAAAGCATTAAATGACTGAGGGTTTGGAGGGAAGATGGAGGGTTTACTGCTTCAAATTATGTTTATGTGAGATCCAACCGCCTGTATTTACTGTAACCCCAATTCAAACTATCAGTCCTCTATCTTCCCACATCTAGAAGCAAGTGTTCTATGGATTTCCCGTGAAAGGATCATTTCAAACGCACGATATAATAAAACTTTCCGATCAATCCATTGGCTTTTGTTCTGTCATCCATTTTCTGTGTTCTTGGCTATAATAGACTCTTGATGTTATCCTCAAGTATAAGGTTTACTTACTAGTCATTTCGAGTTTGGGCATGTTAACAAGAAAAATGGCATCAAATTACAGTTGCTTAATTTGCAGGAAAAACCAAAACTAAAATCAAAGTCCCCTCCATGCCAAGCAGGGTGTTTCATGAGCTCTGACCCTCTTAATGGCCATTGTTCATGCTTAGTAGGTATACATGGCCTGTGGGGTGGTTCCAACCGAAACTGAACTGGATAAAAAAAAATTGACTGAAAACAAAAAGGTCAAACCGGTCCCAAAATCAAGAACTAACTTTCCATCGAACCATAATCAGTCGTTCCAAACTAATAGTTTTATCTTTTCAATTTAAAGCTTTTAATGTTTTTCCGAGTTTCAAGCAGTTTAAGACTCAACTCAGAACCGAAACAGGGACCCGATGTTCCAGAAACTAGACCGCATCATGTTTGTCCTGAGAGTAATGCCTGCATTTAAGTCCAAGAATACAAATTTATGGTTTTCTTGAATGCTTTTACAACCTTCTAGGTCTATAAGCATCTTGCATCCAGATTAACTTGAAGGATCTGTGGTAAAAACTGACTTTAACTCTATATTATCCTATTTTTGATATTTCAGGATGACAAACCAATCTATTATACTAAATTACTGTACGACACCAATGGTGCTTTACAAGATATAGCGTTGTGCTAACTTTTTATTTATTTCATGAAGAAAACTAAATTTAGAAAATAAAAGAACCCCATGGTTTCTTTCAAAAAGTCAGTGCTATCTTACATAGTCGGATATTTATAAATGGTCAAAAGTTCAGCACAACGAGCGTTATCTCACCTGGCTAGATGGCCGACTCACAAGTCAGGTCATGGGATCAACAGCATCCGGCTTCGGCCTCCCCCCATTGCACTGAAAAAACGAGTGATTATTTAGATAGCCATATACCGTATGATAGTATCATACGGTACAACACGATAAGAGACGATGATATTTTTGACATTGGTCCCAACATTTTCCTTCAAGTGACGTGTTCGGGTATTCATCAATTTGTGATGCTAAAGTTGAATTCTCAAACTATACAGCAATTATGTGTATCCCATTAAAAATGTACCAATCCGAGAAAACAAAAAACAAAACGAGAGAAGAAAGAGAGAGAGAGAGAGAGAGAGAGAGAGAGAGAGAGAGAGAGAGAGAGAGAGAGAGAGAGAGATCAACGCGCCACCCTCATGGTACACTTACTGGGAACCAGAACCTGAGCCTCTCTAAGAATCCGGCAACTCATCTTAAAAGAATTGTTACTCCATAGTAGCCGGCAACGTTGCTTCGTGCTCGTTGCGATCTTTTTTATTTTCATCTTCCTCAAGGCCTTCACACAGTTCCAGTCTTTCCGGCATTCCACAAGAAGCTTCACAAACGTATCCTTTACAAACAAAATCATGTTATGCTTCGTAGTCACCTTCTTCTTCATGAGTATCCGTTCAGCCAATTGACAAATCACTCGGCAAAGAAACCTTTCATATGATACTCTCACATTAAGTGCAGTTGGTGGAAACCATGACTCATCTTCGTCTGCATCAGCATCATGACCAGCTTCACCTTCATCATCATGATGATCATTATCATAATGACCATCTACATTTGAGTCTTCTTTATCATCATGATCGTGATACTCAGAACTACCAACATATCCATCATCTTCATCATCAAGGTCACTATGATGATCATCTAATGAGGAAGCGGCATATATTGACTTAGGTACGCCGGGAGTTCTCTCCCATGAGAACGGGATGACAGCTAAGGAAGAGACAGGAAAATAGAGAGAGATTGCTGGAGATTTCGGGCATGAGAAGACCCTTAGGGGCCTCTTCGTGAGAAGAAAGGGGTAGGTTTCTCTCTCCAGAAGAAGGTGGTGTTTATTGGCCTTCATGGTTTTGTTCTTGAGAAGAAATTTCTGCGCGGGGAAGAGGTTTAAAAGGAGATGACAAAAGTAGTAATATGTTTTTGAAATGGTAGTTTCGTGATATATACGGACTAGATTAGCTACTTCCAGTTTTGGATGAAGATGGGCCTTTGGATTTTTTAGGAAGGTAGCTTGGCTTTATATATATATGGGGGTAGGCAGCCTCTTCTTCACTTCCAAGATTGTATTCTTAGGAATACTATTTATTGATTGGAAGCCATTGACGTATTGTAAAATCCAAATTAGGTCTCTTAATACACAAGGCAATAGCTACCTGGCTAGAAGTTCAATTCTCAAGTCGAATGTCATGAGTTTGAATGCGGGGCCGTGTATCTGGCTTCAGCCTTCCGGTTGTACCAAAATAAAGAAAAAATCTCTTGCTCATCATCATACCATAGAGTGTTAACGAGCCTATTTGACTGAAACGCATTAAGGTCAAGCAGAATCCACAAATGTTCGAAATCGAAGACGATCCATATTCTGATTATGATCTGCAAAAAAACAATTTGAAGACTTTAAAACATATTATGTTTTTCAAACATAGTCCGGCTATGGTACACATTTGGTTAAAAGATATCCAGGTATCTTCCTTCATGACGGTAACAAGACCCAGATCAGGGTCTCTGGTACCCAAACTAGGAAGCAGGCCTGAACTTGCCTGAATCAACATGGGCTTTAATCCATTCATATCCTTACTCCCTTTTTGCAGATATAGGGTACGTACAGAATTCAAAAAAGACTTCAGAGTATTTCAAACTTGCAGGTCTTTTCTTCTGTCACTGTTTCCGCATTGAATATATTAGCTAGATTTCCGTGAGACAGAATATTGGATACCAGATTAGGGTTCAGTAGATCCTCTACTGCTTGTATTCTCCGAAGTACAACTGGTTATCAAAAGGAAAAACGAATCTTAACATGCGGCATCTTTGCAGGAAGGGGTTGGTAACCTAGGTAGTAATAAACTTCTGATCAAATGCACCTAGTGCTAAACGGTAGGGTTCTCTCACGCCATTCACAGGTGGTGAGTTCCATTGTTGGGGAGCACATGCATGTGTATGTCAGGCTTCGGCCTCCAATTGAAAACAAACAAAAAGAATTCCTGATCAAAAAGGACGGCCAACTTGCTACCACGCTGATTGCAATGAAAAACAGAAATGTCAATACTGGCAACATGTGTGTGAATTTCAAATTTTAACCACTTGAACATTAAAATTTCCCATTATTTGAGTTAGATTTCCAAATGATTGAATTTAATTCAAAGATTATGCTTAACCAATTTCTTGTTTTTTAGGGCCGTTGAACCACCTAATTTTGTCTCGATATATGTCAAATGCAGTTTGAGTAAGACCAGACTGACGAATATTCGTTGGAATGGTTCAAGCCTAATCACTGCTTGAATGGAGTTCTGAGCTACAAAACCCGCACTGCATCTCACACAGACAGTCGGGTTCATAACTGCATCCCTTTCTCATGAGCAACGATCTTTAAAATGATACATCAAATGACACTAGTAGGCGAAAATAATCTATAAGAATCTACTATAACCAGCAAAATTTGGCATCTATTAATACATGTTCCAGCCTTCTGTACACTTCAAGGCAAGGCAAGGATTAGATGCTGGCCTGCCTCTATGAATTCTGGGTACAAGGGAAAACGAAATGGAAGCTGACATGAACATCTTAAATCCTTTATACATGTATTTTGAACATTACATATAGGACATATGGAGATAGCTCTCCTCTGAAGCTTCATCCTCAAATCTGACGCTAACTTTTAGGCTATGAAAACTTTATTGCTCTTACAACCAATATGTACAAACTCTTAGTCATGCACCTGCAGGACAGATTGGGATGAATTTTTATTGGCAAGGTGGCTGAAAGGCAAAGAATTATTTCTGCATATCGATGTGTCTCCCATGCAAACGATGCTCGAATACAGAGAGTACGTGCACCAGATTGCAGCAATTCTTCTCATCCTTAATCGGTGAAAAAGGTCAAGCCCCATCGAGAAAGAACAAACTTAGCTACACCATGCAATTAGTGCCCTCTCTCCCATGCACCAAAATTAAGTTGATTTTTATACGCAGATGCATACATGTCTGATGTGTACCTTTCAATTTCCTAATGCCTCTCCATCTGAAGAGAGCTGTAGTTTTTGCAAGCTTGATTCAAGCTTTAGCTTTTGATCAAATATAGTTCCCAGTTACCTTCACCATCAATCAATCTCAATTCTGAAGAATGGAATGGTATCAAAGCAGGCCTCTGAAAGGTGTAAACATGTTAGACATTCAGAATTGGTCAAGTAGAAGTGTCATGAAAAGCAATGTGCTACCATATACGTACTTGGGAACTGGTGAGAACAGTGATGCCCATCTCTTGGGCAAGTTTGTAGAGATGTTCTTCAATATCAACACTTGTTGCACTGTAATCAAAGAGAAATACCATGATCCGACACATTTTTACTGGAATGAGGCAAAACAAAGAATTTTGAAAGATGCGGAAATGGTACATACTTGGTACACTCATCAAGAATGCCAAATCTTGGATGATGGAAGAACAATCGAGCCTGCCAAGAACATCAAACACAAATAAGCACAGAAAATACTCGTCATTTTAGCAGCAGACAAGACCTTAATGATGAAATTTGACAAGTATTAAAAGAGAGAGGACGACCACAGAAGTGGTGGAAAGAAACAATAAAGAATGATCTAGCTTATTGTGAGTTAACTGCTAACATGGCACATGATAGGGCTCTGTGAAAACAAAGAATCCATGTAGCCGACCCCGTCTAGTATGGGAAAAGGCTTAGTTGTGGTTGTTGTTGTTTAGCAGCAGACAAGACCTTAATGATGAAATTTGACAAGGTCAACTTTTTCGTAAAAACTTACCATGCCGAGTCTTTGCTGTTCCCCAAGGGATAGAACATCTTCCCAATTTTGAGTAGCATCCCAGCCATCCTCCTCCCTTTCTAGAAGATATGTCAGTCGTACATTCTGAAGAATAGAACTCAACCGATTATCCAGTAAGCCGGCTGGACTAGACACAATACCTGCATACCATACTGTTTTTTCAGATTGCCTTCATGAGCTACTGAATAGTTACATCATCAAACCAGATTTTAGACGGAAATTCCAAAATCGTCAATTAAACAAAGAATTGACGAGCAACCACATAAGAGAATTGTGGACTTCAGCTGAATCAGATTTCAGACTAAAGAAAAATTGAAAGCTGGTAAATGCATGAATATCATCAATCACCAAACTTTCAATGCATGTTAAGTAGCGCACTCTATTTGTCCTGTCAACTACATGCTAGGCAGAGATGACAGGCATCACCTTACCAAAACAAGCAGGAAACAACTAATCGTTACCCCACTTGGGAACCACAACTTGGCCAATAGGATGAAAGCCATGGTGATCTGTTTGGAAAATACATAGGTTCAACATTCACCAAATAAATAATGAAATTACAACACCAGGCTGTGGTAGAGCAATAATTTCCATCGAGCACCATGTTTTAGCTACATTATTGAACATAATGAAATATTCACGATGTTTTGAAAATGCCACTTAATTTTTCCAATCAGATAAAACAACTGACAACCATGGAACTCCAGCACTCTAATATGTCAAAACATGATCATATTAAGCATTTTAACCTGGTGTAGACATCTTGGATACCATCAGCTCAGCTTCATCGCGAGAGAGTGGATAAATTATTTGGTCTCTCAAAGTTCCTAGACATGTATATGGTTTCTGAGGAACGTAAAACACACTACGTGATCCCATAACTTCTTGGGTGCTTTGCCCGGGTTGATAGAGTCTGCCACTTGGAGTAGGCCAGAGACCTCTTAGAACTCGAAATATGGAACTTTTTCCGCTCCCATTAGGACCTTCACAAACAGAAGTCGAATTAGACTTGTCAGTATGCAACGTGATAACCTTGTTGGCCTAACCAACCAGTTTACGCACCAGTGACAAGCAGGCTTCTCCCTGGAGTTATATCAAAGGAAAGTTGCCGAGCTAGTAGCTTCTGTGCAGGACTGATAATGTCAACATCTGAAAAAACTATTGCATCCTTACAAGATGGGACGCCTGTATTCTCAGATGATAACTCAGGCACATGAACAACTGCAGCCCAAAGAAAACACAGCAACTGTCAGTCTGTTTTCCTACTAGATGCTACACAACTGCCCAAGTAGTAAAAGCACTAATTTTTCAATGTACAAAAATGAGACACATGAACTTATGCTGGATGCACATGCACATGTATATATGGGCGTGCACACACACACCCCTTGATGTGCTATCTTCTCCTGTCTTGTCATGTTTGAGGGACATCCACCATTGTCTCTTCCCTGACCTACTCATCAAATGATCCCAGAAGCACATGCTAGTCTCTGAGTCCCTGTTTTGGCTGTGCTGCTACTCAGAAGGGCATGGATCCAATCCAGAACTCCCATATGATATTGCTTACTTTATTCCCTTGCAAAGACAGACCAGATCACCCTCTTCTTATGGGACCTCTTAAAGTATGTGCTTGACTTTACTAAGCTCACTCACGCCATTTGACCTCATCCTATAAAAATTCATACTAAATCTTAACTGCACATCCACTCATCTCGTCCTGGTAATGGTCCCACTTATTATGCCATTGCAGCAACAAATCCACTTGTTGAAGATCAAGTTAAATCTTGATTAATTAGTGTTACTATTTAGTTATAAATATATACATAGAGTCATAGGTAAGTCTGAGTCATGTATATTATGGTATTTTGTAATACGGGTCCTAATGGATCATCAGATTCTGATCCATTAGGAACCGTAATCCAATAGTCACTTACTAGGGGTATTATAGTCTTTCAAGTTAGATCAGCCATACAAGTAGTCATTAGGGCTGCCATTAGGTTTTAACGAGAATTAGAGGGTGGCAGCAAGGATTGGCCGACCAGCACCTCGGTGTCTTCTTCTTGTATTCGGCTTTCATCAATAAAGAAGTTTATGTTCTTATTAATTTCAACACCACTAAGGTGGGCAGCACCAAAAATTATGCTATAATGCCTGTCATTTGCCCACTTCTCTTCCTAAAACAAGTGGTATTAGCATTCTTCTGTATTATGTTCTATATGTGTATGTGTGTGTACGAGAGAACATTCTTTCGTGTGTCAACATATACTATGTTTTTAGGTACATCAGGAATCAACTAAGAATGGCATTTTTTAAAGGGTTCTGCCTTTTATCTTTACAATGAGCTGATCCAAGATACTTACATTGCACACAATTGTTTCTCTTTTCCATGGTAGGATACGTCTATTTTGTTTTCATTTCTTGTGTTACATTAACAAGCTTTAAATATTCACTTGAACAATTTAGTGGACCACCCCCTCCCTGTAAGGAGACCAAAGGCATGACGGGAGAACCCTTCCTAGTTTTCTTGTGACTAATTTTCTTTCATCGCAAGGACTAAATGCTGCCAAAGAAAAGTGAAGTATCAAGTGTTACAGCTAACTTTTATTGCACAATGCATCCTTTTGTCATTGCCAATCTGTCTTTCCAGCCAAGCTACAGATGTTTGGTACTAAAAATACAGGAACTTGACATAGATCATACCCTTAGCCACATAGCATTATCTACACTATGTCAGACATCACATTTACTCTCACAGCTGCTGTAGTAAACTTCTCGACTGCAATCATCAAGTTCTCCGACTTGAGATTCTCTTTATTTTACTTGACTGCCCTTACTTCCACTAAGCATTATACGGGTTGATTTAACTTGCTACAACAACAACAACTAAGCCCTTTCCCATACTAGAAGGGTAAGCTACATGGATTCTTTGTTTCCATAGAGCTCGATCATGTATCATGCTAACAGTTAACTCAACGTAAGCTAAATCATACTTCATCGTTTACTTCCAACACTTTTGTGGTCTTCCTCTTCCTCTTTTAATATTTTCACAATCTAGTTTTTCATACCTTCTTACCGAAACTTCCTTTGGCCGTCTTCCTACACATTCAAACCATCTTAAGCGATTTTTCCTCATTTTGTCATCTATTGGTGTTACTCCCAATTTGTTTCTAATAACCTCATTATGTACCTGATCTTTCCTTATGTGACCACTCATCTTTTCTGTCAATAACATCTTTTATACATGTTGATGATTAACTACCCAACACTCCGAACCATAAAATATAGCAGCCCAACTGGTCTAATTGTTGCTCCGTAATATATACTTTTCGACTTTAATGGTATCTTCTTGTCACATATAATACATTATGCACCTCAACATTTTAACCAACTTGTATTAATTCTGTGTAACATCTCCATCAGTTTTTTTAACACTATGAAAAACTAATAATAGATATTTAAAACTTTCCTTATAAGAGATATAATGTGTGTCAATATTAATTTATATGTCCTCTAAAGTAACCAAATGATCAAACTTGCATTCCATATATTTTTGTATTTGTTCTACTAAGTCGAAAGCCTTTACTTTCTGATATTTCTCTCCAGAGTTCTAATTTCTCATTAACTTTTTCTTACTCATCCACTAATATAATGTCATCAACGATTAACATATTATACCTCAATAATTAACACAATTTTGAATGTCTCCTTTATTCCTTTATATGGTAATAATTGTACTCTTCCTCCGTTTCTCAGGCATCTTTTGGTTTTTCTATATTTTATTAAATAATCTTATAAGCTAAATAATACTTGTCTCTCTTAAGATTTTTTACACTTCTATAGGAATATTGTATGGTCTTACAGATTTACCAACCCATAAGTTTTAAAGTCTCTTTGACTTCATTTTATATATTGATCAACCACAAGAGATTCTTTGACTTCATTTTTTTGAATACATCGATAGAAATTACGGTTTATATACTCTTATGATTTGGTTAGCGCTCCTAAATTAATATTAATACTTATATTTTCATTAAAAATTTATAAAAATAAATTTTCTATCTGTTTTTTATATCATCACTTGCCACTAAAATCTTTTCATCCTCATCGTTTGCATCTAACAAAAGTAGATCCTTAGTTTTCTTATCTCTAGCCTTAACTATTTTAAAAATATCGCTTTTACCTTCTTTTGAATTGAGTTTTTTTATATAAATCCATCCAAATTTTAGCTTTTGCTTCATTAACAATCTTTTTCGCTTCTTTCTTTGTTTTCTTATAAGTTTCTTAAGTTTCATTACTTGTTGGCATAATGCAATTTGTAACATGTTCTTTTCGCCTTCATCTTATCTTACACCGCATCACTCCACCACCAAGCTTCCTTTTATAACAATATGCCCTATGTTATCAATAACGGTTAGCGGGTTCTTAGTGGTTGACCTTGATATAGCAGGGATATAGCAGATTTTGCAGTACACTATTATTTATGAATAAAAACGTTATATATATAATAGATTCTCTAATTTCTAAGAATTATCAAGAAACACATAACCTCTTCTTTCATAAATATGAATCAAACTAAATAAACAAATTCTAAAAAGCCAAATAATAAATTTCATGTGATATATGCATATTGAATTGTTAAACTTACATTAATAAACAAAAACATAAATATAACCAAATTATTCTATGCAATAAAGAGAAGAATTAAAAGAAACTAATATATATTATACTTATCTCCTCAAGTATGAGGACTATGATCCATGACTCCAATCTAATTTGAGCAATGAAACCAATTATACTTACCTGCAAAAAAATTAGAATAATGTTAAGGTGGACTAGTGGACCAATATACCAAATTACCAATTGACCAAAATATTTATAATACTCTTGAAGCAATAACTTTAGCATGCATCAAATATAACAACTAACAACTTAACAAATAGTAAGTTCAAAACATAGCATCCATCAAGATTGAAGTGTGATTATAATATACACTTAATTGTTTAAGATAAACCAAAAAAACTATTCTACGAGAAACTAATCATGTTCATTCAGTTTTGGATGAAGATAGTTCCAGACGCATTAAATTTCTGACAAACAGAAAAATGAATTCATATAGAGATCATATAGGGCACAACTAGTCCATGAGAAGTCGATGATCAAGAGCATAGTCGCCCACCCACCAAAGAGAGAAAGGGAGAGAGAGAGAAGTGTTTGTGTGTGCAAGAGCATAGTCAATCAATGATGGGAATGGGGAAGATCAAGGAAAATGATGGTATCGAGTCCAAACATGGTTTGAGATTGGGTCATATAGGTGGAATTGAAGATGGTGAGCTCCAGGAGAGGATTTCTATGATCAAGGCAATGGTTAGGGATGCTCGTTTAATGGAAATGGGTGACCACGATAATGGTAGTAGTGTTGGAACGAGTAACAATCTTCAAAAGGATTCCACATAACCATCCATGGATAGTCCTATAAAAGGAGAAATTGAGCACTTGCGCGAATTGCCCTGGCTTGTCTCCTCACATCAAAAGAAAATGCCTCCTATGGCGAAGTTCCTAGGATGTATTCGAAGGATTTCAAGCACAATTGAGATAGTTGGTGAACAAAATCACCTATGATCACTGCAAAAAGATAATCTCTTGAAACCTGGTGCAGAAAATCTGGTAGGAAGGCTAGTAAGAGATACTTCGAGAAGGTTTCAGAAGAAGGGAGTAGCTGGGAACGAGAAAACAAAAGCTAATATCCCCACTAGACAATCCCCACTAGATAGAGAAATTAAGAGAGAAGAGAAAAAGGAAGAATGAGAATATTAATATCGAAGGAAAGGCAAAGGTAGTGGCCATCAGCGTGTGTGGTGGCAGAGAGAGCAGGAGTAGAGGCGAGAGACGAGAGGGGCATGGAGGGAGCAAGTTATATATAGGTTTAGATTTATTATGGATCGGGTTGATCCAATATCGACCCGACCCAACATACACTGAGTAAGATATAGTAGACCGCTACAGCGGTGTTCGTGTCACTAATAGTGCCCAGGGGGTCATCCACTAAACGTTGCACGCTATAGCGTTCTTGGGTTCGCTAAAACGCTATAGTGTGCTATTAACTACTTAAGGTATGCCTCCCTTACATTCACCATAACACATCTTTTACTACTTTCACAATATGCTTAAGACATATTGTTTCACACGTTAGAAGATTTACTTATATAATTCTAAGCATCTCCTTGAAGAACTTTCTTTTTAAATATATCATCTTTCTCATTTTTTAGGTTCCACCATTTAGTCTAAGTAGCTCTACTCTTTGACTCTTTTGTCCACTTTTTTACTTACAAATCTATAACTAAAAACCGATGTTGGATAGTTAAGTTTTCTCTTAGAATCACCTTGCAATCCTTGCAACATGATGTATCTTTTTTCCTACAAGCAAAATAATCAATCTTTGTTTGTGACAAGCCACTCTATAAGTAATTAAATGTTTTACCTTGTTTTTTGAAAATTATATTGACTAAAAAGAGATAAAAACCTTAATAAAATTTAAAATTTTCTTACCTTCCTCATTTAATCTCCAAACCCATAATTGTCATGAATGCCTTATTGACATGTCTATTTAAATCTCCTCCTAAACAAATCATCTCTCTTTGTAGAATCTTTTGAATTACCTTATCTAACTACTACCAAAATACCTTTTTTTATGCTATGCTACCTATAATCCGACTTGAGGTGCATAACTACAAGCTATGTTTAAAGCTTCTACTCCTAATACTAATTTTACCATCATAATTCAGTCATCATACCCTTATATGTCCACTACACTATCCTTTAAATCTTTATTTACAATAATACCAACTTCATTTCGAGCTTTTTCTTTTCCTGTGTAAAATAATTTAAAATATGTATTCTCAATCTCCTTTACCTTTTCTCCAACTCACTTTGTTTTTTATAAACATAGAATGTGAATCTTTCTCTTAATCATATAATATCTATCACCTCCATTAGCGTGTCCCCCGCATCCATCTATACTTAAAATATGAAGACCCTCTTTATAATTTGTTTACTACATTCAGGTGACAATGTAACAGGACTAACTTCTTTACCCCACACCCCTCCAAGACATATCCATGTGAAGATGTAGAAGCCCTTGCTTACTTGCTTATTTTTCACTACATTCGGGTTCTACAATGTGTTGCTAAGAGGGGACACCCTAATGCAATGCTCATAATGTCTAGAATCCATGGTAGATAAATCCAATATCTAACTTGTTGCTTTCATATATAAATGGAAGTTCAACTTTCCTTCTATTTTGCACAAACAATCTGAATCGAAGCCAACATGATCAACACTTTATGTTAACACCCAACTTCCTAAATAATGATAATTGTGTATACAATGATACCTAAGGATCTAAGGTCCTGGTAAAAGCTATAGTGTTTCAGACACCTTTTATGATCTTTTGGTCGGTGCATAAGGAGAGGAATGGAAGGGTATTTCCAGAGGGTGATGTTTTGGATATCGTACATTTGGTAGATTCTTGTGATCTTCCTCTTGATGCAATTCTGCCACTCCCTTTGCTATGAATCTAGTCTTATTTGTTGGAACAAAGGTCCTGGTAAAATTGATTTATCTTGATATATAGCTATTCATCCTTCAACCTCAGTTGCAAAAATCACCCAGCAGCACAAATGTCCCAAGCTTGGGCTGTTGACTACATATTCACAAAGTATGTGCCTCTTTCATCATCATAGCAGCCTAATATATAATGTGACACCAACATTTTACATAGATTCATGAAGGTGAAGAGCCACAAGGGAGAAGGCATGTGCCTTCGGTAAGGAACCATTCACCTCTAAACTAGAATGCAGCTGTCAGTATCTTGTTTCCTTTTCAACCAAATCAAAATGAATCAACATAGTACTTATAGTTCAATTGAAATTGGGAGATGGAAACCTTGGTTTGTGAACCAAGGACCAACAGTTTCTTAAAAGGGCAATTCTCTGACGAGTATGTCATTAAATCCAGAAACTTGTAGAACAATAGAGGTGTTTGCCTGCATATGAATGGAAATAAATCAACTGACCATTTTGGGCAGCATCTAGAAGCTCTTCCAACTCAAAAACTCGGTTCATACCACCAGTAAGTTCAACAAACTTTTTGTGTAACTCAAGAATGTCACCAAATGCAAGAAAGCTCTGTGATACAACAGAAGCTAAGAACCTTAGTGCATGTGCCAGTTCTCCTACACAAATTACAAAACAGGTTAGCAACTTTCCCATGACAAACAAATTTGGAATACAGATCAATAAAATGGTAACCTTGTGTAGAGGTCAAAGCTCGGTCACCCTTGTGTTCCATGGCATATAATAAACTCAAGCCCCATGTCACATTATGTGGAAGTTGCTTAGTTACAAAATCATCAAATATCCCAAATAACCACTTCTTCTTCAGTAAAAGCTTAGAATGCCGGAGCAACTCTCTAAATTTTGATTCAACCATCTGTTAACAGTAGAAGCAATTCAAATGAGTTAAAAGGTCCAAAAGTAGCATAAAGCAACAGCTGAACACAAGATATAATTACTTAAAACGGCAAAGAGAAATCTGATACCCAAAAGGACTTGGCAAGGCAAAATAAACTAGCAACTTCATGTATAATATCAACTCCACTAATAGTGATGGTTTGCCCAAACATAATAATCCCAAGTCAGTATAAGAAGAAGGAGGTGACAGCATAATACCTTGTTTTGATCAGTGCAATTGTTTCAACACTGAGGCACCGAAGAACTTCAAAGTTAAATGTACTTTAATAGGGTAATACTAGGGTCAATGACCTACCAGGAAGCCTTTGTCTAGCCCCTATACTTCTAGTCAACTCCATCTGGTGTGGAGAAGGCTTGGTTAAGGCATAACAGACAGGTGTTATCCAGTTAATAACCGCATAAAAATAGAGCTTCCTACAGAGATGCTGTCAAGAAGGCTGATTAAGATTTTGCCCCGAATGCAAGTTAAATGATCACGTAAATGAACAACAGAAGACATGTGACTGAACTTTCTTCCCAAAGATGCAGAGAAGTTTCCGCAGTAATCAGTACTCAAGCCATTTTTAGAAGCCTTGGGAGCTTGGTTTCCACCAAGCACAATTTGGATTTTGAAACACATTCTACTTTCATATCTCAAAGATCTTATAGATGCCTTTAATTAAAGGCTTGTCTTTTCGGAACATTGAAATTGATTTTCTTCCATAGTGGAGATGACCTTTTGATGTTAAAAAGTTACAAATGCAACTTTAGTAGTTTTATCAAACACCTAAAGATGTTATTGTTATTTCAAAAATATATTCTAAATGAAGTGAGATGATTCCAGCATTAATGCCCCGGTCCCATCTGAACTCCAAGTTAAGAATGCTTGGAGAAGAATAGTACTAGGATTAGTGACCTCCAAGGAAGTCCTCATGTTGTCTAACCGACCCGACCTAGTGTGGGAAAAGGCTTAGGTAAGGTAAATGACTTTCTGATTGCTAAAATCTCACTTGCTTTCTCCGTACTTCCTTTCTTGTTTTTGGTTGAAAACTTTCTCTGTGCTTCTTGATGGCATCACTCTCCACACTTTTGTACAGCATTACATAGACCAGAAAGTCAAACGGCCAAGACTGCAAGTCAGGCACTCATAATATGAAGAAGAAAGTTAACATTTTCTTGCATGGAAAATTCAAAAAATGATTTCATGTTCTTAACTCTGCACCATACTGTTTATAATTTGCTGCAGCAGAAGGGACATATTGAGGAAGAAAAGGGATGAATATACTATATAGAAAAAAATAAGCCCGGTAATTTGGGATGTCCGATGGGTTGCTTTAGATTATAAGTTCCAGAATAATGGAATGCCTTAGGGCTAGTGGTAAACTGTTACTAAGGACCAAACACATGATACATGTTGAGGGCCATTCTTATAGCATTTATCCAAGATGAGGGCCAAGATCAGACCCTTTTACTCGATGCAGCTCTCAGAATATCTTAATGCTAGCTCTATTCATGGATACTTGTAAGACAAAAGATAAACACCATATTTAAAGTTGCACTTCCAACTTAACCTTTCACTTGTTCCTTTTTCTATATGTCATCTAAAGGCAGGTGTTGCTATCACTTACATTTACATGTACGCAGGATGTCCCTAGAGAAATTCAAAAACCATGTTCTCTAAGATAGGATTTCTCTTTTTTATTATACACGAGTGTCGCTTAATGAAATTCAAATGCCACACTCTAAAGCACAGCGAAAGCCATCTCATGATGTCTTCCCAACAGATTACCTCCAACGTCTTTTGACCAAGACAATAGCATAAAACTTCAGCAACATAGTGTCATCTGTTTTGCTCAAAGATTCCAAACAAGGACCAAGTGAAGATCATTGGCATTCTCTATGTCCTTTTGCATGAATGCATCTATTTCCATGTACCATACCCATCAGTATTCTAAACTAACATGCTGATCTTTCAATAAAAACAAGCTACTACAGCACTATTTTGAAAGCTAAAGAGGTCATCCAAGAAAATTACAGCACGTTCCCGGGTACCACCGCCAAAAAATGCAACGGATTCAGCATGAGTTCGAAGCCTTGAATGCATAAACCTGATCACATGCATCAGAAAATCAGAAAAGGTTCACAAGCGCAACAGCATAGAATTTGTATCTCTGAAGTATTGGACGATCCAATTGACAGTAAAAGAAGAAAGACTAAATGCACATACAAAACAGATGCAAGAACATGCTTTTCTAACAAACATCACAGGTTTTTCAAAAAAGATTGTAGCGTTCAAGTCATTTGCAAGTCAAAATTTTCATGAAACACCCATGTCCTTTACAACTTACCACAAAAATTTAAGTTTTGTCATAAGTTTATAAGGTTCATAAACTTTTCTAGGAAGCATGTTCTGGAGCACCTGAAATCTACATAGCACTGCCACCTTTTCCTTTTGTGGAAAGTAAATTGACAAGCAGAAACAACAAACGAAATAATATCGTTAATGATAGCTCTGTCCACAAATACATCTTCCTTCGTTTGATTTGTCAATTATATGCTAAAAAAACTTGGATTTTATTCACAGAACCAAAATATGAGCACTTAATTTTCATTATATTTTCACGAGAACATATGGTAATTTGGAAAACCATAAACTGCAGTAACCTTATACTGTTCTCCAAAATCCAATTTCCACAAAATTTATGCAAAATGGGATCAACATTTTTCCAACAGATATGATTATTTTTAGATTGCATTCCTTAACCGTTTGAACATGGGCAAGTTTTACACATGAATAAATTTTATTATGTGTAGACTTTACACGTTGATGAAGTTAACAATCTGTGAATTTTAGTGCTGCCATTTTATGTTCTAATAGGTTAATAATATAGCAGGAGTGGCCTCTGCTGATAGAGGAGCAATTACAGGTTCCGCTATGATGAGTGCTATTCCCTTAAGCAAGCCGATACCTACAGTCACTAGAGCAAGACTCAAAAGCCTCAAACCTCATGATTTTACAATGCCAAGGATGCAACTTTAAGTCTCATTGCTGGGGTTTAGCATAGTAGGAAGCATGCTTTAGTATAGAAAGGGCAATCAGGGGTTAGAATCCCATGGGCTATCTCCTTGAACAAGCCAATGTGCAGAGCACTTCCTAGGAGCGAGGGAGAGTTCCACAAGTAAAATTCATAGCCGCACCTGACTCGTGACTAAAACTTTTTCTTGCAGTGATAAAAAGTGGCATTGAATAGAATGTCTAATATTTACCCAAATTTGAGTATATTAATGTCCCTTGGGTAATAACAACAATAAGAACACTACTATCACATTAAGTTCGGGAAGAACAATGAACACTGACCTAAAAATTCCTTCAAGCTGTTGTTCCCTACTGGAAAGGTCACCGAAATCGGGAGTGGCATTCCTTAAGAAACCAAGTCCTAATAGCATGTAAGTGTATAGAATGCCAACCCCTCTTCGCCCAGTCAGCATTTTCATTCTCCATGAAAACCTGCATTTTGTATCAAACACCAAACATGTGGTATGAAACAGAAATGGAAATCAATCAGGATTACTACCAAACACATGAAACACAAATGGAAAACAACTGGGGTTAAACTATATTTAACTTATAAAGCCAGAGATATCAGATAAGATTCTCTGAAACCAATAACTATACTGAATTTCACCAGAAATTTTAAACCATAGTCAACAATTTTTCTGAATTGAACTTCTCACAATGCTTTCAGCGAAAAACATTAAAACAATATTATCAGCTATTCTCCTCAAGAGATTTTAAAATATGTTCTACTATTCTCAGGTTTAGCAACCAGAATTATCGCAATATTATAACAAGATCTAAACATTTTAAATACCTCTAAGCACACATTTTTCCACAATTTCCATTTCTCTCTTCCCAAAGATCTTTTGAAGCAGTTTCTTTTATGTGATAAGAAAAATTAATAGTACATGTTAATTTATGGTTTCCTCTATCATTATTCAACATATTGATGTACGTAATTTATCCATATTATATGTACAGCAGAGGAAGAAATCTTTCCACAATTTTTACAAGTTCTTCCCAAGAAGACCCATCCTTTTCAAGCAAAATATTGTTAAGAACAAGAAAGGGGACTCTTTTAAACATTGCAGGCAAGTGCATTTAGGATGCCAAGCAAGTTGAAGATAACCGATGAGCAATGGAAATAGGACCAAAGAAAGAAATTTTAAATGGTAATGGAACAAGGCACAATGTTGGGTATTTAAATGCTCTGAGGGCAAGAGTTTTAACCTGCTTTAACTCCAAACTAACTTGATAAATGTATACTACTCACCATAGAATGTCAACAATTGGCTTTACCATTCCAGTTACAAGCCCTGATAACTCAGTGGTCAGTTTTTCCACATCATGTGTTATTCTTTGGTCTGCATCTAAATTTTCACTTGACATGTAAAACACCTGTACTCACAAAATATACTACCAAATCAACCAATTATAGCACACCAAAAAGTTCAACAGAAGGGACAAATAAAAGTTCAGTTGTAATGAATTTCTCATAAAACAGAATGAAAAAAAGAAATCAGAAATTTTGAATGACTAAAGTACGGCTAATCTAGTCTACAACCCTACTAGCATATCAAGTATGATACCACTACACGATATTTTCTAACAGCAAGGAATTACAGTACAAGATTAGCTTAATTAATAAAGATATAACAATGTCTATGTTTTGATTGATGAACCTCACTGTCCCGATGAATCTATGCAAGAAACGAAAATACATACGCTTCTGTACAACCTTGTAAGGTTTCCATCCAATGTTCTCTCCACGAAGAAAAACAAGAATTAAAAGACCAATATGTGGAAAACTTAGGCCATGACAATTGTGTGGTACTGTACCTTGTAGTAAGCATTATTCTCAAAATAGCTCTTCAGCAAATGCTGTGTCAAGCGGATACGCCACCCTAGAGCCAGTTTCCCAGTAAAGTATCTAAAAGTTTGCAGGAAAACAGGCAGATATGAGTATCACGTTAATACATGAAAATATCAAATATAATCACAGGGACAACTTCACATTTGTCTAAGAGTTCAATAGCATTGTGGATCTCTTACCAAAATGCTAAATGTCCACATATAAGTTCTAGCTCAAAAGAAAATATTGCCATACAGTAACAAGAAAAATTGATAGATAACTTTAAAAAGGTGAGCTATCTTAAAGATGTTTATGTTGCTAGGCCAGAAACCTCACGACACTAGTGAAATCCATTACTTAAGCCTAATGAATTAATCAAAACCAGCCAAACCAGAGATCAAGAAAAAATTGTTGTCTATTCAGATTTAAGGAAGGAAATTTTGACAAACAAATAAAAAAGATCAGGATCATCGATCATGCAGGGTGAAGCCGCTGAGATTTCCCAAGGCCATTCCTAGGTGCAAACTCAAAGGCTTTGAATTTTAGTTTGTTACCAGTTGAGACAACAAACAAGATGAACCTCAAAGTACACACAGATTTGTAATGGCAACTCTCAGAAAACATTTGCAAAAGATATAAATTCATCCAAAAAGTAAATTGAACACAAAACAATACACTTCAATTAAAACAAAAGAGACCACACTTAAAACTATTTGATAGAACACATATCTTTCTGCTTAGATGGCTTATGATCTATGAGGAAAGCTTCCACCACTTGAAATGTTAAATATTGTGGGAAGCTGCGGTCATGTCATATTTGCATTAACATCAAAGAGTAATTCATTCTTTCTGGTCTTTCCTAGTAACAATAAAAAAAGGAATGATATTGTCAACGGGTTGAGTAATGATAACTGGAACAGTTCATCCAGAAAGTCCTTGGTCGCAATTAGGGAGCCAATCCAGCCTCACTTCTTTTTGTTCTTTTCTTTTTTCTTCTTTTTCTGAAGCTCAAATATTTTGTGATGCTAACAATTTCAGACTGCATCAACAGTTTAAAAAAGAAGGCAGTTAAAGAGATGTTTTCTCGTGTGACATTCAACATCCATAAACATGACAACTACACAAGGTAATAAATAGAAAAAGTCATGCAGGTGCACACATCACAAAGTTGTGGACATCATTACTTGCATAATTTAAAATATTCAATGCCAAACAAACCATTACTGTAACTTGCTCTCTTCCTGCTCAAAGATTATGTATCAGGCTTTCCAAAACCACAAGAGAAAACACTTCAGAAGAAAACCAGGCATGGAGAAAAAGTACTTGTTTCCTTTTTCAGCAAGCAGTATTTGTTAGTAGTACATGAAATCTGAGATTTTACAACTTCATCAGTTGAGAATGATGAAAATGTCATGAAGTGTATGTGAACTAGAACCAAGATTGAAATAGTTAACCTAAGGGAAGGGGCAACGAAGGCTGATGCAGCACTTTGTAGGACACAAATGCCGATCAACCGAATAAAGGCCACTTTATCCTGCTCCAGCACAAACTTTACGGTAGTGCCTATGAAACCAATAGATTCAAAAACAAAGCTTCAGCTGCAAGAATTGTCAGTGCATCAGAATATATGGAACGACACAAAACTTACCATTCAAAGAAGCAATACGATCCGAAATCCATGTTCTAGAAATGACAAGTAAAGCTACAGCAAACAGTTGCGATCCTTGCTTATCAAGCAGAGAGGGTACCTACAAAATGACAGCATTACATTGTAGGTAGTGTTTTCAGTATCCCTTGGTAAATGAAGCACAGGAAGCTTTAGAACTTTCCAGCAGGTTGACCTGCAATACATCTCGAGTTAAATCGATCACTGCGTCCACTATTTCAGCTCAGTTGGTGGCCCTAGTCACTGCAAATCTACTTCTCACTTTTTAGGCTGTAACTACACATCCATATCCGTACAAATGGATGCATCCCATTAACAAGTAACCATTTAGGGGAGTTTATGAGAGTAAAGGTAGAGTTCTACTTGTTTCTTTTGTACACAAACTCTATCTATTAGGAGAACTGCAAAATTTTGCATAAACCTATTCATACATACTCTATTTTTCACCAATACAAAATACATAAGCCCGTCATGATTTTGAGGACTTTAGGCCAGTTCCTAATGATGGATAGATTTGAGATTGGAGGTGGAGCATACATACATCTAAGAAATGGAAAGCAAAAAACTAGGTGAACATACCACGTGTTTTACCAGGGTGTCAGCAAAATCCCCTAATTCATAAGGAGATAGGGTTTACAAGAGGGATTTACTGCTAAACAGGAATAACACATCATCACAGAAACCAGACAGCTTGGAGATACACAAAGCCCTTCCCCCTTCTTATTTCACTCAAACACCAAATGTGTGAAGCCTTTCTCCATATTCCTAGCTCCTAGCATTTTCTCTTTTTCACCTCCTCTTCAGGGTCCAACTCTTCTTTGTCTCAAGTAGAGCCTCATCCTACCCTTCAAGGTAACTTCCACTTCTTCCTACTCAAGCAAATGAAACTCCTCAAGAAGAAACCCCGTCACCTTTCCATTTATTAAGAAAACACAAATGTGTCTGATCTTTCCTGTGATGCCAAAAGTCACTTCAACCAATGACTTCATCCACTTCCTATTTTGTTTATCATCCCAGATCAAGAAATAACCTTTTCTCCCAACAAGATTGATTTGTTTGGGTCTTGGTCCATTACGGCCCTTTTTTTTGGCACAGTGGGGAGGCCACAGCCAGATGCATGATCTGGGTATCGAACTCATGACCTTCAACTTATGAGTCAACCCCCTACCCAGGTGATCTGTGGCTCATTGTGCTCTTCGTCCATGATGGTGTTTTAATGTTATGAATAGAAACCATGCGCTTCAGATCAGGAGGCAGCATTTTTGGGCCCATCTTCATTGTTTTGTTCCAATTTCCCTTAACAGAGCAACACCAATCTACCTTTTTCTTTTACTTTCAATTCAGAAGCAGAGTACCCACATATAGCCATGTTGTTTGAAACTCGGAAGGTCCATTTATACAAAAGTCTACAACATTAGATGTTTAAGAAGATTGTTATCTCTAAATGGATCTTGTTGAACTGCAAGTTAACTCATGGCAGAGCCTTCTTCAATCACATCTTCAGGATTTTTGCTGTGTGAACAATTTCAAGATGCAACGACTTTTTGTTCAAAATATCTCAAACCCAAAGGCACCCAAACCTCAAAATATCTAGTCTCAGAGTGAAAAGGAGTTCTTTGGCAAGTACATGGGACTATGGCTATTGCGCTACAACACAGTTCCTGTAACTAAAATTAATATCCTAATGGAACCTTTTTTATCCACATATATTACAAGGTTGAGCAACTGCATTGCAATTATCTTATATTGTCCACAGGGAATTAGCTTGCATGTGCACATGAATACACCCTGGACACACATGATTCAGCATCATTTCCGACACTGTAAATGTAACACCAAATAGACTTGCAGAGATCCATGAAGCCTACATGTTGGCATATTCAAAACCCTTATCTCCAACTTAGTGCCTTAAAACACATGTATATATTGGTTTGAGTAACTAGCTATGGTGCACACTAGATTCGGTCATCTCAGGATTGAAAAAACAAAATACTGGGAACCAATTCAGCCTGTTGCTTTACATATCGACAAATTAAGAGAATCACATAGGAGCAAAAGTGGCAAACAGTCAGGTGGAAATGCCATGACAATATCTTTAAACCTGAAATATTATATAACAGAAAGGTAGAGGTAAAACTATAGATTAATTGAGAAAAGTAGAAGCTGTAAATTCACCAAAAGATAATCCACAAAAGCGCTAGAAGGCATAGATAAACTAAAGAAAAATGGGTTTGCAACCAAACTTGAAAGTGATGGTTGCACCAGCTCTTATTCAAAGAAAATGAGAAAGGGAAGAGGTGGGGAGGAAGGAGGGAGTAAAAACAAACTATTCTCGAACAAGAATTCAATTACAACTACAAGTAGCCAGAAGTGGAAGACAGCTTCAACATAGTAATAAAAAATTCAGCAACAAAATGTTACCAATCAAGAAGAAGCCGTACCAGTATCTTAAGCATATTAGCTACCCTAACTGATGTAGGCCTTGGAGATTTCTGTAATAACGGTACATCAGGTAACTGCAACCGATAGTCAGCAATCGATGACCTGGCTAACACCTCCTTTATGTATGAATCAGCGAATTTTGGACTACCAACTGAAGTTTCCTGCTACAAATTGAGAAATCAAAACAAACCCATAGCACCAATATTGCAGTAAGCTAGTTTAAATGAAATCCAATAAAGCAACCAAAAATAATCACCACAACCTTATTCTCAGATGCAAAAGCTCTTTGGACAACCATTGTATCTGCTTGGCGATGCAAATTTTGGCTTATGGTAGAAAAGTCTAGCCATGCCTAATCTCTGTTGCTCACCCAATGAAAGTTCATCACCCCAGTTTATCTCTTTTTCAGGCGGGTAACGGTCCAACAGGTATTCAAGGTCAACCTTGAATACATATACATGCAATTCCAATGAATAATAACGTCAAAAATTATAAATAAAGTCTGCTACATATTTATGTGACACTGAGAAAGACATGGGATTAGATGTGAACTATACATTTTTCAATAGCTCCACCATCCCACTATCTGTGAGTGGTTCGACCTCTTGATCTGCAGTAAGAGGATAAATCAACTGATCACGAAGTGTTCCCACAGCTGTATATGGCCTTTGTGGCACATAAAAAATCTCCTTATTAAGATCAGAGCAATGCCAGGTTTCACAATATATCCAGATATCAATGGCCAAAGACCTACACACGCAACACAATATTATACACATGAACTAGGAATACCAACACAGTACTCTCAAGTGACATCTAGACTCTAGTGTATTTAGGTACTTGTAAATAAAAGAAACAGAGAAAACTTTTCAAAAGGCACATACCTGTGATCAATAAATTAGAGCCTTGCTCCACCTTAAGAGTTAAATCTTTCACAAGGACATTGCCGGTTGGCGTTACCACCTAAATATAGTCAGATATCAGTAGCAAGTTACAAAGTTTTCAGTAGCAACCAAGGAAATAAACATAGCACATGAATAGTACATCAAGTACCTTTACACCTGAAAACTCGATATAGTTTCCCTCACTTTCATATTTTTTGGATAGAATATTCTGAAGAGATCTATCTTTAGCACTAAGCTCTTTTGCAATTACCATTAACTCATGGATACGATCAGCATAACCACTGCCAAAAAAAGAACCCAAATGATGGGAAAAAATCAAGTGGGGAGTAATACTGTCAAGGCTTATCAATGTGCACCAACTGCCAACGTAGCAAACGGTGTAGCATTATAATACTAAAAGTTCATGAACAAAAGGTAATAACTAAGGATATTAAGGAATGAAGAATGAAAAGAGAGGAGGAGGAGAAGAAGAAAAAAGAAAGAAGAGTGAAATTGAGAAAGGAAGATGATGATGATGATAAAGTTATAACGAAGTCACATCATTCAATGATATGAAAATGCCTCTGTAACAAGAGGTATAGAATATATGAATTGAAGCCACCCACAGAGACAAAGAGAGAGAGAGAGAGGAATGGACAAAGGGACCAAGAAAATTAATAAGCAAGTCGCATCATTTCATTCCACGATTCAAAAGAAAAAGCAGTTGACGCAACACATATTTGGTCAACAAAGAGATTCTTAACTTGAAAGTTGATATTACTAGTTTTTCTACATATATTTTAAAGAGAAAAAAAGTAGAAAAAACAAGGTTTGGATGACATAACAATATGCATGGAAAATCGTATAAGAAGATACATGCTAATATTAATCAAATTAGAAAACCAGTAACCTGAGGCGATTAAGCCGTCGTGCACTGACAGAAAGTGTTCCGAGTGACTGAAAAAGCGAAATAATCACACTTGTGTGGTATCTAAGGTTGCTTAACATCTCTGCTCGTCCAACAGTAGTGGTGTCAGGCTTCAGAGTTCCAGAAAAGAACGGCTCAATTATCAGTATTACTGCAACTGTCGCACCGAGGTACTTCAAAAGAAAGTCTTGAACCATGCCAAACCACCAGTGGTCATGGAGGACAAGATTCATATGACCAACAAGTGTTTTGAACTGATCTCGTATGTAGCCTGCTTCCCGTTTCTCACCCCCATAAAATGCAATACTTTCTGCATGGGTCCTTAGCCGAGAGTGCAATTGCCGGTAATCCCCTTCCAACTGCTGCTCCTTTGACATCAGTTTGCCAAAAGCAGGAGAGAAGTTTCTTACAACAAATCCTGCACCAAGCACATATGCCTACATAACCAGCAGAAGTATCAGATTCCAGGGCATACTATTAAAACAGGGGAGAGAATAGGCACAGGAAACCTTGAAAATACAAATCAATTGCTGATGCAATTTTCTCAATCATATCTTGCATGATAAAGGTGAAACCATTTATTACGACATTTATGACAGAAAAGGTTAAACCATTCATGATATAAGCAAGAAGAGGAAAATAACAAGTCAGATGGTTTGACATGAACTTAAATCCATTTATCATGCAAATACGTGAACAACAATTCCAAATTTGAAGAGTTCAAGATTTAATTTGGTACCAAAAGCAGTGTTCTTAACAGCAAGCTACACTACCAAAGCGTTATATGGCACACTGCTAAAGCACATTTGTACTATAGCATGGCTATATGAGCTATGTAGAACATGCTACATACCTGTGCTATGATAGCGTGTATAGCACATGCTATTCTGTAATTTATTTTATATATTTTTATATCATATTATGATAACGTTTATTGCTATTTATAATATGATGTTTACTGCTATTCATACATGGCTTATTTGCATGTAATACCATTCAAGTAAATGTCCTTTTTATGTACTTTTCATTGTGTTCTCTATTTACTTAAGACATTACATGTAAATAAGCAAATACCCTCTTATTTGAGTTCATTAAAAGTAGTTAAAAATGAAATTTTAAATATTTGAAGAAACAACTTTTAGGTTCCAATAGCAAATTTAAGGTGTGATGAGTTACTGCCAAATTACATGTCTACGACTCTTAATGTTTTACCTAAACTTAATATGTTCAAAAATTAAATTAAGACATGATATTAACTTATGTTCTAATACCAGGAAACATATTTTCAAAAACTTTAAAAAATAAGGTTCCCTTCATGGGCATTATTTACCATAGTTGGACAAATATGAACATTTGTTTGACGATTGTATTCAAACTGTAATTTGAGCATATAACTATAAATAAATACGGTAAACCATGTTATTTTTTACAGCACTTCATTTTCTATTTCTATTTAGATTTTTTAATTAAAGTGTCATTTAGTATTTCATCTTGACTTGATATTTTAGTTTGCGACACAACTACAACAACTAAGCCTTTTCATATACTAGATGGGATCAGTTACATGGATTCTTTGTTTCCATAGAACTCAAACAAGTGCCATGCTAACATTTAACTCAACAACAACAACAACTAAGCCTTTTCCCATACTAGACGGGGTCGGCTACAGGGATCTTTTGTTTCCACAAAGCCCTATCATGTCACATTTAACTCAGCATAAGCTAAATCATTCTTTATTGTTTCCTTCTAATACTTTTGTGGTCTTCCTCTTCCTCTTTTAATATTTTTACAGCCTAATTTTTCATACCTTCTTATTGAAGCTTCCTTTGGTCGTCTTTCTACGTGTTCAAACCATCTTAAACGATTTTCCCAAATTTTGTCATCTATTGATGCAACTCCCAATTTGTTTCTACTAACCATCTTAAACTCTGTCCCCATGTAAGAGATCACCCTTACATGGCTGGTCTCAAGCCCGGACAAAGGAGGAGGGTTGCATTAGACTTCCAACAACTAGCGTAAAACTTAACGGATTTATCTACCATGGATTATGAACATATTTTAGTTGGTGACATCAACAACTAAGCCTTTTTTCATACTAGATCGGGTCGGCTACAAGGATTCTTTGTTTCTCCAGAGCCTTATCATATGCCATGCTAGCAGTTAACTCAATATAAACTAGCTATTTTAGTTTGTGAGATGATTATAAATTGTAATGCCTCATAACTTACATATTTTTTGCACTTCCAACTCAGAAAACTGCACTAATTGCTTTTTCTTTATATGTCGTATTTATTATTTCACTATTGTACATTTACTATTGTCCATTTCTTACAACTTTTCATGTTTCATTCACAGCATAATTCTTATTAATTTTAAAGTCCTTTTATATTAATTCATACACCCTTCATTATGCGCTACATAACTTGTCCTTATGGTGCCCTATATTTATGATTCTTCTACTATGTTATGCTAAAACACTATTAAAAACACTGCCAACAAGAACAAGTGGCACGATAGACTGATAGAGTGCACATTTTCCAAATGCCTCACATGAAGGGCACTTGGCTAGCAGAAGGATTCCAGCACCGCAGGATGGGTAAATGCAAGGATTTTCATATCACAAAATGGAGAACTAGCTCCTCATGGCAAATATCAAGCAGTTGAATACCATTATCACACTATTTCACAAAGGAACAAAGATCTAATTTTTGGGGACGTATTTCCATCTATTGGTTGTTTGTGTGATGGTCAACACTTAAAAGTACAGACTCCTCATTGAGAAATATGAAGAAAAGCATGGTCACCATTATCCAGAAAAAATATTTTGGGCTTGCATAAGAACACAGACGCCAGGTATAAAGAAGAGCATCAGCAACAGCCATTGAGTCCTCCTGGACAAGCTCACTCAACTCCGAACAAAATCTTGGTATATCACTTGAAATCCGCTGTTCTGGATTACTAATTCGACCATCTACATGTGACATCTTGTAATATGCCATATTCTGCAACCAAGAAGTACAGAAATGGATTAGTCAATCTATCAATGAAATAAGGCACAATACTTCTTGCAACACACTCATTGAGAATTATCCAAATACAGATGGAATTTTAGATGATTTTGGACAAGACAAGGCTCAAAGTCCAAACAAGGCATTAATGCCTCATTTTGAGGATTCTTAAATAAAACTCATTTCTTGGTGAAGTAGTAATGTGTTCAGGTCGCCGGGACAGAGATCAACAATTGAAATCCTTGAAGGTGTTATTTCTTGCACCAAAAGGAAAAGTGAAAGCAGTCCTGGTCTGACTCATCTCAGCAGCTCAGGATAAGGAGCTCACTGGTTTACTGCCCCTTCCATTCAGCACTTTGAACTCATGAAATAATAAATAAGTTAGGTAGAGAATAATAAATAGACAAATAACAAACATTTATCCCAGAGCTTCACATGACAAAGATAAAACTACTTAATCCTCAAAATGTCAAACCATCATGTGCATATCTGATTTGAAAATATTATTGAGTGGATAGAAGAATCAACAGATCTTATCTTAAAATCTGAAAGTAATCAAGCAAAATAGCTTTGAAAGAATTAAAAATTTAAAACCAATTCACTGTAATTTCTTACGGGCATGCATGTAACTTGCAGTGGCTGAAGAATTGTATGCATCTTCAATATGTACAGCTCAAAAGCCAGGCATCAAGTTTGAACTTTATTGCAATAAGATAACAGGATATAAATTTAGAAACCAGTGACAACAATGGCATGATAACATGATAACAGGATGGAGCTATGAAGCGCTAGCTACAATTATGTGAATTACAACCACACTTGAGTGCAGGTCACACGCATACAGCACAATCACCTGAAAGTAGTCAGCATGAATAAGCTCAGTCAGTATCCTTCTGAAGCGTAGTCCCAACACCCCTGTTAGGTACTTTGATGTTGAAAACAAGGTAGACTGAAGAAAGCATAAAAGCAGGTTTTCAGCAATAAGACGAATAAAAGAAGGCAGGCGTCCAAGAAAAACTGTCTGAAACAGAAAGCCCTGGACTTTTGCCAACCTATTACCCGTAGCAGTTCTTAGTACCTGCAACAAACAAAACGGGTTACTTCCTCATTATCATGTGAAAAAGTATGACATCTAGAACATATTTACATAATCCACTTATGCTTAGTAGGAATTTGTGAAACAACACATACCTGTTAAATTGTTTAAACTGGACCAGTAGGGCCCAGCAGGTTCACCAAGGAGGGGACCATTGGGGCTGGGCCTCAAGGGCCAGTCCCCCCCCCCCCCGCCCTCTCTCCCCAACGGCTACACCAACTAGTCATTGGGAACTCGTAACCGCTAGTTGTGTAGGCGTTGGCCCTCCCTTCTCTCTCTTAATCACTCTTGTAAAGCCTCTATAAATAGAGGATGTTATCAATAAATTTCAGAGCCTTTAATGCTCATTTGACTTGTGTGTTATTCGGTTTGGCTTGTACACCAAGTGTTTGGTAGTTTGTTTGGTAATTTGACTTGTTGAAGATTTTGCGAGATCATTTGTGTTTTAGTTCGTGAATATCATAGTCAAGGTATTGGTGTTGTTTTTACATGGTATCATTGTCGAAAAGGTTTAATTAGAGTTGTATTGGGATTCATGCCGATTGTGGAAAGATCCTCAAAATTTGAGAATCGTTTGATGATCTTAAAAAAAGTCAAGGTACTCTTCGTATTTTTTATTATTGTTCAGAAAAATAAAAGAGAAAAGTGAGACATTTATTTGCTTGTTGGTGTCCAATTTTTATACAAGTTAGGCACGTATCATGAAAAAGTATTTTATCTCTAAATACTATTGGGATTACATTTATGGTACAATTAAAGAGCCCAAATAGATAGAGGTAAGGTGTGATGATGATGAATTTCTCGGATTACAAGAGAAATATAAACAAGAATTGAAAAATGAGAGAAGTACAATGCCAAAATTACTTAAATTATTGGCCAAAATGTGGATGAAAAGCTTTGTAACCGAATTAGTATGTTTGACAATGCTTTTGAGGCTTGGGAATATCTTAGAAAAACTAATTCTCAAGACGATTTTGTGTTTCAAATAAATTTAACCAAAAAAATAATAATACTCAAACAAGGTTCCATGAGCATCAGGGATTATCACGATGAGTTTTTTATTTTTTAAACCAACTTTGAAGATTTGACAAATTCGTAAAACTCTAAAATATGAATAAATTTCAAGAGTATCTTAATAACTAATATTTTTTCTTGCTTATATGGAGATTGAGAGACGAGTTTGAAAACATTGCATCAAACTTAATTCATATAAAACCGATACCCAAAAGCTATGAGATTTTAGTCAATTTAGTTATAAAGGAAACGAAATAATAAAATATAAGAGATAACAAAGAAGCGGTTCTTGCTACCTCTAGACTCGAGAATTATTTCAAGATCTACAAATCTCCACATGTCAAAACTAGTAAAAGCAATAGACAATTCAAAAATAATGTAGTGTCTTGGTCCAACAAGAGCAAAATTTGTCATTATTATAAAGCAAGTAGACACATAAAGACTATGTGTCCTCTCTTTTTGAGGAGGTTCCCCATATGGTTGTCATTGACAACAAGGAAGAAGTGTTACCATCGAAGATCAAGGCCTATATTGAAGAAATATTCAAAGAAAAGACAAGCATCTAGGAGTTGGCACTATCATCTTCTTCCAAAGGCCAAGATATATCATGGTTTTTAGATTATGATGCTTCTTTTCATATGACTAATGAATATAAAGAAATTATTAGATAAATACACACATACTAGAGCATAAGTGTTTACGGCCGACAAAACTAAGCTTGATGTTAAATAAATGGGTAACTTAGAAAGTAATTCCTTTAAAATATCTCAAGTATATTTTATACCAAAATTAAATCTTAATCTTCTCTCGATTTCTCAAATTTGTAATAATGATTGCATTATTACCTTCTCAACGAATGGATGTATGGTGCATAATCATCTGTCGAAGAAGGTAATTGGACAAGGACAAAGAGAAGGTGGTCTCTATGCCGTGGATAATTTAGTTATTTCAAATTTTGTAACTTATAGAATTACTTGCAATGATTTTGGGCTTTGACACAAAAGAACAATTAAAAGAACAATTATCCATGGATAAAGATTAATTAAAAGAATAATTTTATTTGTAAAGATTGTATTTTTGGCAAAACACATCGTGAACCATTTGGCGAGAAAACATTCATCACAAAAAAGGCATTTAAAACAGTGCACTTCAATGTTAGGAGATGTGCTCCCATAACCTCAAAAGGAGGAGTGACCTATTATGTTATCTTTATAGATGATTTCACTCAACACACTTAGATATATTTCTTGAAACATAAATCATAAATTTTAAAATATTTTTTAATTTTTCATGATATGATCAAGACCCAATTTGAAACCAATATCAAAATCTTAACAACCCAAGAGTGAATATCTCTCAAATGACTTCAAAAATATTATATAAAAACTTTCCAACAAAAAAGTTTAGCTGAAAGAAAACATAGGCATATTATTGAAACTACTAATACTTTGTTGTTTGCAAGTAAAGTTCTCAAACACTTATGGGCCGAAGCCGCTTTAACTTCCGTATATGTTATAAATAGGATGCCATCAATCAAACATGAAAATTCTTCTCCCATAAAAGAATTGTATTCAAATAAACTTAATTACGATCAGTTGAAAGTTTTTGGATGTAAATGTTATTTATACCAGTAAGAATGATAAGTTAAGTTCCAAGGCTATTAAATGTGTTTTTCTTGAGTATGGTATTGATAAAAAGGGGTATAGATGTTACAACCCAAAAGAAGATAAACTTTATATGTCTGTCAAAGTCAAATTCATTGAAGATGAATGTTATTATGAAGATGAGTCTCAAAGCACACAAGATAGTTATACGTTTTTAGATGAAATCTCAGGTGAAATGTAAGATGACAATCAGGAAGTACAAGAAGATAGCACGCTTCAACTAGAAGATGAATCTAGAATCCTTGAAACTAGAGAAGAAATCCTAGACCATTTCAAGGAAGAATAGAGAAAATGATAATGCTCCTAGCAAAAGAATCATAAAAACCCTCAAAGATTTGTCTTATGAATCATTTCAACAGCAACATAGAAACCACATAGCTACCGTATCGAGTATCCTTAAACCCAATCATTATGATCAAGCAAAAAATAACTTAGAATGGAGGAAAGCTATAAATGATGAATTAGAAGCTCTAAAAAGGAATTGTACTTGGGATATTGTTCTGAAACCTAAAGAAAAGAAAATTATTGATTGTAGATGGGTTTATAAGGTCAAAACTCATAGTGATGGTTTCATTGAAAGGTACAAAGCAAGACTTGTGGCTAAGAAGTATTCTCAAGAATACGGGATTGACTATAAGGAAACTTTTGCGTATGTTGCTCGCATGACTATTGCTCGTATTTTAATTTCTATTTGTGCAATTAAAGAATAGGATATATATCATTTAAATGTTAAAAATACTTTCTTGAATGGAAATCTTAATGAAGATATCTATATAGCTCCCCTTCGGAATTCATTGCTCTAAGTAACTATGTTTTTAAACTAAAAAAAAGCTTTATATGGACTCAAAATGGCTTCTAAGGCTTGGTTTGATAGATTTGAGAATTTATGCACGCACAAAATTTTTGTTCTTGTTATATTGACACTGCCTTGCTTGGAAGGAAAACTAATGCATTCTACTTATGTATGTAGATGATATGATAATCATTGGAAGATATGAAAATGGGATATTAAAAATCAAAAGAGATTTGCATAAAGAATTTGAAATGAAAGATCTCGGACTCCTTAGTCACTTCTTGGGAATAAAACTAACTCGTAATAAGAGAGGTTATTTTATGTCATAAACAAAATTTGCTAGTGATATTGTTAATAGGTCAGGTTTGACAGATGACAAGAAAGTGAGCTCGCCAAACGTGATGGGGACCAAACTAAGAACCATAGATCGAGAAAAATTAGAAAATCCCACTCGTTACAGACTATGATAGGAGTTTTGACATATCTTACAATCATTCAACCAGACATAGCACATGCACTATATGTGCCAAGTCAATTTCAACAAGTTCTCACTAGTATCCACATGAGTGTTGTTATGCGGATTGTGAGATACATAAAGGATACACTTGAAGGGGAATCATTCTAATCTCATCATCTTCATTTAAATTAGTTGCTTACATTGATGCTGATTGGGATGGGGATGTTAATCATAAACATTTCACCATTAGATTTTGTGTGTGTTTAGGTGATTCTTGTTAGAAAATGGACCCAAGTGGCTCGACAGGTCCGGGCTCGTTGGGGGCTGGCTGTGACCAACCCCCTTTCTCTCTTCTCCTCTCCTCCCCCTTCTCTTCTTATTCTCATGTACTCTCTCCTATAAATATGATAATTTTGTAACATATTCTAAAGCCTTTCGTGGCTAATCAATAAAGATTATTTATTAAAATTTGTAAAATCAGAGTATCAACTTCAAGATGTCTTCACCAAGTCATTACCTACTCCTCACTTTCAATCTATAATTGGCAAACATCAAGTCATGGAGTTGTCAATTTGATGGGGGTGTTAGAAAATGGGCTCAAGTGGCCATACGGTGCGATACAATACATCATAGTGTATCGCAATTGAAGACTTATTGGTCCATATCGTGCGATACGGGCCTTATCGCAAGCGGAAACCCGCGTTTTTGCAGGTTTCCTTAGTTTCTTCAGAGCGCCCCAAGCTCTCCTAGCGTGGTTCTTGGCCTCCTTGGTGTTCAAGGTTCCAAAAACGTGCTCTATGGTTTCCATGCAAGCCTCCTAACTCGGATTTGGGTATATTTTTAGTGTTTTCTTCATTTTTTCCTTTGTATTTTTTTATTTATTTATATTTTTCTTTTGTTGAATGACAAAATATGAAGTTATTAAGTGTGTGGATATGATTTTTATTGCATTCATGAAGTGGGAGACACTCTATTTGAGTGTTATTTAACGATTGGGGATTTACGAAGTGCTTTTATTTTCAGGTTTTTGTTCGAATTAAAGTACTCAATTGATATGGCAGGAAGGGGTGGTAGAGACTCTCATTGATGATCTGGCATGGCAGTGGGGTACACCAGTTGAGGGTTCCAAATTAAAGATCATATGTTTATTTTGTGAGATGGTGGTTAGTGGTGGAATTTCACGGTTGAAATACCGCCTAGTAGGAACTAGGAAAGAAGTTGCTCCTTGCACAGGCACAATTAGAAGTTTGTCCGAAGGTATTAAATGACAATGTCTTTAGATGATTGAGAGTATACAAGAGAGGAGACAATAAAATGATGATTTTGAGAGGTTTGAAGAAAATGATGATGATATTGGATTTGGATTCACTGACAGTTTGCCTTCAGATACCATAACAAAGATGAGTAGTAGCAGTTCACGAATATCTGGCAAGGGAAAGAGAGTTGCAAAAGACTTTGGATTCAGGAAGGAGTCGAGGAAGAACTGCTTCTAGCATACATTCATTTTTTCCTCCTACTACTACACCTAGTGCTCAACCTGGAATTCGTGTTGATATGGCTTCAGAACAGTTGCATGATCCGGCAGACCTTGCAGTAAGCAATGACAAATGCAATTGCTAACATCGGTCCAAGATAAAAGATGCCCTCCTATCAGAAGTTAGAGAGGAAAGATCTTAGATAAGACTATCATTGAAGTGCAAGAATACTGTTCGACATTGAGAGAGTCATGGAAGGAGACAGGTTACACTATCATGGTAGATGGATGGATACATAAGTGAGGAAGGACCTTGCTAAACTTTCTTATCTATTGTCCTAAAGGACTTATGTTTTTGAGATCTCTATACATGTAAGAGGAGAGGCACACTGCGGATATCATACGACAAAAATTTGATAAGGTTATATAAGAGGTTGGGCTAGAAAATATAGTCCAATTGATTACAGATAATGCAGCTAACTACAAAGCAATTGGGAAGGAGTTAATTGATATTTATGAGACTTTCTACTGGACACCATGTGTAGCCCATTATTTAGATCTCATCCTTGAGGACATTGATGAGAGAATGAAATAAAGGCAGCAACTGAGTGTTGCCAAGATATCACAAAATTTATTTACAACCATGCATTTGTTTTGTGTATGATGAGGAGATATACAGAAGGTGCAAAGCTTCTTCGAACAGCTGCAACTCGGTTTGCAATAAACTTCTTATTTGTACAAAGTATTGTGAGACAAAAGCAAGCATTGAAGAGAATGTTCTCCTCAGATGAGTGACAACTATTTATAGAATTGCTTCAGAACAGGAGAAACAAAAAGTTGAATGAGATTTCTGAGACAGCTTTCAGGAGTACATTTTGGAATGCATGTGTTAGACTATTGAGGATTACATATCCATTAGTAAAGGTTTTGAGATTGGTTGATAGTGAGGAGAAACCATCTATGGGCTACCTTTATGAAGCCATGGATAGGGCAAAAGAAGCCATTAGAAATAATTTTAATAAAAAAAAGAGAGATTATGTTTTCGTGTGAAAAATCATTAATAACAGATAGAATAAACAATTGCATCAGCCTATTCATGCAGCAACATATTATCTAAACCCATCATTCAGGTACTCAGCAACATTCAAAAGGGACGGTGAGGTTAATCGAGGCATCATTGATTGTATTGATAGATTAGTCCCTGATGAGATCATAGCAGATGTTATACATCGAGAGATGAAGATCTATGATAATGCTCTTTACTTGATGGGTTTGCCTGTAGCAATTCATAATCGCACTACTATGCGTCTAGGTAAATTGTTTATCTTCATATTTAAGTTTCTTAAATCAATACATCTTATATTACTGTGGATTATGTCTCTAATGTTTGTCTTTTTCTACAAATGTTTGGTGGAATAGGTTTGGAATTGATTGTCCGAACCTTAGGGATTTTGCAGTGACAGTTCTGAGCCAAACCTTTAACGGGTTGTGAAAGGAATTGGAGTGCCTTTGAACACATCTATACAAAAAAGTGCAACTGGTTGGAATATAATAGACTAAATGATTTAGTTTTTATTCGTTGTAACATGCGCCTTCGTGAAAGGTAATGTTGTATTACTTAAATGTTTAATTCAATAAATTGATTGACTTCAATTGTTAATATTATTTACTAATTGCTTATCTTTCTTCGTTGTAGGTAATTAAAAAAAGTAAATAGACAAGAAAATCAATTTGATCCAATAAGTTTTGATAATTTTGATATATTAGAAGACTGGATTATAGAAGACAGTGAAGAAAATGCCCTCCTAACTGAAGAAGACATTACATGGATTAATTTGAAAGGAGCACAACATTAGTATAAGGAGAAGAATTTGATTTCCAAGCAGAAGGTGTTGTTGATGATGATGATGAGGATCTTCAGCAAGGAGAAGATGAAGATTATTTACTTGATGATCCTAATTATAATTTGTAAAATGTAAATGTATTTCTTTTTTTTTATTCAAAATATGTAAATTTGGATGCAATTGTTCAATGTTGAATGCTCAATCTGTACTAAACTTTGCATTATATGAATTTAAAGCAATTACCAATTTTTTACTGATTTTTCCTGATTTTTCTTGATTTTTAAAATATTTTTACTAATTTTTCTTAATTTTTTAAATAAATTTTGTATTATTTTAATATTAAAGTATGATACGGGCGATACGATACGATATGCCTGTATCGTGGAGCCCAGCGATACGATACGCGTCAGACAACATTGGGCTAATCAATAAAGATTATTTATTATTCGGTGTACTTTGTGTTCATTACTCTTTCGATGAGCCCTCATTGCACTCGGCTATAACCTTTTCTAAGGCTTTGTGATAGGTACATTGTGGTGATAATCGATCTTCCACTGCTATATTGGAGCATCGTCTTCATTACAATTCTCTAATTTCTTGAAGATTTAAAATGCACCAGAAAGTGTAGACATAATATAATCATGGCCACCACAATAACCAAGATATCTTGGATCATTGAACTCCTGGCAGACATGGAGATTGTCCTGGAGGACTCTACAAATTTATTTTGTGACAACAAAAGCACCATGTATATTGCTTGAAATAATAAATTTTATTAAAGAACTAAATATATTGAGATGAACTATCACTATATTCGGGAGGAATGCTTGAAGAAAACGTTGACTTTATGTTATGTTACTTTGAAGCTACAGTTATCAAACTTCTTTACTAAGTCTTTATCAGCCCCTACATTTATGTTTCTATCAAACAAAGCAGGGTATCAAATTGTAATAGGTTAAACGGGGTCAGTAGGGCTCAAGCCGCTCAACAGGTCCACTAAGGGGGGACCATTGGGACTGGGCCTAAAGGGCCAGTCCCCCCTCTCCCCAACGTCTACACCAACTAGCCGTTGGAAACTCCTAACGGCTAATTATGTAGTCGTTGGGAACTCGAGTTGCTCCCAACCCTCTCTTCTCTCTCTTAATGACTCTTGTAAAGCCTTTATAAATAGAGGACATATGTTATCAATAAATTTTATAGTCTTTAATGCTCATTTGACTTGTTTGTTATTCGGTTTGGCTTATACACGAAGTGTTTGGTGGTTTGTTTGCTAATTTGGCTTATTGAAGATCTTGCAGGATCATTTGAGTTTGTGGATATCATTGGCAAGATATTGGTGTTGTTTTTACAATACCAGCAAGACAGGCGGTTGAATAGCTATGTGATGGGACAAATACCCACAGGCTGTGTGTAGGATACCTACTTTTTGGTTTGGTTTTGCCCATGGGATTTTCAATAGCACCCTAAGTAGTCAATTCCACCAAGAGCTCACGTCATCTAGTCCACTCAAGCTAAAGCTGGCCCATATTTGAGCAACTAGTGAAGCAGTAATGAAGAAGCATCCTATTACTCGTCCTTTTGAAAATGTTACAATGCGTTCAAATGCTTCAGTTTATTCACAATCATAGATTGCAACTAGCCTCCATGACTTGTAATTCTCTTCTCTCTACTCATTCTGACAAAAAATACATGTGATTGTCACCGCTTAGTGTGAGGGGTAGGATTTGGTTTTGGTTTTGGAAGAATCATGAGAACGCCAGCTAGTCCTGTCTGTGCTCCTTCATTTTTCAGAAGCTCCTACGTCATGGACTTTGGTTACACATCAGTGTTGTTATACTTTTTATTTATAATTCAGTGAAACTACAGTCATAACGAGCTGAGCCACACTGTCAATGGTATAAAATCCCGAGGCTATGACCCCTGATACCTGATACCAAGCTCTATAAGGGCATCAGCTTGTGCAAGGGTGTAGAAGACATGAGAACTGAACCTCTGACTGCCTGTGCAGAAGTTGAGATCGTGCACCATATATTAGTATAGGTTAATATTCAATAATCATTTACACGCAAAGATATCAAAACACATTAAGAAAAATAAATGCATAAAATATACGTAAATATCAATAGCTTGCTGTCTAGGTGCCAACCAGGAAACCTAACTGATATTTAGCATTGTTAACAAGCATTTGAACATTATACATGATAACAGGATGTATAACAGATTCCTTGATAAAGATAAAACATTCATCGATAGTTTGACTATGAGTATGACCGAATATCAGTATAGGAATCCAGTAGAGCACCAAGTTCCCAGATGTTGGACTCCCTCCCTCCCTCTCTCTGTGTGAGAACAGAGAGACCCGTTTTCTTATTTGAAGCCAACAAACCTCGTAAAGCATCTCAATTCTCATCAAGAGATACTGAATTAGCGTCATTTATAAAAAAAGAGATTGAATAAATAAACCTGGAACAGAGAGATGGTAACATTTCATAACAGAATTTCAAAAACTCTTACTGCTATAGCAACCAAAGACAGAAGGTTCTGTATCCCCTTTTCTCTGACACGTGAGAGCAGGATCCTTGCCAGGATTCGCAAGGATTTTAATCCACTTCTCTTTTGTAATTTCCCATGATTGAGACCGTTAGTCACAACATTTGGTTTTCCAGCAGTAGTGTCATCTTCTTTCTTCCTTCTAAAACGACCTTCTGGAAGACCCGTAAATCTTTGAGAGTGCAAATATGCAGCAGCACCACCTGTAATGAAGACAGCTGTCGCCACTGCAAGGGCTCTCCTGTTGGAACATATAAAACACAAAAATGCAAAATAAAAATCATAAAAGCAAAAGAAACACATAGATCAAAGTACCACGGATGAAGTTCTCATCACAACAGTGCATTTAATAATTCCAGGGTAAAACATTATTTGAAGTTTCTGGTAAAGTTCTAACAACAATAAAAGGGCAAATCTTCCCTTACTGATTCGGAAGGGAAGAACTTGCTTAGCAGACCACCTCATGAGAAATTGAGAGAAGGCATTGATAGGTTCACAATTGCAACTTTGATTTAACCTTTTACGGTTCTATGTTCTATATTGTCTCTTATGCTTACGGAAAATCAGAGCTGTACATGTCCTCAAATCTACCTCAATCAATAAGCTTGAATTTAGCGATGGCTATAGAAGAAGATTACATTGCTTCAAGAGATGGTTTCAAAATTTATTGTTTTAACTTTTTGTAATACCTACAATGGGGTATATCTCCTTGTCCCTCCTTGATTATTTCATAAACATTGGATGTGTGGACTATGTACAAGAATAACCTAAAAAGGATCTCAGGATAAAAAGTTAGGAAATTATCCAGCAAAGAAGAAAAACCTAGGAAAGTGTTCCCATAGAAAAAAGGCCATAAAGGCTTAGATGAAATAGATATGACCCAATAATCAGAAACCCATAGTCAACTCTAAGGGCTAAACTGGAGGAGTTAATAAGGATCCCCAAAAGACATGACTCACTGAACACCTTTGGCTGTAATACTCTGACGCATGACAGAATGCGCATTTAGGTTGCCCCACCGTCTAAATAAGGTCATAAATTGCATAGATGCAGCCATGTTTGACTTGTCTATGAGCCTGGTCTACACCCATTGTCATAATGAACTGATCTCCATGTCTAGACAACATGAGCCCTATCTGTCATACTCATGTTTCTTGCTGACGATGTCATGTCTGAATATCTGACTAACACAATTACATGGTTTCATAAGTTTCAATTTGCAAGTAGCTGAAATTATGCTTTGCATAAAGAATACTCATATATTTTTTGCTTTTGTAGAAAACGTTTATGTATTATTGGAGACTTAAACTTTACCTTTTTGCTATGAAACAAGCTCTTCACGACTTTAAGTCCTATATATTGTCTCATGTACCATGGCATCTCATCTTGGCCACAACATTTTCAGGGGCATATCTAGTCCTACATTGTCGCCCGAATGTAGTAAATAATTTTTCGAGAGGGTCTCCGCATTTGATTATGGACGGATGCGAGGCGTAAGGAAGCTAGTCCTAATAATAAGATTCGTATTGGTTCTTGGAATATTGGAACATTATCGGGTAAGCTAATGGAGGTGATAGATACTATGATTCGGAGAAAGATTCATATTCTATGTTTACAAAAGACAAAATGGGTTGGAGAAAAAGCAAAGGAGATAAAGGATACATATTTTAAATTATGGTACTCTGGTAAAGAAAAGGCTCGAAACGGAGTTGGTATTATCATAAATAAAGATTTAAAGGAAAGTGTAGTAGACATACAACGATATGGTGACCGTATCATGACGTTGAAATTAGTGTTAGGAGCAGAGGTTTTGAATATAGTTTGTGTTTATGCACTCCAAGTAGGACTAGAAGATAGTATAAAGACAACTTTTTGGGAAGAGTTAGATAAGGTGTTTCAAAAGATTCCACAAAGGGAGATGATTTGTTTAGGAGGAGATTTAAATGGACATGTCGGTAAAGAGGCATTAGGATATCAAGGGATTCATGAAAACTTTGGTTTTGGGGATATAAACGAGGAAGGTAGGGAGATTTTAAATTTTGGTATGGCATTTGATCTCTTTATAATCAATACAATCTTCAAAAAACGAGATGAACATTTAATTACTTATAAGAGTGGCTTATCACAAACACAAATTGATTACTTTATTTGTAGAAAAAAAGATAGAGCATGTTGTAAAGATTGTAAGGTAATTCCAGGAGAAAGCATAACCACCCAACATCGACTTTTAGTTATGGATTTAAAAATAAAAAAATAGACAAAGAAGAAAAGAGTGCATCGAGCTTTTCAGACTAAATGGTGGAACCTCAAAAGCGAGAAAGAATATATATTTAAATAGAAAGTCCTTCAAGGAGATGCTTGGAATTATGTTGGTATACCTTGTGATATGTGGAACAATATGACTATACATATTAAGAAAGTGGTGAAAGATGTGTTAGGTGAATCTAAGGGAGGTGTACCGGTACAAAAAGAAGTTTCGTGGTGGAGTGAAGTAGTGCAAAATAAAATAAGGCAAAGAGGGCATGTTACAAATTATATTATGCTAAGAAAATTAGTGAAACTTTAGAGGCTTATAAGAAAGCAAAGAAGGAAGCGAAAAAAACCGTCAGTGAAGCAAAAGTTAAAATTTGGGAGGATTTATATAAAAAACTCAACTCAAAAGAGGGTGAAGAAGGAAGCGAAAAAAGCCGTCAGTGAAGCAAAAGTTAAAATTTGGGAAAACTTATATAAAAAACTCAACTCAAAAGAGGGTGAAAGAGATATTTTTAGGATAGCTAGGGCTAGAGATAAGAAAACTAAAGATCTTAATTGTGTTAGATGCATCAAGGACAAGGATGAAAAAATTTTAGTGGCAAATGATGATAAAAGAAATAGATGGAAAAATTATTTTTATAAGTTCTTTAATGAAAATAAAGATGTTAGTAATAGCTTAGGAGAGTTAACCAAATCAGAAAAGTATATAAACCACAATTTCTACCGACGTATTCAAAAGAATGAAGTCAAAGAGGCTCTTAAACATATGAAGGGTGGTAAATCGGTAGGACCAGATAATATTCCTATAGAAGTTTGGAAAATACTAGGAGAAAAAGGAATCACTTGGCTCACAAGACTATTTAATGAAATATGGAAAAACCAAAAGATGCCCGAGGAATGGAGTGCAAGTACACTTACCCATATATAAGAACAAGGGAGACATTCAAAATTGTGTGAATTATCATGGTATCAAGTTAATGAGCCATACTATGAAATTGTGAGAAAGAATTATCGAACGTAGGTTAAGACAAGTATCAAGTATAACAGATATCCAATTTGGATTCATGCCAGGCAGAACTATTGTTGAAGCGATTCACCTTTTGAGATGTCTTATGGAGCATTTTAGAGCAAAACAGAAAGACCTTCACATGATATTTATTAATCTAGAAAAAACTTATGATAGGATACCGAGGGAGGTTCTTTGGAGAACTTTGGTAAAAAGAGGTATCCCATTGACATACATTAACCTTATTAGAGACATGTGTGAGGACTCATGAAGGAATAACAGACTTCTTTGAAGTTAATATTGGGTTACATGAAGGATCAACTTTAAGTCCATACTTATTTATAATGGTGATTGATGAGTTAACAAAACATATTCAAGATGAAGTACCTTGGTGTATGTTATTTGTGTATTAGTAGATGAGTCTAAGGAAAAAGTTAATAGAAAATTGGAACTATGGAGAGAAACATTAGAAAGTAAAGGCTTCTGACTTAGTAGAATAAAGACAAAATATATAGAATGTAAGTTTGATCATTTGGTTACATGAGAGGACATAAAAATTAAAATTGTCACACATAACATCCCCCCAAAGGAAGTTTTAAATACCTAGGGTCAATTTTTCAGAGTGATGGAAGAATTGATGGAGATGTTACGCATAGAATTAATGTTGGTTGGTTAAAATGGAGAGGAGCATCAAATATTCTTTGTGATAAGAAGATATCATTACAGTTAAAAGGTAAATATTATAGAGCAGCAATTAGACCTGCCATGTTTTATGGTTATGAGTGTGGAGCAGTTAATTATCAACATGTACAAAAGATGGTTGTGACAGAAATGAAGATGTTGAGATGGATGAGTGGTGATACAAGAAAAGATCGTATACATAATGAGGTTATTAGAAATAAATTATTTGTGGCAGCAATAGAGAATAAAATAAGAGAATATCGTTTAAGGTGGTTTGGACATATAGAAAGAAAATAAAATAAAATAACCTATAAGAAGGTATGAAAAACTAGATTTTGAAAGTATTAAAAGAGGTAAATGACCACAAAAGTGTTGGAAAGAACAATAAAGAATGATCTAGCTTATTGTGAGTTAACTGCTAACGTGGCACGTGATAGGGCTCTGTGGAAACAAAGAATCCATTTAGCCACCCCATCTAGTATGGGAAAAGGCTTAGTTGTTGTTGTTGTTGTATTTGATCTCTTCATAGTCAATACAATCTTCAAAAAACGAGATGAACATTTAATTACTTATAAGAGTGGTTTATCACAAACACAAATTGATTACTGTATTTGTAGGAAAAAAGATAGAGCGTGTTGTAAAGATTGTAAGGTAATTCCAGGAGAAAGCTTAACCATCCAACATCGACTTTTAGTTATGGATTTACAAATAAAAAATGGACAAAGAAGAAAAGAGTGCATCGAGCTATTCAGACTAAATGGTGGAACCTCAAAAGCGAGAAAGAAGATATATTTAAACAGAAAGTCCTTCAAGGAGATGTTTGAAATTATGTTGGCACACCCTGTGATATGTGGAACAATATGGCTAAACATATTAGGAAAGTGGTGAAAAATGTGTTAGGGGTATCTAAGGGAGGTGTACCGGCACAAAAAGAAGCTTGGTGGTGGAGTGAAGTAGTACAAAATAAAATCAAGGCAAAGAGGGCATGTTACAAATTACATTATGCTAAAAAAAGTAGTGAAACTTTAGAAGCTTATAAGAAAGCAAAGAAGGAAGCGAAAAAGGCCGTTAGTGAAGCAAAAGCTAAGATTTGGGAGGACTTATATAAAAACCTCAACACAAAAGAGGGTGAAAGAGATATTTTTAGGATAGCTAGGGCTAGAGATAAGAAAACTAAAGATCTTAATTATGTTAGATGCATAAAAGACGAGGATGAAAAAATTCTAGTGGCAAATGATGATATAAGAAATAGATGGAAAAACTATTTTTATAATCTTTTTAATGAAAATAAAGATGTTAGAATTAGTTTAGGAGATTTAGCCAAGTCAGAAAAGTATATAAACCACAATTTCTACCAACGTATTCAAAAGAATGAAGTCAAAGAGGCTCTTAAACATATGAAGGGTGGTAAATCGATAGGACCAGATAATATTCCTATAGAAGTTTGGAAAATACTAAGAGAAATAGGAATCGCTTGGCTCACAAGACTATTTAATGAAATATGGAAAAACCAAAAGATGCCCGAGGAATGGAGTGCAAGTACACTTATACCCATATATAAGAACAAGGGAGACATTCAAAATTGTGTGAATTATCGAGGTATCAAGTTAATGAGTCATACTATGAAATTATGGGAAAGAATTATCGAACGTAGGTTAAGACAAGTATCACGTACAACAGAGAACCAATTTGGATTCATGCCAGGTAGATCTACTATTGAAGCAATTCACCTTTTGAGACGTCTTATGGAACATTTTAGAGCAAAAAAGAAAGACCTTCACATGATATATATTGATCTAGAAAAAGCTTGTGATAGGGTACCGAGGGAGGTTCTTTGGAGAACTTTGGAAAAAAGAGGTATCCCATTGACATATATTAACCTTATAAGAGACATGTATGATGGTGCAAAAACATGTGTGAGAACTCATGAAGGAACGACAGACTTCTTTGAAGTTAATATTGGGTTACATCAAGGATCAACTTTAAGTCCATACTTATTTATAATGGTGATGGATGAGTTAACAAAACATATTCAAGATGAGGTACCTTGTTGTATGTTATTTGCATATGACATTGTATTAGTGGAGGAATCTAAGGAAAAAGTTAATAGAAAATTGGAAATGGAGAGAAACATTAGAAAGCAAAGGCCTCCAACTTAGTAGAACAAAAACAGAATATATGGAATGTAAGTTTGATCATTTGGTTACTTCAGAGGACATAGAAATTAAAATTGGCACACATTACATTCCCCAAAAGGAAAGTTTTAAATATCTAGGGTCAATTTTTCAGAGTGATGGAAGAATTGATGGAAATGTTACACATAGAATTAATGATGGTTGGTTAAAATGGAGAGGAGCATCTGGTATTCTTTGTGATAAAAATATACCATTAAAATTAAAAGGTAAATATTATAGAGCAGCAATTAGGCCTGCCATGTTTTATGGTTCTGAGTGTTGGGCAGTTAATCATCAACATGTACAAAAAGATGTCTGTGACAGAAATGAAGATGTTGAGATGGATGAGTGGTCATAGAAGAAAAGACTGTATACATATTGAGGTTATTAGAAACAAATTAGGAGTGGCACCAATAGAGGATAAAATGAGAGAACATCGTTTAAGATGGTTTGGACATATAGAAAGAAGATCAAAAGAAGAACCTGTAAGAAGGTTAGAAAAACTAAATTTGAAAAGTATTAAAAGAGGTAGAGGACGACCACAAAAGTGTTGGAAAGAAACAATAAAGAATGATCTAGCTTATTGGGAGTTAACTGCTAACATGGCACACGATAGGGATTTGTGGAAACAAAGAATCCATGTAGCCGACCCCGTCTAGTATGGGAAAAGGCTTAGTTGTTGTTGTTGTTGTATCAAGACAACCACCCCACATTCTAAACAATGTGATGCAACTCATTCTAAAGCCAAAAGTGAATTGACTTGAAAAGCATATCAAATAACCAAATTAATCGTCTACCAACTGAATGCAATGAAGCAAAAAGCAACAAAAGCGTTGTGACCGAATCATAAATTTAATAATACTTCTATGCACGAAGAAAACAGGAAGCACCTCCTTGACGACCCAAACTGTCGACCCTTCTCTGTCAGCTGAAACAGCTGCAGGGAAGGCATGATTACCGCACGAAATAAGAGGCACTCCTCCGTATGGATGATGTGAGATGGAGAAAAACATACGAAACGTAAAAGATAATCTTTCACTGCCCCCAAGTTCCAATGAAGAAGTTCTGCAATAAACCAAGAAAAAGTATAATGAATTAGAAAAAAAAAAGTATCCCAAGATGTATGGATACCAAAGTAGGTCATAAATTCCACTAAATACCAACTGTCCATCCTTTATTCAGAACGATTTAATTGACATTTTAGGGTTGTAAGCTACCTAATTCTACATGATTCCCAAATTGCATATTCCAACGGAAACAGTAGTACTTGTCAACTGGTAAAGGCAGGCGCATGGGCATAAAATTAGCAAAAACCGAACATCCATGCAAATTTTGCATAACGCGTAGTCGAAATTAAAATCCCTCAAATAAAAACAAGGACCGACCAGCGATTCAATCAGTAGAAAATGCAAACAACACCGAGCGGCCAGTATGGAAATTGGAATTCTCTCATATGATTTCCCTCTCCAACGAATTTCAGTGAACCCATGCATAACAATATGACCCTCAACCACCGATCCATGAGATCTGCAACCCAAGAGAAGTACAAGCATGAACACACACACACACAGAGCATACCTTTCCCCGCGCCGGAGAAGGAGCTCTTCGTTTGGCTCGTTACTCGCCTGCCGTTACCAAACCTGGTGATTCCGACAAGGAATTCATTCCAGAAGCGCTTGCGTTCTCGAGTACTTCGCCACACAGAAGAGGGGAAGGGACGTAAATTTCGGAAAAAGAGGGCGAGAGTATAGAGAGCATGTGTTGTTGCGTCCTCCCTCCCACCTATCGTTCCTTCACCTGTAAAAACATGGAAATACTTAAAAGTCAAGGCAGCAGGTTTTCAGGGACACGTAAGGCGTGCAACTTCCACATAACCCGCATTACATTTACTTGTTATAACAATGAATAAATATATAATTTTGAGGCTGGCAATGAGAGCGGGTTTGCACCTAACCTACACGAAATTGCTTAGACATGACATCAACCCGATCCGCCCCATGGATCTTCCGGTCCAGAGCCCGCGTCCGCATTGCAATGAACCAACCCCGCCACTATATATACAAGTTTGTATTATAAAAACAATTACATAAAGTTGTATATATTTATAAATAATTATACTGCAAATTTTTAATGATTGTTTGTTATGTCTTAAATATATACATAACATAACATATTTAAATGTGTATACCTCCATATTATATATATATATATATACAACAACAACTAAGTTATATATATATATATAACAAAGTATGGCTTCCTTTGTTGCACCCGAAAAGTTGTGGTCTATGTTTGGTTTGGTGTTTTGTGTCTTGGGATTTCAGGTTTTTTAATAAGCCCCGAAACCGGAACCCGAGCCTGGGCTTACCTAGATTTGCACCAGGTCCAATCTGATTTTCGCTGTTAGAATGCCATTTTCACTCTCTAAGAACCAACTCATCTTGCCAACCTCACTGTTGCAGTAAAGTGTGGGGTCATCAGCATTCACAGCGTTAGCTCATCTAACAGGGCTCTCTAACTCTCACGTTGTTGTTGGTGAGTTCAATTCTCAGCGAGGATAAGATAGAGAACCAAAACCCGGCCTTCTCCCACTTGCTTACTAGGGTCACCTACATATATTCTTAGTTGTAATTGTGATTGCCTTCCGAAACTTGAGTCCTTCCTCTGTCTTTTTGAAAGTGGTGATCGACCGAATTCTCATACCTTTTCACCAGAATTCAATTTGGCTATGTACACAAAGATTGTACTAATAGTGTTGCTAAAAATTGGATTTTTTGGCATCAACAAATAATAAAAACTTAAGTCTCTCTTTTATTTATCTTTTATTAATATTACACTACCTTTTCCTTTGCTAAGATAAACTCCACATGCATGGATCCACCAATCTTTTCTTATGTGATCACACATCCTCTTCAACCTACTCGCGAGTGACTTTCCTAACAGGCCATCAGCATGTTAGCGGTCTTGTCATTAATTTGAATTATATATTTTCGTCACGCACCTCCTCGCATCGAAGGTAATTCTATTGAACCACAAACGGGTCCCAATTCTAGCGGTCGTCATTAATTATATAGAGTCCACCCGCGGCGCCAAGTTCGCCGACGAGAACTTCATCAAGAAGCACACGGGCCCCGAAGTCCTCTCTATGGTGAACGCCGGCCCCGGAACCAACGGGTCCCAATTCTTTATTTGCACGACGAAGACCCAGTGGCTCGACGGAAAGAACGTCGTCTTCGGTCAAGTGGTCGAGGGGTTGGACGTCATCCGCACCATCGAGAAGTATGGATCGCAGTCCGGCTTCACCTCCAAGCGCGTCGAAATCGCCGGTTGCGGCCAGCTCTGAGTGGATAGATCCTGGCTAGTTCGATCGATCGATGGGTCGATCGAGACAGCTGGTTTTTCCTTTCAGATTCCCCTATTCGCAATATATCTCTATACACCCTTTACTTATAAAGGTGGTCGTCGTTGGTTTTGTGGTTTATGATCGTTACTGTGCCTTGTCGCATGGGGTTTATGGCCTTGTTTGGATGAGTAGTGCCTTCGATTTTTATGTAGATTTTTACATGATAAGCAGGGTGGTTGTTACACTAATAAATCCGACTATATAGCTCGACAGAAGGTGGTTGTAGTAATAATTGTTGGATTTAATGTGGATTTAATGCATCTTATTATCCTTATAAATCTAAATAATATATGTAAAAATCTTAAAGTGTAAAAAGTAAAATATGAGGGATTTTTACGAAAGATTGATTAAGAGGAGACAAAGTTTAATCACATATTGATATGTGATAAACTCACATGTCCTTTTATATATTTAGTAGCACATGAACCTTAGTTTAAAGACCTTGCGAGACATGTTATACCACACGCGCGCACATGCACACTGGGTCGGGCCTTGCTTCACACGCGTACCTATAAATACGTGATAAGGTGGGGGCGGTTGAGGATAAAGCGGTGTATATTTTGGATCAGATCTATAATCTTTGATCACACGCGTACCTATAAATACGTGATTAGGGCAGTTCATTCTTTCTCTTTTCTCTCTCTCCCTCTCTGCTCGTGGTTTTGTCCTTGTGCCCATGAATGATCTTTCTTTCTACTCTAGTCATAAGCGAGGTATGTGTTTTTCGAGTTGTGTATGCGTTTTATCTTGGGAGGAATGCGAAAGTACTCGTACGTACTTATAGCAGAGCACTAATTTCTCTAAGGCAAGTCTAAAAGGGTGACTCACACAAATAAGTTTTTGATTTTGCTTTTGCTTTTGTTTTTCATACGACTTGATTATAACTTATTTTAGATCAACGATTATTATTTATAATTGAAGCATGTTTATATTTGTTGTATATTATGTTATTATGCATGCATGTCTACAGTTCTTCCAATAGTCTTAGAGAAATCATATTTTACCATAGTAAACATGTTTACGACTGGTATCTTTCGACTTAAGGTCGACTTTACCTTGATACCGGAAATATTTGTTGGTATACATTTTAAACGCTGGTAACAACGTATAAAAATTTGGTTAACTATGTTAGGGTTGTATCTGTATATCGAGTTAGATTTTCCCCAGCCCGATGATACTCACTCTAGAAGCTCGGATAGAATTGCTAAGTGAAAGGAGAATGACACTTTGTGTCGCTATTGCATTTTATCGACACTTTCAAATATTTTATTTGATGTGTATAGTTCTTCACATTTCGTGATAACGAAAGATCTATGGACTGTTTTGGATTGAAATACAATAATAAAGACCTCGGTCTTGAAAAGTATTTTGTTATCAAATTTCTTAAGTATTAAATGGTAGAGGAAAAATCTGTGATCATGACCCACTAATTTTAGTTTTTATGTCATTGTCTGAAAGAAGTCGAAATGCAACTTCCTATCAAGTTTATTGTTATGTTTATTATAGGAAAATTTCACAAGTTATGGGAGGGTTTAAGCCTAGATCTCAAGTATACGAAGGATAAGATAACATTTGATGATCTTATAATAGACATAACAATAGAAGAAGAACATAGAAATCAAAAACTCATTATGCCTGTAGATATCACCTCTAGGGTTAATCTGACGATTAAAAAGAAATAACCTAGTGACTTTAAGAAAAAATAAGTAAAGCATAAACCAAAAGTTAAGATTCAAAAGAAATCCAAAAATAAACCATATTGGCTTTGTGGTTAGGTTGGACATTGGGTGAGGGATTGTACTTTTAAGAAATCCAAGAAACATGTAATTACTTAAGGAGTTATGGTAAATATGTTGGTAACCATTTCACCTAAAAGTGACGGGTATCTATCCCTTAAACCCCATTTCTTTTTTATTTGTAAGCCATAATATTGGATAGTAGACATTGAGACTAATGTACACATGTGCTGACCAATCTATGTTTGTATCTTATCTTGCCATTTATGGAAGAATTGTGACCTTGATGGATCATTTGATTGCTGAAGTCAGGGGTGAAGGGCATGTGGACTTAAAGTTTTATTTGGAAAATGTTATAATTCTTGAGTGAGCTAGACATATTCCAACGATTCACCAGAATATCTAAAGTGATCATTCTTTAGTTAGGGAGGGATTAAGGTTAGATCGTAAATGTAATAAAGCCGTCATTACATGACTTAATATTAGGTGTTTATTTGTGAAGGGCTACTTGTATGATGTAGAGGATCTGTTTAAAATTCATGTAGAACCAATTGATGATTACAACAACAACAACTAAGCCTTTTCCCATACTAGATGGGGTCGGCTACATGGATTCTTTGTTTCCACAGATCTCTATCGTGTGCCATGTTAGCAGTTAACTCACAATAAGCTAGATCATTCTTTATTGTTTCTTTCCAACACTTTTGTGGTCGTCCTCTACCTCTTTTAATACTTTCCAAATTTAGTTTTTCTAACCTTCTTACAGGTTCTTCTTTTGATCTTCTTTCTATATGTCCAAACCATCTTAAACGATGTTCTTTCATTTTATCCTCTATTGGTGTCACTCCTAATTTGTTTCTAATAACCTCATTATGTATACGGTCTTTTCTTGTATGACCACTCATCCATCTCAACATCTTCATTTCTGTCACAGACATCTTTTGTACATGTTGATGATTAACTGCCCAACACTCAGAACCATAAAACATGGCAGGCCTAACTGCTGCTCTATAATATTTACTTTTTAATTTTAATGGTATCTTCTTATCACAAAGAATACCTGATGCTCCTCTCCATTTTAACCAACCAGCATTAATTCTATGTGTAACATCTCCATCAATTCTTCCATCACTTTGAAAAATTGACCCTAGGTATTTAAAACTTTCCTTTTGGGGAATGCAATGTGTGCCAATTTTAATTTCTATGTCCTCTGAAGTAGCCAAATGATCAAACTTACATTCCATATATTCTGTCTTTGTTCTACTAAGTCGGAGGCCTTTGTTTTCTAATGTTTCTCTCCATAGTTCCAATTTTCTATTAACTTTTTCCTTAGACTCCTCCACTAATACAATATCATCTGCAAATAACATACACCAAGGTATTTCATCTTGAATATGTTTTGTTAACTCATCCATCACCATTATAAACAAGTATGGACTTAAAGTTGATCCTTGATGTAACCCAATATTAACTTCAAAGAAGTCTGTCGTTCCTTCATGAGTCCTCACACATGTTTTTGCACCATCATACATGTCTCTTATAAGGTTAATATATGTCAATGGGATACCTCTTTTTTCCAAAGAACCTCCCTCGGTACCCTATCATAAGCTTTTTCTAGATCAATAAATATCATGTGAAGGTCTTTCTTTTTTGCTCTAAAATGTTCCATAAGACGTCTCAAAAGGTGAATTGCTTCAATAGTAGATCTACCTGGCATAAATCCAAATTGGTTCTCTGTTGTACTTGATACTTGTCTTAACCTACGTTCGATAATTCTTTCCCATAATTTCATAGTATGACTCATTAACTTGATACCTCGATAATTCGCACAATTTTGAATGTCTCCCTTGTTCTTATATACGGGTATAAGTGTAATTGCTCTCCATTCCTCGGGCATCTTTTGGTTTTTCCATATTTCATTAAATAGTCTTGTGAGCCAAGTGATTCCTATTTCTCCTAGTATTTTCCAAACTTCTATAGGAATATTATCTGGTCCTACCGATTTACCACTCTTCATATGTTTAAGAGCCTCTTTGACTTCATTCTTTTGAATACGTCGGTAGAAATTGTGGTTTATATACTTTTCTGACTTGGCTAAATCTCCTAAACTAATACTAACATCTTTATTTTCATTAAAAAGATTATAAAAATAGTTTTTCCATCTATTTCTTATATCATCATTTACCACTAGAATTTTTTCATCCTCGTCTTTTATGCATCTAACATAATTAAGATCTTTAGTTTTCTTATCTCTAGCCCTAGCTATCCTAAAAATATCTCTTTCACCCTCTTTTGAGTTGAGTTTTTTATATAAGTCCTCCCAAATCTTAGCTTTTGCTTCACTAACGGCCTTTTTTGCTTCCTTCTTTGCTTTCTTATAAGCTTCTAAAGTTTCACTAGTTTTCTTAGCATAATGTAATTTGTAACATGCCCTCTTTGCCTTGATTTTGTTTTGTACTACTTCACTCCACCACCAAGCTTCTTTTTGTGCTGGTACACCTCCCTTAGATACCCCTAACACATCTTTCGCCACTTTCCTAATATGTATAGCCATATTGTTCCACATATCACAGGGTGTGCCAACATAATTCCAAACATCTCCTTGAAGGACTTTTTGTTTAAATATATCTTCTTTCTCGCTTTTGAGGTTCCACCATTTAGTCCGAATAGCTCGATGCACTCTTTTCTTCTTTGTCCATTTTTTTATTTGTAAATCCATAACTAAAAGTCGATGTTGGGTGGTTAAGCTTTCTCCTGGAATTACCTTACAATTTTTACAACACGCTCTATCTTTTTTTCTACAAATAAAGTAATCAATTTGTGTTTGTGATAAGCCACTCTTATAAGTAATTAAATGTTCATCTCGTTTTTTGAAGATTGTATTGACTATAAAGAGATCAAATGACATAGCAAAATTTAAAATCTCCCTACCTTCCTCATTTATATCCCCATAACCAAAGTTTCCATGAATCCCTTGATATCCTAATGCCTCTTTACCGACATGTCCATTTAAATCTCCTCCTAAACAAATCATCTCCCTTTGTGGAATCTTTTGAAACACCTTATCTAACTCTTCCCAAAAAACTGTCTTTATACTATCTTCTAGTCCTACTTGGGGTGCGTAAGCACAAACTATATTCAAAACCTCTACTCCTAACACTAATTTCAATGTCATGATTCGGTCACCATATCGTTGTATGTCTACTACACTCTCCTTTAAATCTTTATTTATGATAATACCAACTCCGTTTCGGGCCTTTTCTTTACCTGAGTACCATAATTTAAAACCTGTATCCTCTATCTCCTTTGCTTTTTCTCCAACCCATTTTGTCTCTTGTAAACATAGAATATGAATCTTTCTCTGAATCATAGTATCTACCACCTCCATTAGCTTACCTGATAATGTTCCGATATTCCAAGAACCAATACGAATCTTATTATCTAGGACTAGCTTCCTTACCCCCCGCATCCGTCCATACTCAAAATGCGGAGACCCTCTCTGAAAATTTTTCACTACATTCGGGCGGCAATGTCTCTTGTTAAACAATTGTTGATTATTGTATAAATTTTAATGATAATAAAGCCTTTACTTCTACTTCATCTTCTCCTTCTATATGCAATATTCAATCATCTGATGTTTGACATGCTAGGTTAGGTAATTTAAATCTTGATTTCATGAAAAGAATGCTAAATTTAAATATTATCCCTAAAACTATTATATAAAGAAAACACAAATGTGATATATGTGTGTAAGCAAAACAACCTAAAAAACTTTTGCATACGGTTGAAATGAAATTCGAGATTTTGGATTTAGTGTACATTAATATTTGTGAATTTAATGGGATAACTACAATGGATAACAAAAGATATTTTATCACGTTTATTGATGATTATAGTAAATACTATTATATTTACTTACTTAAAAGTAAAATAAAGCTTTAGAATAATTTTAAACGATTAAGGTCTCATAAGGGATGAAAATATAACTCAAATCTTTTCCAAGTATACTGTCAACAACGGTATTGTTCATGAGGTTACTGCTCCGTATTCTCTTCAATCTAATGGGATAATTGAACAGAAGAATAAAACCTTTTGTGATATGGTTAATGTTTTACTTCAAAGTTTTGAGTTACCTACCTACATGTGGGAGAAGTTTTGAATATGGCTTGCTATATTTTAAATAGTTGGTAGCTCATGAATCTTAGTTCAAAGAGCTTGGGAAGGACATGCTATACCATATGTATGCGTACATATGTCGGGCCAGACTTGGGATTGGGCTTATGGCTTGTGGCTTGGGTCGAGCTTGGGCTTGGGTTTGTGGCTTGTGGTTTGAGTTTGGTTCTTGATCTATCTTTTTGCCCGAAAAACTTTTGATTTAACGGTCAAAATTTTTACGGTTATAGATAAGGATAAGATGAGGTGGTTCCGGATAAGGTGGGGCGATTGAGGATAAGACGGAATGGTTGAGGATAAAGCGGTGCGTCATTGGATTGGATCCACGATCTTTGATCCACATGTACACCTATAAATAGGTGATTAGGGGTCCTCCCTACCCACGCAGTTCATTCTTTCTCATCTCTCTCTCCTTCTCTACCCATGGTTATGTCTTGTGCCCATGTGTGGTCTCTCTTTCTGCTCCAGTCATAGATGACTGATGTGTGTTTGAGGTTGACTCGAAGCAAGGTACATGTTTTTCGAGTTATGTGTGTTTTATCATGGGAGGAATACACAAGTACCCGTACGTACTCATAGCGGGACGCTGATTTCTCTAAGGTAGGTCTGCAAGGGTGATTCACACAAATAAGTTTCTGATTTTGCTTTTTTGTTTTTATTTTCTGTATGGCTTGATTATAATTTATTTTGGATATGCGACACTTGTTTATGATTGGGACATGTTTACATTTGTTATGCATGTATGCCTATGGTTTCTTCCCAACAATAACTTCCGATGATATAACTCGACGAAAGGTGGAGACCATACATATCAACGACAAACTCTCTAGTGTCAAGCGAACTTCCCTTGACCCACCGGGTTTGGAAAATCCTTTGGGGTGAGGCCGGAGTTCGGGTTGAGAAATTCAGGCGATGTGTGCCCGGTTGGTGTATATAATTTTCTTAAAAGATCAGATTGCTTTGAGAAAATCAGATACACATAATTCATACAAACTACTAAAAGACCACTTTGAATGGATGCATGTTACTACCGTGATATAGTATGACCTCTCGAGGTGTGCTTCCTCTTTATTTACACAGAACACCGAGACCGAGCATTGGGCATATTCAGCATCATATTTTTCTGTATAATATGTTGAATATAAGCAAAATACAGACTGCATGAACAATAACAATGCAATACGACCATCTCTCAATTATAATTTTCTTAAACAATTCTGGGGCCTTCGTTGTTCATCATCATCATCAAAATCAAATCTTGAAAAACAAGAAAGCGATTGCATGAGCGATGTAAAACTCATATTTATGGCTGAATCTAACATCATGGTTCTCAACTAAAACTAGATTTCTCTCAGTCTTTCTCTCTACAGCATGGTTGTCAATTTCTATAGATCTTTTTGAAATTCGTAGGTGAGTTATTGCATCTACCGTAGGATGCGCCTCCAACGGTGATGAGAAGATCACATACGTAGGCATGGGGATTTGGGTCGTGTATGTGTCAAAAATGGGTCAACCCGATCAGTAATGTGTATTACTTTGCTAGGACAGAAATCTAACTACTTAGGTAGCGCTCCCATGTGGATGTCATAAGGCGAGTAATATTTCGTGTTTTAGGTCATGATTGTATCATGCCATCCTTTTTTTCGTATCAAGGATATGCCAAATGAAAGATAACCGAATACTTTTCCATGTCATTTTAGACTTGGGATAGCAATGGGACGAGGGCGGACAAGTTTTCACACCACCGGCATGCACCCTTCTGTAGAGACCTCTCATTAGACCCGCCCCACTCTTCCCTGTGTCACCCCCTCCCGACTGGACCAAGAGAATTCAGTTCTTCAAGGCGTCCGGGGATGGTGACAGTCGCATCAGACTGCTCAGTCCGTTCCCATGAGACTCGGCCTATGGCACGCCAGTGTCTTTCACCCCCTTGTCGTCCCTTTTGTGTGGAGCAACTCATCTGCACCACTCTCGCCTCTCTGGTGCTACACACGAATGGAGGTTTAGTTGAGAGCAGAGAGAATAATTTTTCAAAAGGTAGAATTTTTATTTACCAATTTTGTTGCAGTTAAACCAACATCGTGCAAGCCCATGGGCTGGGCCAAGACTGACCAAACAACTTTAGCGGATTTCACCTTAGTGTTGCAGTTGGTAATCAGTGACCCAAAATGGAATGTAAGCGTCCCTCTCCCGAGTGTCAAGCTTGCTGAAAATGTTGGCATTCTAAGACTTACATATCACAACGGCAAAAACAAGAGGGTAAGAAGAGCAAATATACAAAAACTTGAAGGCAAAGTGAGTTATTTTATAGCATATAAGAGTTTGTGTGGTCCCAAAAAGATTGATCCCATCACAAGGCCTCAAAAGAGATTTATGTAGTTGATTCCTACCCATCCAAGCGGGTCCTAATGAACCGTTCCAATCCAAACCAAATGAGAATCTAAAACTACATAAACGAAACCGGATCTTAAGAATATATCCCCTACTTGAATTCAAACTAAACACACTAAAAACAGGTTACATAAGACCGCTTATTACATTACTCAAAATAAAACATATGATCCTAAAACTAAATCAAACAAGAAGACATAAACCTCCTAGAACAAGTTAGGCAAGGCTCATAGACTAGCACCGGCACGCCTGTCTCCCGCACCAAACACGATGCATGAATGTCGATCTCCCGGATGACACACAGTAACACCACTTGAACCTATAAAAAATATTTTAAGAATTCGATAACATCATATATTTCAATAAATATATAATTTACTGTAATATAAATGCGGGTGTGTTTGTAAGGGCTCAAACGAGTAGACCAAAGTATCCAATGTAGTGCTATCAAATGAATCATGCCATGCCTAGTTTGGCAGAGATCAGTTCGTCATATGGCTTGTTCATATTCAATTTATCAAAGCATGTGATTCGACCATGAACACAAACATGGTATTTTTAGCTTCATTCGTTAAATTTCATTTTTAATCTTTTTCTTTACAACAAAAAGTCTCTGAAAGGTTATTATTATTATAGGGTATTTAAGTTAAATGAATACCATTTTTTGTTTCAACTATTTGCACAAAGCAAGACTGTAATCGAAGATTCTTTTCAATTATGATTGCTAAACATCTCTTTTCTCCATTTGGTTCATCTCGGTTTGTAAATTATCACAAGCCATTCATGAATACGTTCGAAGGGAAGCTCTTCAACTAACAGTTAACTCAGCGCGTTCAAATTGAAGACAGAATGAGTTTTATGTTGCACTGAGAGTGATAGCTCACCTGGTTAGGAGACTGGATTAAGGGTTGCATGTCCTGACTTCGATATCCACGGGGAATGCATACCTGGCTTGAACCTCCCCATTGTAAGAAAAAAGATTTTATTTTTCCATATAGCAAAGGAAGTTTATGTTGAAATACATTAAAATATTAGTAGAAATCAACCATGTCCTATTTATTAGGTTAATTTCTTATTCATCGTACTTAACTTGTTCTCTACAGTTATATAGAGATAGTGGTCCTTAATGCTAAATCTCCAACCATACTTAAAATCTTCTCAAAGATTTCTGTCACTCGATTAGTACGTTGGATTATGAAGATTTGAATCTAAAAAATAATTTGTGTTATAGTACTCATAATGGTACAATCCGTTTCTTAAGATTCAAATATTCAGTTGCATCGATCGAGTAATGAAGATGTTTGCTTAGATTTAAGCATGAATAGTGATTGAACACGGACTAATAACCTCTCTCTCTCTCTCTCTCTCTCTCTCTCTCTCTCTCTCTCTCTCTCTCTCTCTCTCTCTATATATATATATATATATATATATATATATATATATATATATATATATATATATATATATATATATATATATATCAGAAGCTTAGATACCATATAATTCTCTTGGATTCCGTATCTCTATGGAGGGAAGAGAAAAAGAATATTGCCATCTACGTGCCACCGCTTGTCTGATATACACCTTTCACGTTTGTTGCTTTTGCAAAAGTCGCGGTTCACTAGACTGCTAAATTTCTTTAGAAAAAGGAGCAGCTGTGCAGATATTGCTGCAGTCTCTATCCATTGCCTTTCAGCTTTATCTTCGTGTATTTTTGTTTGTTGGAAAAGGGTTCTTTTATCACGGAGCAATAGAGGAATTATATTCGTCTACAACTCAGCATACTCTTCTGACAAAGAACAAGTCTGACTTTGCAACATTCCCGCTAGTGCTCTTGTTTAATGCAGCCTCACTACGACTGTTGTATCTATATATGTATTCCTGATAATGGTCGAACCAAAAAATAAACTTGGAAAATTGTTGTTGACAATTATGTATCTTTCAGCATTAGATGCATGACTTCGTAACTTTGCAGCTTTCGATGATATCAAATATCGACCATGTGGTGTTTTCCAGCTTCACTGGTGGCTTGGGGTGGGATCAACTCTTGCAGAATCGAAAAGTGGCAGGCCGACCCTGGACAAACCTCAACATATTTTAGCTGGCCCATGGAAGGACGCCCCCTTAGAGACTGAAGCTGTGGAAGATAGACAAGAATGTGCTTATATCAGAGATGGTGGCATAACTTTTTAGACACGATATGACGCTAGACGTAAAAGCTGGATTATGTATTTGTCAGAACATGGTGTCTTATATTAGTGTTATTCTATGTGTTTAACCCTCACTTTGTTACCCTTATGTATTGCACGCCTTGCATGTATGATGACATGGTTCATATAAAAAGAAGGCACAATGGAAAGTCACGCCATGTTTTCTTCAACTTCGAGAGAGAGAGAGAGAGAGAGAGAGACGTGCAGTTCCCCTTTCTAGTTCATGTTTTACATGCAGAACTTCACAAAATCATCAACCATCCATCCTTACTATCTCAATGGAGGACGAAAAAATGAATTATTACGAAAAGGAAAATCTGTCGATCAATCCGTGGAAAACAGAATGCCTAAAGAAAAACTCGCACGAAAATGGGCCAAAAGTTAAAACTGAAGAACCTTGCCTTTGCTCATCCTATACACATCCACCAGATGACGGATCCAAGAAAAGCAAAAGGAGATCTATATGAAAGCAGGATAATGAGAGTCGGAAAGAATATGGAGTGTATCACCAAGTTCTTCCCTTCCATCTCTCTGCTGTAACCCGCTGCTCTGCCCTTCATCTCCCTCAATCACCCTCATCCTGCAAATCGGGCACAGCGGTGCCGGCGCACAATTCAAATGCAACCACTTATCTAAACAATCCTTGTTAAAACGTGCCCACATCTCGGCAACTCTCTGATCGTATCACCTTCTGAAAACTCAGATATACACACCACACAATCATCATTCTTAAAACTCGCTGTGGTACCATGTAAAACTCTTCCAGGAGGAAGTTAAAAGCGTCGGCATTAGAGTGCGTACATTTTTCCGGCGACCGGTTGCACCCACGTAGGAATGTTCTGATGGAGTTGATGAGAAGCCAAAGGATGGCTCCCGCCAACACGAAAGCTAATGAAATTCCTATACAGATGCCGTAGCGACGCTGTGGAAGATACGATGCTGCTGTTGGGGTGGTGGAGTTGCGACCTCTAAAAGCCACCGACGTTTCAGAAATCTGCCATTTTTTCCATGAAAGTGAAGATTGTGTATTCATTCTCTTCTCTCTGCTTGGTATTCACACACACACACACACAGAGAGAGAGAGAGAGAGAGAGAGAGAGAGAGAGAGAGAGAGAGAGAGAGAGAGAGAGAGAGAGACTGCCCAGCAGTGCAAATGTGGTTGGATTTGCTCAATATCCCCTAAATGCGTCGCAATAAAAAATTTATTGCCTTGATTCAGGATACCTTATTTTATGAAATAAATGCCTTTCATTGAGGATATTCTTATTGCTTTAGTATTGATTTTTTGGTTCTTGTCTAATGAGAAATTAACATCTCATAATCCGTTTGTATAAAACAAAATATACGATTTAGTTCTTTTGTTATTGGCAAAATGGGTTTAGGTAGATCCCCTTCCTGTTCCAAGAATGAAAAGAAAATATTCTTATCAAAGGCCACCTATCTGGCTGTCGATCCTCCCAACAAAAAGAATCACACAAGAAGCCCATCTTCGCGAGAAAAGAGATTTCCTCTTTTTGAATATCTGCACCTAAAAGCATGGAAGGCTTTCACGTATATCTCCTGGAACTCCAACCAATGTGAAATGCCCAAGAGAGGAGAAACAAATCAGGCTCGCAAGGTCTGATATTTCTTTACGATCAGTTGCTAAACTTGTAAATCTGAAATCTACTACCACCTTTTAGAAACTGTTTACAACAAACTTTCTTTTATGCACATCTGTTTGGGGCCATAGGTTGTGGAACTACTGATCCTGTAGACTTTTGTCAATCATCTAGGCCATGATGATTTGGATTCATCATCTTCAAGGGAGGCTGTTTGTTGTCAGAAAACACTGCTGTAACTTCCAAAGACGCACAGGCCTTCCCTTGTCATGGTGAAGGGTGACGATTGATGATTCATGCCTCTGCCCAGCCATGAACCATTTGGGCAAGAAGTTTTTCCACAAAAATCAACACATTCTTTTCCACAGTCTACTTAGCAGCAGCATTTTTATGGTCAACCGTCCTTTCAACTTCCAAGAAGCAAGATGAGTGCAGCTAAACCACACCATTCTTCTCCTTTATAGGTTGCAAAGGATCTGCACCTAAAAGCATGCATTTCTTATCAAGCTCAAATCTATATCTTCCTTCCATCAGGTTTCTCATCTCCTCCATGGATGCCTTATTTCCATCCAGATGGATCATATGCTGGAGCGCCTATTCCATGAGTTGCATATGTTCTTGAAGAGAGACCATATGCTATTGACAAAGCGAGTTTTTTCCCTTCAAACTCGCCATATTTTCTACTTCTCCCCTGTGATGAATCGCATATCAAACCGGTTCTCGATGCTGCAGGCCCAATTCAGGTGGTTGGTTCAGCAAGCAACCAGATTTTGCAAAAAGATTCGTGAAATGTGCACGATGCTCACGTTCTGGAATTACACCATGATCATTAGACATCAAGTTGAAGATACGATTCCCTTCCTCAGTTAGCCCAGCTCTGGAACAAGCAGCGATGATTGCAAGGAATGTGACTGAATCAGGTCTCACACCTTCCTTTAGCATTTCCTCGAACAATTCTGTAGCCTCCTTTCCACAACCATGGCGAGCAAAGGCAGCGAACATCGTGTTACATGTAGCAATCTCCATCTTACGCAAGCCACTGAAAATTCTTCGACCACATTCCAAACTCCCACAATTGGAATACATGTCAAGTAAAGAACTCAGGACGACAATGTTTGGCCTAGAAACACTCCTCAATAGATGGGCATGTACCTGTTTGCCGTGCTTTAGTGCCAAAATACTTGAACAACCCTTCAGACTCCCACTATAAGTGAACTGATCAGGTCTAAAACCCGTTACAACCATCTCTCTTAGCAAATCCAAAGCATCAAATCCTTGACCATTCTCTGCGCAACCCACTATCATGGCTGTCCATGAAAACACATTCTTCTCGGGAATGGCATCAAACAAACGCCTCGCATTCTCCACATCGCCGGATTTTAAATACCCAGAAACCATGGTGATCCAAGACGTCACATCTCTAATAGGCATACAATCAAACAATCTGCGCGCATCTTTTATTTCCTCACATTTAGCATAACCATCAACCAAAGAACTTGCTACGACCGTGTTACGAACAAACCCTGCACGAAGTGCTTGAGCATGGAGCTGCCTTACGGTCCGTACTACCAACAATGCAACGCACGCGATAAGCACTCCGGCGAAGCTGAACTGGTTAACCCGAACACCCACCCTCCGCATCTCGGCGAACAACTCAACCGCGTCGACCCACAAGCCACACTGCGCGAGGGCCACCAGCATGGTGTTCCAAGAGACCACATCTCTCCTAGGCATTTCACCAAACAACTGGCGCGCATGCTCCACCAACCAACTCCCGCATACCCAGCGAGCATGAGGTTCCAAGAGAACACATTTCTGTTCCTCATTTTGTCAAAAACTTTAAGTGCTTCGACGATACTGCGGCATTTCGCGTACATATGGATGAGATGATTGGAGACGACCAAAGTCAGGTGGGTGCTCGTCCTTATGAGGTGGAGATGCACCCACTTCCCCTGCGCCAGGGCTCTGGCTCGAGCGCAGGTGCGAAGGAGGAAGACGAGGGTATGGGAGCCAAGACGAAGGCCACGCTCCGCAAGGAGGTCCAATGAGTCGACGGCGTCCCGGAGCCTTCCTTCGTTGCAGAGCTTCACGATGGATCGCGCGGCGCAGGAATTCGCGACGCTCTTTCTTTGCGGGGCGTTGGCCGAGAAGAAACACGCAGAGACGCGGCCGAGCGCGACAGGGCCGGGCCGCGACCGCACAGCGAAGCCATTGCTGGGAGACGACGGCCACCGCGCCGGATCTATCATAGGCAAGTCAAACGGGAGGCCTCGGCGTTGGCTCGACGTGCTGCCGTAGTGCTCCGGCTGGACACGCTGCCGACGGGCTAGAGCCTTTTCCAAAATAGGGTACTTCTCATATTCGTCCCAATCTTTCTATAGATTTACGAATTCGTGCCTATCTTTTGCCTAATCACAAAAGCGTCTTTACCTCGCTTAGCTTTTCCTGAAAAGTTCATTCTTTGAAAGATGGCAATGGGTGTGTTGGGCACGAATAACCTCATCACCTCATCGAGGAACCAGATGAGAAAGATTCGAACACCATCGTGTATTTCATACAACCTACTAAGGAGAATTTAACCTCACATTTTCAAGTTTCGTATGCATCAAATGTGAAACCCATCATTGGCATGAAACTTTTGTTTCATGCTTTCATTTTGAGTACAAAATGTTGATACTAGGAGATGGGGAATTGGGTTCATGAGCTTCGCATGAAAATTCAAGCATGAGTATGACTCATGAATCAAACACAGAACCTAAGTTCCTCGAAATCATGATTACAATCTAACGTAGATATATAACTATAGTTTCAGTATTAACAGCATAGCACCATGAATCAAATACACCTTTAAAGAATAATGTCAAGACTTTGGGTGGCTTTTGGTTACAATGAGAAGCCAAAACTAAATGGGTTGACTTGAAATTGAACCAACTCAATAAATGATGGGAACTAGAACCGAACCCAACCGAAAACTGGGATCCCCATTGTATGCTTAAGGTTTGGTCAAAACTAGACATGTCTGTCCCAAGCCGCCCTAATGGGTTGACTTGAAATTGAACCAATTCAATAAATGATGGAAACTAGAACCTACCCGAAAACCGGTATCTCCATGGTATGTTTCAGGTTCTACTTCTTTCTATAATAGAACTGAATTGGAAGCAGTGGCTCTAAGGCTTTGTCTATTAATCTTTTATTTTAAAATATATTTCTTACTTATTTTTTACTGAAACCAAAACCAGAATTGGCATATACATTTAATCGAAACTGGAAAAAAGACGGACCCAGAACGAAGGAGGCAAGTTCAATTATGGTTTAGGGTCTTGGTGGAAGCGGGACTGCCAGTCGCGGTTTACTTATAATTTGACAGGTTTGCCCGAAGAAGATGTAATAGTGCGACTCACTTCAAAGCACGGTCAACACTAACCTTTAACCTTTTTCATTATATGTAGATTTTCATTTTCCAACGCAAAGACACACGTTTTTGCCTTTAGGACAAAGAAAAACACTTCGATGGTAAGAATTTACATGTGAGAGAAGGTAAGAGGAGAATCAAAAGCACATGGTTTCTCTTGGATCCACCAAAGACAACTATTACAATACTTCTCTTGTACATTTGAAGAAATGTGAAATGGGTATTTAAGAACTCAAGCCAGAAATTACATGTGAGAGACGGTAAGAGGAGAATCAAGAGCACATGGTTTCTCTTGGATCTTCCATCACACTCGGCAGCAACACGCTTAATACTTATGAGCGTCTGTTGTTTTGTCCTGTCGAACCGTTGTGTGACAGGCATCGGTGGAGGGGTAAACTTGTTAGATATTACCTCAATATTAACTCATCAACATGAACTTGTAAGATTTTACTCCGCTTTTATCATTGTCATCATCAAATTCGTAGAGTTTATAAGGTCATCGCCGATTTTATCACGAGTGGACTTGCCAACATCCCTAGAATTGTTAACTCTTAAGATTTTACGCTCTAAAATCGTGATTTTAACTACGTTGGTCTGTTTATCAAACATGTTGCTACATAAACACTGCCAACATATCATGGCTCAAAAAGTCACCGAGTGACGGCTCTTAGATATGTTTGAACAGTCACATGTCATCATCCACACGAACCGTTAAGTGACCATATATACATTCGTGAAAAGTCATTTCTTTTTCCTCAAAGGCAAGTGGGATTAGACATAATCCTACCTGTTAAAAGAAATAATATGTTGGGTGAACAACTCTCCGGGATTTACATATTTATAGTGCGTGTTCGATTTTGTGTAGACGATCCAACCTGTCCAAAGTGAATCCCATCGTGCATCCTTTACCATTGAACCCATTGCTTTCTCTTCTCCACCCGATTCCCGTCTCCCTTCATCTCAATCCCTCCGTTACTCTTACCTCTTTCTCTCTCCTACCCACAAAAGAGAAAAGATCAGACCGTTCCTTGTAAGCGCACTAGCTCCTCCCCTTGATCTTCACCACCACCATGGTTGCAGTTACTGCTGCAGTGTCACTCCCAACTTCAAAGGCTTCATCTCTACCTACAAGAACTTCTTCATCTTCTGAGAGAATCTGTTTTCACAAGGTACACTCATTCAATATCAACGCCAATGCCAAAGAACAGCCAACATTTTGTATCACAACCTTTGGTTGAGAGAGAGAGAGAGAGAGAGAGAGAGAGAGAGAGAGAGAGAGAGAGAGAGAGAGAGAGAGAGAGAGAGAGAGAGAGAGAGAGAGATTTAATTATTGATGTTGGTCACTTGGTTTTACACTGCTCTCTGTATTCGCTACCAAACGCTTGTCAGGTACTCATATAGAGAGTATCTGGTTTTTAAACCGTTTTCTTCTGAGTTCTTGATCGATGATTACCATTTAATTGTTAAGATCACTTCTACACAATTGACAGGGACGAATGAAAAGGGAGAGAAGATGTATATTCAGACAAGAATGGCCCAATATGCAGAGGAACTGTGGGAATTGCTCAAGAAGGACGATACATTTGTGTATGTGTGTGGATTGAAGGGAATGGAGAAAGGGATTGATGATATTATGACATCTTTGGAAGCAAGAGATGGTAAGTAGGCCTTTCTTTAGATTGATAGTTCAGAAACATTGACTTTAGTTGACTAAGTGGACTATGTTATGATCGTAGGAATTGATTGGCTCGAGCATAAAAGACGGTTGAAGAAGGCAGAGCAATGGAATGTTGAAGTGCATTGATCCTTAATTCTTTATGCAGCCATAATTCTGCGGCAAATGGCATATCGGAGGCTTGTAAGTGCACTCTGCTGTGTAGAAACTAATCAGCCCTCCTATATATCAACAATTCCCCCAATTTTCTTTTCTTATAAGCAATATGTTTCTCTTACCTTGTTGTAGTTTTATGATGCAAGGGTCGTACACCATTTGAGCTCAATTTGGACTCATAAAAGTTCTTTGTGTGATCAAAACAATTATTTTATGTTGAGCAGAAAGAATTGTGGGCTGAACATCTTTTCAAATTTCTTCATTACTGTCACAGATATCAATTGCTTTAAGTTAATGAAAATGTTGTCTAATAAGTGCTCATCATGTTTCAAAATCGTTGGTTGCCACGGAGTTGAGTTCAGAGCGTGGCTTCCATAATTATAATATTGAACTTCCTTTTATCTAGATTATGCTTTCAGACCTTTCAAAGCATCTGGTAGGGAAGAGGAGACTTTTCATTTGTTGGGGAACTTGCTCATTTTTTACCCTCAGACACACACACATAACTCAATTTGTATGTGTATGTGTATGAGAGAGAGAGAGAGAGTAGTACATGTGATTTGAATTTGTATTTGTAATGACATGAAAGTGAACCGACCTGAGAAGTCCATGGTGCGACACGAACACGAAATATAAACCTCTTGTTATTAGGAAATTGTCTCTTTTATTTCTCTTGTTGATATTGTGGGAGAGGTAGTTATACGTATATGTGCTCTTCTTGTTCTCTTATTTAATTTTTTTCTTTTCTTCTATGTGAACGGTTTCTGTGATTGTGTATCTATCTATTCTTGACAAGAAAATGATAAAAGATAGAAGCTATTGGACCTAAATTATCATGATTACAGTACTTTCTTTTTGTTTTCGAGACACCAAAATCGTTCACATGATGTCATCCTTCCCTGTCTTCGCCATCCTCCGCTTCCTCTCCCTTTTCCTCATCCACCACCACCTTCACCCCTCATGCGTGCTATAATTTCTTCTTCTTTTTGAGACAAACCTCTGCATTCATCTATCCTCTTCATCACATGGCCAAGAATCCACATACACCAATGCATACCGGGACCGTGCCATCATAGTGATTCAAGTATGGTTGCGGTGATGGTGATGGAGAGGAGCAGGAGCAGGAGCAAACAATGATGTGACATTATTAGGCGGTGGTGGAAGTTGGTGTTTGGGAATCGGGCATTGGTAGCACTTGGTGAAGAGGCCGAAGGAGTTAACCTGGTGGACGAAGTTGGTCATGCTCGCCCACCCTCCGAAGCCGAAGCCCACCACCACCACCCACCCGACCACCAACGCGTTTATCACGTACATTCCGACCCAACTCTTCCTGAGAAACCGTGGGGGGCTCTCGACGGCGTTCTCGCGGGCGGAGGCCTTGGAGAATGTGAGCATGTGGGCAAGGGCGGGGATGATGTAGACGGTGAAGCTCACTAGGAGAGCGCCGACGGCAGAGTTGATGGGACCAAAGAAGGGGAAGATGATGGCGAGAAACCAGATAGGGATCACCACTGCAAATGCTCTTCGCCTCGTGCATTCCGATCATCTTCTCCCACACGAAGTACAGCGGCGTGCACGCGAATCCGAACGTGATGAACTGCATGAGTTCACAAATCTAAATAGCTTTAGTGATGGACCATGGTTACCATTAATGAAATGATTTGGAGAGAGAGAGCTTTAGATGCTTTCCTCGTTCAAGAATCTCTTGATTGCTTAGTTTAGGATTCCGGCACCTGACCTATTGTCTCTCAGCAGGAGTTAACCCGGCAAATTAAAGGCAGAGAGATGAACTACTTTCCAACTAAGAAGGGAAATCACTAAAGAACATATACATATACATATATAAAGATTCAATATATATATATATATATATATATATAAAGATTCAAGCGAGTTCAGCTTGTATAGCCTAACAAGTCAGCTAGAGAACCAGAACAAACACATCGATAAACGAGCTGTGCTGAACCATGGCCGACTCGGTTTACTTTGTCTCTCGCAGCTGATATCGAGACTTTGGGGTCCGATGAAATATCAAAATCATATGGTCCCATCAGTAGACACTCCACAGTGGAAAGCTTCATAAGTGAGTTTCAACAGTGAGAAAAAATGTTAACGTCTTGCATCGCACCAAGGACACACATAGGTACGCATGAAAAGAAACCCTTCTTTCAGTTCTCCTTTGATTCTTCTTCTATCTTGGAATACATGCAATGCGGTTTCAGAGGAAGGCAAGGATCCAGAAGAATGAAGAGTTTCATTCTTTTGACCGTTCATAATCGTACCTGATGAATGAGCATCAGAATGACAGCTGCATCTCTGAATCCCGTCCTTGGAAGCAAAGCAAAAGCATTGGAGTGGTCGAGAAGCATGTCTCCGAATGCCCAATAAACACTCGCAGCAGAGGGCAGCGTTAGTGTCACGACATAAACGGTAGCCAGAAGATAGATTGATTTAAACTTCTGCGGCTTCCACATAGCATGCATTATCTCCCTGCAGTATACGCATTAATCTCATATTCAAAACAACATTCATATACATTAGTTTTAGATTGCTTTCTGAGGGCTCTGAATCATGCTTACACAGTCACAGCATGGCCTCCAAATGTGTACAGGATGTTTGTGGCACCAGTGAAATAGAGAACAAGCTTCGTTGGTCCTGAATGCTTCACTCCTTCAACCTTTTTGACATATAAACATATTAAACACTTGCAAAGATGAATCAGATACCATCGTTTATTAATGAATGAAGCAAAGCCATTTTGCTTTTTATCCATCAAGGAGAAATTCTCCTTGGGGTGATTGGGTTTTACCTGGCCATGAAGGAGGGCGGCAATGGTCATGTACCAAGATGTATAGGTGGTCATCAGTAGGCCTAGAAAAGACCAGATTCTGTAGTTGTGGAAGGAGGGAACGAAAACTGTGGTGGCGCAGCATGCGCCGAATATGTATGTCCATGTCCTCTTGTCAAGATTATCATTGACGTAGTAGATGTTGCTGCATTTTCTCAATGAAATAACAGAAATCAAAATCATGTTATCCCAGCTAAGAAATTAGTATTATATGTTTGTGTATGAGCAGCTTGTATAGGGGAAAATGAGTTTGAGACCTTGCACATGCTATGAGTTGGATAACAGATCCAAAGAGAAGGAAGGTACAGTTGAAAGCCAGACCCACATTCCTCCAATGCTTCCCTAGTAGTCCGTCGAGAACTTCAAACCACTGTCAATCAAAGCACCAAAAGAAATAATGACATCAAAAAGAGACAATTTATTATCAGTAAAGCAAAGAAAGGAAAACGAAAACCAACAACTATAAAGAGTAGTTTCCTACTTTCTGGTCTTATCCTTTATCATATGATACAAGATTTAGCTTAGAATCGCCAATGATCACTAAGAACATGTCGCAGATTTCACTTAGTGTGGAGAGTTTTTCTGAAACATTAAATTTACCCTAAAAACGACCATCTGCTACCCTCGGAACCATATGCAACAGTAATGATAATAGCGGCAGCAGGGCAAGAATGTAGAAGGCAGCTTTAGTGTCGTACTTTCAGTGCTCCTTCTCCAAGGAAAAGAGGCGATGATAGTTCATATTGAGAAGGCTTGGCATATGCATAAATGTATGTGCTACACGAACACGTTACAAAGGTACCGCCTATATACATTTCGAATTTGAAATTTCAGTGCTCAAAATCAAGCTGGAGCATAAAGTCATCGAATAGCTTACAGCAAGAGTCTCCAGAAGAAAATGGGAGATTGCTTCCGCTCATAAGGAACATTTGTAATAAGATTATTACAAGTTTTGGAGTTAACTGTTTTGAGTTTGGCCTTTTCTACAACAAAGGGTGAACAAGGAAAGTTGAATGAAAGATGTTTACCTGAATGACATGATTTCTAAAATCGATCTTCTCTCTCTCCTTCCTAGTTCTATACTCAATATAGAGGATGCTGATTAAATATGCTGTCCAGCTACCCATCAAACCATAAAAGAGCTGCAAGACGATGCCTGAAACCATGCCTAATTGAGAAAATGAGTATGGCAATGTCAACAACACTTGCGCCACCTGCAGAAACAACATGACAGGTAAACTACCCATCACACACAAAGAGAGAGCAGCAACAAGAAGAGAACAACGATTACTTGATTGGAAGCACAACTGAACCAAGCATCATAGACGGATCCACCATGCCAGAAGAGCTTAGAGAGCTTGGTTTTGATTGTTTTTGGTTCTCCATCTGTCTCCATTTCCACATAGTTTCCCGCTACCACAGTCGCCACCTTGTCCGTCGCCATGAGAGAGAGAGAGAGAGAGAAACTCTAAAGAACGTGGTGAAGATTGGTTTCTCTAAGAGGAAGCCGGGTGTTTATAAGACGAACGGGCTGAAGATCGATGTTCATGCAAAAGAGCCGAAGAATAAACAAATACAAGGAATTGGAGGACTAATTATTCCACAAAGAGGCCATGATTGCTTTCGTGCAAGGGCGGGTGGCTTTGCAAAGAAATACAAAAGGAAGGAGCCCCTCCTTCACATGGACTGTCGACCCGATGCAGTCACAGTCCGCCCGACGACCTCACATGTGCCCCACACCGACGGCAACCCCACATAAACAAAACATTCCTTTATTTAAGAACCCTTTATGTGAACCCCGAAGGGGGAGAGAGGCCATGATTAGGGAGTGCACGAGAAACACCACCAAAAGCATTCTCCTTTATCAAAGTACTGCTTTAATCCATGCTTAACTTACCTACTGACATATTAAAAAAGGTTAAACTCTAGATTGACACCCTTTGCAGTCTGTCAAATAATCTGGGAAAGCGAGTCAGAGGGTATTTTTGTTTTGTACTTTGCTACTCTTTCTTTTTATTGTAAGTAACAAATGGTGTCATCTGTCATTCTGGGGTTAGCAATCTAAGAAAGACTGGACATGGTTAAGAAAAGAACTCAAGTTGCATGGATTTTGACATTAGGCCATCAATCAAGTCGTTCATCTTTCTAAGTCTTGTCTTCTAAGGATCAAGCTGCTTCAGTAGTACTGTTGATTGAAATTGTCTTCAAGCACAACACCAAATACTCATACCTAGTTTCATATAGGTAGTAGTAAAGACTCAAACTCCATTTTTACTCAAATCAACCTTTTTCTTCTCACATATTTGATTTTTGAGATGAACGGTTGAGGTGATAAAATAAAAACAATAAATTATAAAAATATAATGATATTTTTAGTTCAAATCTTTATTGTTGATCATGTTAATTAAAGGGTGAAAATGTTTGAGTATATTTAAGCATGAATAGGTTTGAGCATCTACTACTATATCTCTCTCCCCTATATGTATAGTATTAAATACATAATGTTTTTAGATATAAAAAATGTTTAAACTCTTTATTGTTTGATTTTTAAATCAATAATAGAGATTTGAATTAAAATTATCATTAGTACTTTGTATTTAAGGAACTATATGTATTAAATGTAAAGTAATTCAAATCTCCACTATTAATGTCAAAGGTCAACAATAAAGATGTTTAATTTTTTTTATGTGCCTAAGGATATTATTCATTTAGCACTATCTCTCTCTTTCTTTCTATATATATATATATATGTATGTATATGTATGTATGTATATACGGGTATATGTATTACTCTAAGTTCATTCCCTAACTCAGAACTTTGCTCTCTGCATTCTTATCTATTGATGAACTTATTTTACTATATACAATGTGGAAGACACTCTTCTTGAAATATCATGATCTCCAAACCCTTCTTCCTATGAATCGTACTCATATATGGTACCTAAAAAATGACCTTTTTGAGTATTAAAAATCACGAATCCTATGTGCCATCGATTAGTTAGCAAGCTTTGTCTTTAATATTTAATCATGCAGGTCTCAAGTTCGAACCATGCCTATGGAGAAAATCAGCATTTGAAGTGCTTTACCCCCATGCGAGCTGATATGGCTGGAACCGAATCGGGCGGGTCCTTCCGGGCTGAATTTAAACCAAAATATTTTAACAACAGCCAATTAAGAATTGGTAAGATAATATATATATATATATGTGTGTGTGTGTGTGTGTGTGTGTGTCCGTGTGTGTGTGCGTGTGTGTGGCATTTCATTAATTTAGGCCTTACGAAACATTAGAGACAAGAAAAAAAGAAGTGGGAAAGGACCATTCACATACCATGTCAGCTTTTAATGAAAGTTGTGCTCATTGATAGCTTTTGAACTTTAAGGCTTATAGGTATCTGGCGTGCATTTGGTTTTTACTCGAGTACCAAGTTCATGGAGATTCTTTTGATTTATGGTCTCGAGAGTTTGACCAACGTGTAGAAGCTCTGAGCCTAGCTGCTAAGGGTTGAGCCACAGATTGAATCGAACGGGCTAGTTGCCTAACTGAAGTGAGTCAAGAATAAATGTCTAAAGTTGGCCGGCTAGGCTGCTGCCTGGCTCGAGGGTCACCTAAACTCAACACTAGGATGAGCTGGTAAAGAGGTCCTTGCTTGGCTAAGCTTGGTTTGATTTGCCTGTTTAATGCTTGATCCTGATCAAACTAAGTGATTCACCTTAACTCGAGAGGAAGAACAGTTATAGAGAGATATGGGAGTCCCACACGAACCGGCTCTCGCTCGACGGATCAAAGGTTCGAATGAGTCCAGGACCGATGAGATGCATTCCTCATTGTTTGGCTCATCATGGCTTGTGCAACTTAGATCAGCAAATATTTCATTGTTTTTGGTGAAAATTACATGTTATTTAAGTTAAATGTGCAAGCTAGTCTTTGAGATTGAGGTTCGATTTGAACGAACGAACAAGTGAGATAAGCTGTGGACAGCCCCTGCTTGGTTTTCTTGGCTAGGTATGTGTGTATGTGTGTGTGAGTGGTCTACCAATGGCGAGCCTGTGAAATCACTGACCATCGCCTATCTGAGTCAAATTAACAATTGCGACGAGTGTGGCAAGCTTGAAAATGGAGTAAATGTTAACGTAAGTTCAAGTGATAGAACAGAGCTAGTTGGCACAAAAGGCTGAGTGGTGCATACTCTTCTTTCCTTAGTTTCAGCACACACACACACACACACACACGTATATATCTATCTATCTATCTATCTATCTATCTATATATATATATATATATATATATAGAGAGAGAGAGAGAGAGAGAGAGAGAGAGAGAGGGAGGGAGGTATTTGGTTATAATTAATATTATTAAAAAGGATACATAATTATTAAACAGGAGCATAAAGAAAACACCAACTTCTTGGAAAAAAAGAAAATACAATTAAATAGACTGGAGATAAATTAATAGGGCAAGAAACTAAAATGATTTAGTAGGGTGAGTTTGAATCTAATCTGGGTCCGACCCTCCCAAACCACAGAAACAGGGTTGGTTCTTATTGCCGTATTGATTCAGTTTGTGACTCCAATCCGAATTCGAAACTCCACAACCAAAGCCAAGTCACATGTAAAGCTGGTAAAAATTAGATGAACAAACCAAACTATCCTTGTCCATTGTTCGGCTTGTTCTTGCCAATTGCTGGCCCAGGAGTCTCCGGCACGAGCTCGTGAAGTTGAACCGAGTTGAACATATCATGTTCGTTTCAGTTCATATGGTTTAACAAACCAAACACAAATAAGCCACAGACTATGAGCCAAACCGAGACAATGAGTCGCTTGCTTCATTTTGCAGCCCTAGTCACATGATAAATGGAAATTGGATTTGAATCTTGAAACAACACTGTGTTAGTGGCATTAGCTTAAGTTGATCTTCTTCTCTCAGTCTCAACCACCAGAATCCGGAAGCTCACAAAGGCCCTGCCTAAGCCGGTTTGAGCTTAGCCCACTATGAGGACAAAGCTCTCTCATGGTGCTCGTTATCTCCATTCCCAAGATTCGAACACTGACATCATGCTTAAGGGAAACAAATGCCTAACCATTTGAACCAACCAAGCATTGATTTAGGGTTCATCTGTTCAATCCGGCAAACATGCAGCAAGTGGTCGCCGGAAATCAAGACAGTGGTCGCTGGATGGACGCCCTTATTATTATTATTATTTGTGTTTTAACATAATGAAATAGGTGGTGGAAGCCAATGAAGCCAAGGCTTCTGCTGCCGCTGACAGCCCCTAATGAATGTCTAGACTTGCGTTGCCGCAGACTCTGACCATTTACCACCAACAAAAAGACCGTCGCCTTTCTTTTCATTCCGTTCATTCTACTCTCTGGTTTGTACCGTCCCTTGTATATTCCTTTCTTCTCTTTCTTTCTCTCTTTTGTTGTGCTGTTACTGTTTTACTCAAACTGTTGCTATGTTCAGCAAGGATTGAGATTCTTCATAAGGCTGCCTTACTTGACAGGTTGTTTGTTTGCTGGCCTGCAGTGCTGCCTTTTGCCTCCCCATATGGGAGGAGGAGAGAACTCATTACCACAACCACCAAACTTTTCTTTTCTCTTTTCTGCAACAAAGTTCCTCTCTCGCTCTCTCTCAAGTGGATGCACAGTAGAGTGACCATTCTGACATGTCATGAATGCCGAACACGAATGCTACCTGAAAATTGGTGTTCGTTTCCACCCAAAATCACATGAAATATATTATGTGTGGCGCTTGGATTGACTGTTTTTAGCTAGAAAATGAAACTATGACATGAAACAACGAAAACACGAAATGTCTGGCACTTTTCAGTCATGAAACAAAAATGTGATGCACCCTGAGCGTTATCTCAATTGGCAGGGAGCTTTGACTTCCTTCTTCCTGGTGGGGAGTTCGACTCCTCCCGGATGCATGTGTGTGTTATGCTTTGGCTTAAAGTATTCATCTTGGCAGTGATCATGATATTCTCTTGATAATTAGTGCTCAAAGATTGATATTGAACTTTGATGGTAAGCTCTCTGTTTATCGAGAAATGATACATTGATCTAATCTCCAGAGAATTAGGTACACCTTAATCTCAAAATGCTCACATATATGATTTCCCTTGCTTTCTAATCTCATTCTTTTGGCTAATTGCATACAGATATTATGTCACGGAGGTTCAAATTATCTTATAGGGTTCTTTGAATGCTTCATTCATTTGAAGTAGAGTAGCTACTCATCGGCGAGGTGAGGCGGCCGCCACCGCCTTAACCGAAGTTCATCTAAACATGAAAAAGAAATGACCTATACAGGCAGTCACCTGGATTTCGCCTCGCCTGGCACTAATTGGAAGAGCATTTTGCTTGATAAGAACCTACATACCCAAAACTAACGCAAGAACGAACCCGTGGACCTATAGGCTACACGGACCTCTATTTTCATGTCCAATTGGGTCGTCCCTGAGCTCTGCAGGTCAGGTCACAGTTCATGTCTACAAAGTGTAGCAATTGATCAAGTAAAATCTATCCGGATCCATCTTGTCTGAGCCCAACCCTACTTAAACCATACCTTGTTCATACCTGAATCCGAAACATGGACCGGAGCTATAAGGGATTAGGTTCGACCCAAAGTTTAGAGTCAGGGATTGGGGTTGTCCAAATTTTAGATTAAGAAACGGGTCTGGAGAAATCCAGCATGCTCAGTTAAACTTAGCCCTGTTTGTAGTGAATTCATTAATGCATATGGATCCATAAATTTAACTATACCCATATCCAGGTCAAAATCCAATTCCAACCAGCCGTGCTTTTGTCTTTCAATCCAATTTAAGAATATATTTGTTCAGACCCAAACCAAACCCAGCCCATTCACCCCCATAGTTACATTGGGAATAACCTTACATATGATCCACGATTAGAAAAATGGGGCATGCCTTCAGAGTAGAGTCTTGGGTTCTTCTTGAAAAATCACTGAACGGACATTGAAGATCATGGTAAGATGGGTGCTCCTCCACAAAATCAATCTAAACATGCCTGAATAAATCTGCATAACTAATGTTTTCCAGCAGATTTGCCGTTTTCTCGGACATGTTGATCTAACAACCAATGCAAGAGATCCCTGAAGTAAAAATTTTTGGCAAGCAGGATCCAGAAAATGGGTCCTAGTAGGACTCTTTCTTGGTCTCAGTCCCATCATTCGTCAAGCATTAGGATCCATTACAGGATTTATCCACAATTGGAAGCACAGAGTTGTATGACTGTTTCAATCTTTCCATAGTATGTGTAGTCTTACGAAACAAGCTTATGTTGCTACTTTGATAGCTGATAATGCCTTGCGAAACAAGCACAGCAGAGTAAGGTTGCCAATGTTTCAGATCTAATTGTTAATTTAAAGGGTCTTACTAAAGATACACCATTTTTACTCGGAGCACCCTTATTGTTGAAAATTGTCATATTACTTTTGCTACGTAAACTATACTTTTCTCTCTCCATCACTTTCACTCAAGGAAAAACACACATATATATATAAAGACGTGTGAGGCATAAGTCTCCTATATAAAAGAGATGTGTGTCTTCCTTACATAGGAGACATGTCTTCTATGCAAAAGAGATTTACAAATGGAGTTTTGTCCCTTTTTTTCTTTTTCATAACAGAGGTGGAGATGAGAGATAAATGGTAATAAGTTCTAGCAGTGCAAAAGAGCATAAAGAGTGAGAAGAGATGGAAGGAAAGAGAGGGACAACAACCGGCCGATGCCAATCGTAAGGGAAGAAAGGAAGAAAGGGTGACGGGCTTCATTGGTTGGTTTGAGTTATACGAGAGAGAGAGAGAGAGAGAGAGAGAGAGAGAGAGAGAGAGAGAGAGAGAGAGAGAGAGAGAGAGAGAGATGTGGGTGTTGCATAAACAAGAGCATTATGAGAAAAAGGATGTATTCTTAGTAATTTGAAGTGTGCATTTAGTAAGTAACTATGTAATTTAAATCCAGTTTTTTGGGGGTTGATAAGAAATCCATTATCCAACTAGGGAACTGACTTGGATTAATTCCATATAGAGTTTGTAATCTTTGCCTCAAAGGCCAGAGAACTTTACAATAGAGTATTACCATGACAACTGATTGGATTCAAATTCAAATTCAAATCCAAATCATGATTATATTATTTTTCATAAGGACTAGTATTTGTATTGTAGGAAATGAATCCAACTCTATACCTAAACATAACCCCACTTAGTGTGTGATAAGGCCCGGTCTTTTGGTTCTAGGAAACAAACATGAGTAGTTACACTACCTACCTGACCTGCATCGAGGTGGTTGGCTTGGCCTTGCAACACTCAAGAACATGCCTTAATGGGGAACATCCTTTTGGCTAGTAGCAGACTTAAAGATTTCTTTTGGGTGAGGCATACTTATATTTCGGGTGAGGTGTACTTGTATTTCGTTAAAAAAATCTTTTATTTTCCTATATACAATGACAGTCCCAAAAAAAATTAGATTTCAAGTGAGGTGCATACCTCACCTTGCCCTAAAGTGGGTCTGCCACCTGCTTTTGCCCACTGGATCACTGATCAACCAAGTAGATACAATATTCTACTTAAATTGCGACCTCCACCAAAACTAGAAGAGTCTATCTTTAACAATTTGATTCTAAGGGCACTTTCGCATGCTCACTATGGCTACAATTGTATGACTAAAGCACAAGGGGGAAAAGATGCATCTTCTTTGGGTACAATGGGAGGCTGAAGCCGGATGCACACACCAGGATTGAACTCATGGATCTTCATCTTGTGAGTCCCATACCCTAGCAAGGTGAACTACTGTTTGTTGTGTGAAAATATGACATTTTAAAAATAAAAAATAGAAAGAAAACATGCCATAGTGAGTGTGGAGATTATACATGATGATCAACTAGTGGTGATTCCACATTTAACAACATGACTTTGAATTAGATTCCTTTTAGTTGTAAAAGAATAAGGAATCTAACAGGCATAGCATGAGGGTGGATTCCATGTTAGGGCAGCGAAATGAACCGAGCAAGGATGGTTTGGCTTGGTTCTACTCATGCTGAGCTCGTTCGTGGCGGCTAATCAAATACATGTATGTGTTTGAAAACCACGTTAACCAACAATTGTGGCTTGGGTATACATGAATTTGAGTGGAAGTCAAGCATACATACACATATATACATACGTATGTGTGTATATATATATATAGAGAGAGAGAGAAATTAGTCTATGCGCACATCAATCCATACTTAAACATTCTCAAAGATCTCAACCATTGGATTGGTGAGATTGAAACTCGAAATTCAAATTTCAAAAACAAAAGAAGTATCTTAGTACCTTTTGAATGTGCATTAAATGTACCCGATACTATTTACTTAGAGATCTCAACCATTAATCTTAAAGATTTAACGGTTGAGATCTTTAAGAGAATTAGAGCATGAATGAATGTACACATGGATTATGCTCTCTCTCTCTCTATATATATATATATATATATATATATATATATATATATATATATATATATATATATATATATATATATATATATATATATATATATATATATTGAATCCTACCTACAGTAACACCTCACTTATTGCTTTTAGGCAGCACGAATATAATTTCAAAATTTTTAAGGGTCTTTTGAAAAAGTATGAATGATATTTTTATTATACTCATGTCATCCAAAAATAATTGATGAGAGCATAAGTCGGCACGTGTCAGTGTGGGTAGGATTCATCTCTCTCTCTCTCTATATATATATATATATATATGTGTGTGTGTGTGTGTGTGTTTATGTTAACAGAAAATGTTGGCATAAATTTTGAGAAGTTCATTCTAAAAAGAGAACTATATACTGAAATTTAAATTTCTAATTTGAATGAGAAAAATGTATTAATCCGTCTAGCTTTACTCATGTTTGGTTGTGCTTGTCTCTGATCAAATGAGCCATGAGCTGAACACAGACTACAATTTTAATTAGAGAACGAACCACAAATGACCGTGTCTAGTTCGTTTCCTCTCATTTTAAGCCTGACTCTACTGCGTTATCCATTGTACAATATGGGAGACATGGAAAAGACCGTGAAAGCGGGCACCAAAGTAGGCACCATGTAGAATTTCTGAACTTCTCCCCATAGTAGATGAATCGGGTCTTCATGGGGCAATTGTCACTAGTAGTGGATCCAAATCTGCAAATATATTGCTGATTCTAGGTTTATTTAATACGGATCTACATTGGTTCACGTTTTTGGTAGAATGCAGAGGCTGGAGGTAGATGCATTCCCTGGGGAATCGAACTCATGACCTTCAACTTGTGAGTCAACCCCCTAACCAGGTGAGCTATTGCTTTTTGTGCTAACCAACTTGGGACTTATCAGTTCCAACCGGTGGATCAATCAGCATGATGCCCAGAGGAGTAGAACACCAGCCCTTCCAACCAGCAAGTGCTTAATTAGTCATGAGAGGTCTAGATACTGACCTTTGCTCTTTAATTATGGTTCTCTTTCTCCACCACCACCACCACCACCACCACCGCTACCGCCGCCATCAACCTGGCTGAGTTGCATCTTCTTGGCTACTTCTTACACTTACATTGGGAAGCATGTTAGTATCGAAAACCAGTAACCCGAAAGAAATTGGATCTACCCATTAATAGTCAAAACTTTCATTAGGGGTATGCAAATAAAGAACCATGAGAAGTTGGGTTTGGCAAGACTTGATATAAATCCAATGCAGTTGCATATGTTTCCACCTACCCTAAACCATAATAGTCATCATATACATAAATTCAAGCAGGTTCATTCTTATAAGTTCTAAGTTTAGCACCTAGAGTGTTAGCTCAACTGGCAGGGTTCTCCGACTCCTCCGCTTGCAGGCGGAGAGTTCGACTAAGAGGGTGCATGAGTGCAATTTAGGTTTGATTTCCCTTTTTTTTAATACTAATTTTAAATCGAGTGAATTTAATTTCCAGTGAGATGCTCTTGGAGAAGTCATGATTCATATGTCTAAACCAAATTTAAATGTGCCGGTTGGTCAACGCTGCTGCAACCAGAAGGAGCTTTGACCAGAGCCCACCTCCAATAGATGCGGTCAGCTCATCGTATTCGGACTCCAGCTGGTTTGACAAAGGAATCCAGATCCAAACACACGCCCACAATACCGTGTTCGTGCTTGCTTTTTATCCAAACTCGGGGTCCGGGTCGGGTCCACAACCCTCACTCAGCTGTTGGGCTCATGACAAGGGTATTTTAGTAATTGTAATATTTAACGTCTGCTTCACCATTCCCTCTGTTACGGTGCCGCAGACGCTTCCGTCACTTCTGTGATTTATATAAGCACCATCCGCACCCCCCGGGCCCCCCCGTCCCCCCCTCTCTCTCTCTCTCTCTCTCTTTCTCTCTCTTAGTGACACACAGAAGGGAGAGAAAGAGATCGACAGTGAAACGAGAAGCATCCCGGCTTCTTCATCATCGACAGTCCGCCATTGATCGTCCTTACCGTTGTCTCTTATCCAGTGTGACGCCTCCCTTCTTTATAAATCTAACCACTTTCTTAGAAACCATTCCTCACAAGCCATTGTTTGTCTGTCAGCTTCTCCCGTCCTCTTTTTGTTTCTCAAACTGTGCTCAATCAAATCCCAGCTAACATCTCTCTCTCTATCTATCTCATCTATGACTTACTTAAACCCCATCTTCATTCTTTCTTCTACCTTCCTCCTCTTTTCAGGTAAGCAAAGATCCAAGTTTTCCTTTCTGGGTAATCTATTTGGTCTTGTATGTGCGTTAATTTCTCGAATTTATAGGTTACATGGTTCTGAATTTCAGGAGTTGATTCAGCTACGTTCACCATAACCAACAACTGCGCCTACACCGTATGGCCGGGCGTGCTGGCGAACGCCGGCACGGCTCCACTATCCACGACTGGGTTCGAGCTGAAGCAGGGGGCTTCTGTAACTTTGACAGCACTGGGCACATGGTCCGGGCGGTTCTTTGCACGGACCCTCTGCTCGTCCGACTCCAGCGGCAAGTTCACTTGCGGGACCGGAGACTGCGGGTCGGGCGTGGTGGAGTGTTCAGGCAGAGGTGCGGCCCCGCCGGCGACGCTAGCCGAGTTCACCTTAGGCAACGGAGCGCAGCAAGACTTCTACGATGTGAGCCTGGTGGACGGGTTCAACGTGCCCATGATGGTGTCGCCGCAGGGCGGGTCGGGTAACTGCATGGCCACGGGCTGCGTGATGGACGTGCAAGAGCGCGTGTGAAGCGTTTGGTAGCCCTGAGTACTGCTGCAGCGGCGAGTATAGTTCGCCGGCGACATGTAGACCCTCTGTGTACTCCGAGATGTTCAAGGCAGCTTGTCCCAGTTCGTATAGCTACGCTTACGATTGCATTTGCTTGGGTCTTCATTTCAAGCAGCGTCGGACTGCTGCTTTGTTTTGACTTGGGGTCCTTTTCCGATTTACTGTTTGTTTTGATTGAACATATAAAAAAAAAGAGAAAAGGTGGGCGGTTTCTGTCATTTACCAAACCCTCAAGGTGGCCGGAGGATATATAAATATTAGATAGGGATAATTTTGTCATTTCTTGTATAGGGAGGGAGAAGTAGCCGTTGGCAACGGTGGGACAAAACCACCGTTACTGCGGAATTCTCGGATCAATATGATCAACCCCATGAGAAGCAAGCATCAATCTCTCTCTCTCTCTCTCTCTCTCTCTCTCTCTCTCTCTCTCTCTCTCTCTCTCTCTCTATATATATATATATATATATATATATATATATATATATATATATATATATGTAATCCCATGCAGTTGTTCTTAAATTTACTTAAATATATTTGCTTCAGATCTACTTAAATATATTTATGGTTCAATTGATATAAATACATTAAATATTTTTTAATTTAAATCTCTATAGTTATCCTAACAAATCAAATATAATAGAGATGTTGAGGTTGATTTAAGCATGAATTAACCTCTTATATATATATGTGTGTGTGTGTGTGTGTGTGTGTGTGTTTGGTAGAAGGTCTCAAAATCAACAAAATGGCACCCAACCCAGAAGAATCGCAAGTCCTCCCACACACACTCGTATATACACATGTTATTTAATTTATGCTAAAAGACCAACCAACTTAATTTTCACCTTTGATTTGAACTTTAGACCTATCATTGAAGGGTGTAGTTATTTGTGCGTCTACGGTGATTCAGTACTTGTTAACTGTGTTGTTTCCTTCAATGCAGCCAGAAATCCTCCAGCGGTCAGTACCCGGAGGCAGCGGGACTGCCGTTGATCAATAACACGATGGTGTTCTCCGGTGTGCCGGATGACGTGAGTGGCGGCAAGCACAGTTGGAGGGAGAGTAGGCTGGGTCTGGTATGGCTGGCTGCTGCTATGTTAATGTTGCTAAGATCATGAAGCCTGAAGGAGAAGCTAACGTCAACCGAAGGAAGGGGTGGTTGGGTTGGTGAAGGCAGCCAACTTTTGCCGGCTTTCTAACGTGGACCAACCAACTCGATGAATTCCTTTCTGGGCTGACGATGCTTCCGACTCGGATGAAGACTAAGTGCTTTTTATAACTAAGTGCTTTTTATATATATTTTTTAATTTTCTTGACATACCTTTATTATGTAACTTTATTTGATTTTAGTGAGGAGGAAATGTATGATGCAAGCCAAAATGATGCTTGCTTTGTGTAAATTTTTTATATGTGCAATGGCAAATCTAATATTTTGAGACAAAAACAGGGTAATAAATTTGGAGCACTTTTCTTTAGTGTAGGTAAAATGATATCGAGGTTATAAATTTCAAGGAAAAATGTCAAAAAATCAAGAAAAAGTTAGATTTTATTTTTTATATGGAACATCTTAAGCTTAAACAAAAGTATCGCTCCTTTGAACATGTGGGCTACATAATAAATACATAATCTACGCTTATAAAATATATGCTCCACACTCAGTAACGATTCAGAAACTTGTTTCGGGTGTGTCTGACTTCAAGGTCAAGTGGGGGTGGGCTTCAAAAAGTCTTTTTTTTTTAAATTTCAATATACATATAGCCTGCCACAATGTGGATCCGCCACTGTCCACACTCATAATTTTATTTTCCCATCCAAAATTTTGATAATGCATAATCTATGTTCATAAAATCTATGCTCCATCCTCAATGAGATTCAAAAACTTGTTTTTGAGTGTTGCAGACTTCAAGTTCAGGTCGAGAGGGGCTTCAAACAATTTTTTTTTAATTTCAGTATACATATAACCCGCCACAATGTGGATCCGCCACTGTCCACACTCATAATTTTATTTTCCCATACAAAATTTTGAAAACCCCCAAAAAAGAACTGCAACATATAGCTCCACAATTTAATCATGATGATACTTGTAGGCTATAATACATAGCTGACTATATGACTGTGGGCTATAATACAAAGTTCACCGTATAACGGTAGGTTTTTTGCTTTTTTCAAGAAAAATTTTCCAAACTCGCTATCGGCAATTGATAGGAGATAAGACTTAGCTTATCAGTTAATTACATAATGCGTTGAGGTTATCATTTCAAAGCAAGAGTTGAATTCTTCTTTTTCTGGTTCACGTCACAAAATAGTGTAGACTGTGGTGTGATCACGGATAACTTTTTTTTTTGAAGATTTTGTTTTTCTTTATGGCCAAAATGTCTTTTCCATGAAAATGATGTGTCCCAATGAGAAAAAGGTCGTGCCGAGTCATGTTAATGTGATTTCGTCACATTGTGTTGCCCTCTTCAAAGGAAACGTTTACGGTGATCCATCTATGTTAGACATGGCCGGTTTGGACCTTGGTTTAAACCGAAATTGGACTGAACCCCAAACAGGCCGGACTCGGAACCGATCAAATCAAAACCGGTTTCATATTTTAAAACTAAAATCGACAGTTTCGGTTTCATTTTTTAAATAAATATTAATTTATAATTCTATGCTTTAACTTTTGTTTACTGTATAACGATATTCTAATATTTAATACAGGTGACAAGCCATCATGTCTTTTAATGAAATACAATTTAAATCGTGATGATTGGCGATTTCATAATAATAATATCAATTCACTAACATCATATATTTAATATTTTTTGTTATTTTATTTTTAGTTCCGGTTTTGACTTGAAATTGACGGTTCTTCTTTCCAAAAATTTTAAGGTGTCTCATCTCCCGAGTTTTAAACTCTCCGACTGTCATTTTTATAGGCCTCATAATATTTTTTTGACACTTATTTTTACGCCCTAAATTATGGGTCCTCACTGGCAATACCGAAGTTTATAGGCCTCAAGCTCTTAGACTCTTGTATTTTAGGCCCTAAATTTAGAAATTTCTCAATAGGCCTCTATTTGTATTTTGCCACCCCTGAAAGCACCCACTCTCATAGTTCTAAACAACAACAACTACTACTACAACAACAACTAAGCCTTTTCTCATACTAGACGGGGTCGGCTACATGGATTCTTTGTTTCCACAAATCTCTATCGTGTGCCATGTTGACAATTATCTCATAGTTCTAAACAATTTGATAATATTTCTTTTAATTATTCACATGAAAAAAGTATGATTTGATAATATTATATATGTGGTTGATTATATTATCCACCATATATAATGTAACTGTATCATTTGTCGTCACTCTGGCAAGTTTCGTCTCCCAGCCACAAGGTATAGATGATGATCGAATTAAATTTGTGGGACCTGCTTTGATCTTGAAAAGGGATGGCTTAGTCATCACAAGTAATTGTTCGTTACAAGGAGCTTTTGAATCATCGTGCGGTGTAAAGTTCCAAAAAAGGTTGATGTCACACATCTACATCGCCATGCAATATAAAGTAAAGTGCCAAGGGAATATATATACTTTCGATTGATCATACAAAAAATATTCTTTTTTTTATATAAAAGGTTATATAATTCTCAAGTTAAGAAATTAGATGAAACGTAAATCAACTTATGAGATTGGATTGTTTGTCTTTTCGGGAGTGTTTGATTACGAAGCCGGGTCTGTAGAACCATTACTGTGGACTCAGTTCCAACTACCCTACTTTAGAGATGGGTTGTTGATGAGCCTTGTAAAT